>JANXHW010000004.1:63525000-63892500 GCA_026170595.1 Plestiodon gilberti rubricaudatus | reverse complement strand
GGAGGAGGCGGGGGTTACCTGCAGAGCGCCGGGGAGCTTGCTGCTTTCTCCTCGGCATGCTGGTGTTGCCGCCGTCTCTTCAGCCGCCCTCCTCCTCCTCCTCCTCCACCTCCTCCACCTCCCTCTGCCGCCGCTGGAGAGTTTCCGCACAGGACTCTTCCAATCCCCACTCTTTTCATGCAGAAACAAACACACACACAACACTAATAAAAAAAGGAAGGAAGGAAGGACCGGGGCGGGGAGGGGGGAGAAGGAGTGGAGGGGAGGAAAGGGGGGGTCGAACTGGGCAGCAAACGGCTTCTTCAACTTCTAATTCCGCCTAGGAAGAAAGAAGGAGGGGGCAGCAGGGGGGAAGGGGAAGGAGGGGAGGGGGGCAAAAAGTTTGCGCGGGTTGGCTTCTTGGCGCTGGCGGCTTGTTTGGCGTCCTTCTGCCGGGTCAGCTCCTTGCGACGCCAATGGGGAGTAGAGGCTGAAGGGGTGGGGGGCAGGTGGTGGGATGCGGCGGCCCCCAGACTGGGCACAGTGATGCCAATTGCCGCCGCCGCCGCCACTCCAAAAACTCGCTGAGGCAATGTTTTCATTTACAAGGTTGATTTCTGACCTTCCAATCCCCCCTTCGCACACCCTTCTTGCTTTCCTCCTCCCCTCTTTTCGGTGGCTTTTAAAAAGTTACTTCAAATAGACAAAACAAAGCTCTGTCGCCTCGGTCCCTCCGCCGAAGATGCAAACGGGAGAAGATGGACAAGATGAAGAGGTTAGCTCGCTTCGACGACGTGCAGCCCAAATCCTTTTACTTGATCCGGCTTGATCCCCCCTCTTCTTCTTCTTCTCCCTCCACCCTTCCTTAATTACTTCTTCTGCCTCTTCGTCTTGGCGGAGAATTGAGCAAACAGCAACGATGAGACGGTGAATTTAGACACTCTTCCCCCCCCCCCGCAAGCCTTTCTCCAAGATCAAAGAGTCTCAAAGCGCAACTTTCTCGCTCGCTGGCTTGTTTCAAAAAGCTCGTGGATTTTGGAGATGGTGGTTTTTATTGCGCTGATAATAGCTTTTTCATTGTGCAGAAAACGAGGTCGATCCAGCCGTCCCTTCTCCTCCCATCACTTAGTCTGAGCAAGAAAGCAAATAGTAAAAAGGAGTAAAGCTCCCATACATACAGATAACACCGGATGGGAAATGTCAGTCACTCCTCCTCCACCTTCCAAAGAGTCACAGATCAAACAGTGGCACCATCGGAGAGGACTACTTTTCTGCCTTGCTTCCCTCTCTCTCTTTTTTTTCCTTCCAAAGATCGCAGCTTCTTCTGATACTAGTATAATGCAAACACGTTTTTAACATGGATTATTTTTTTAGTTGATCTTGATCTGCAACAGGAAACAAACAAAAGCCCCCAAACCAGGCAGCCCCCAGAGAGTGTGTGAAGGGGGGGGAAGAGAGACATTCACAGAGTGGGAGATATTAACGTGAACTGTTTTCCCCCCCCGTTTAAACTCCTGGGAGAGAAAGAGATCCACTCTCCCTCTCTTCTCTTTTCACTGAAATATAGCACACATTCAGATCCCAGAGCTTTCAGACAGTCTCAACTGATAGACAGACACATCGAGCTGCTTTTCCTGCTTCAGATTTTTTTTACTCCTCCTCCTCTTGCCAACGTCACCCTGACAATTACAAATAGGTCTCATACAAACCCATACCTGTCAATCTTTTTAATTGCTTTATTAATTTTGCTCTTTTTTCATTCTGGAGACTAAAAATCACGATAAAATCTCAACAAAGATTTTAAAAGATTTCTCGAGGAAGACAAACGCACAACGATTTTCACAGGAGAGCTCGATTGGCGAAAAGTACTGTACAGTGTAAAACGCATGTGGTGCACGTTTCAACTTCTAGAAAACTTGACAACCAAGTAGTTGCTACTTGCCCATGGCACACACAAAAGTAAGTGCCCTCTGTCCCACGAAACATTTAGGATTTTTTTCGGAAATTTTTTTTTTTATTTTACAATTCAAACTTTTTGCTGAGAAGGAAGAACAAAGCTGCGTCATGCAAAATGTTGCTGATCGGTTTTGATCAGTTGATAGAGATTCAGATCAGAAGTAGAGAAGTGAAGTTTATTATCTTTTTGATAAGAAAAGCAAAGTATATACATCAGCATTTTAAAGAAATCACTGGTCATTTTTATGTAAATTGTGAATGTTTAAGAAATGAAATCTTTATTAATGCCATGCAATTAGGAAAGGGAATTTCTTAATAGATATGATGGTGCTGAAGTTAATTCTTAAAGGGCTCGCAAATACACTCCTTTTTTATGCCATAATAACAATGCATCTCTTTTTACATTGGTTTCCAAATTCCATCTCAGTCCAATAACACCAAGCAAGAACACCAAGCAAGGAGATTTTAGAAATATTGTCTTCAAGTCATTTGATCCTACATATGCTGCCTTTAAAGTAATGCCGAATAGGGCAGATTTAAAAGCACTATCCTGCAGATAAGGAGCGGATAAAATGTTTAGGCCAAAAAATAAATATATGGCAATATTATTTAATGCCACAGCTATTGAAGAAGGGAGGGGAGTCAATGGATTTACCGGTCTATTTTGTTATATAGGGTTATAAAATCTATGAGGCTGTAAAGTGCATTTCATGTGTACCTGAACACCAGAAGGACACACGCAGTAATTTTTGTTTGGTTTTGGTTTTTATGTGTGGAGCTCTCTCTCACACACACACACCCAGATTCTTAAAGATGCTTTAAATCCTTTCGTAAATCGCTGTTGTTTTATCCTTTCCCAAACGCAAGTGCTGCTTCCACTAGCGGTTGCTAGCGGCTCTGGGTTGATTTGTACCACCTTACGAGGAAGTGAACGTTTCGCACGGAAGGGGCGGGGCCTGCTTCGGCAGCCAGCCGCTCCAGGAGGCTTCTAGTAACAACATTAGCAGATTAGCTGCAAGTTCTCTCCACAAGCGTAACCCTTATTGATCTAATAACGTACTGACTTTTCTTTTTATAGATATCTGTTGTTTAGGAAGTATCAGCTCCGTCTTTTTTTATAAATGAAAGAGCCGGAGGGGGGTGGTAGATTCGGCGCGTTTTAATATGCAATAACAACAGCCTCTTTCTTAGCAAGCAAACCATAACAAAAGCGTCCAACAGAAAGATCAGCTTTTTTTTTTCCCTAAAAAGATATCTTCCTGAGTGAAAACAATCCCTAGATGCCGCCGTGACATACGCTTGCCTTGTATATGGTGGTTGTGTGGGTCTGTGTGTTTTGTTACAGACCGTACAAAACACATACGCCGCCGCGCACAGTTTTTGTTCCCGCGGCACCAGCAACTTGGCAGGGCAGGCTAGGTTTAAAAAAAGGACAACTTTCGCTCTGTTTTATACTGATGACGGACCGTCATTGACTGTAACAGAATATCAGCTGCAGGGGATTTTTGTTGCGGCGACTGCTGCTGATCTGTTTCCGTGTTGTGGAGGGGCTGGAAAGGGAGGACTCAAACAGGCTGCAGCTTGCAACATTAGACTTTGTACATAACGATTTGTGTATGTAAATAGAGACTGTCTCCGGCAGCCTATGCTTGAGGTTTGCATGCCTGTGGAAGAAACCTCCTAGACTGAAGAGCCCAGGGGTGCACAAAAAGCCAAGGAAGGGGGTAAGGAAGGAGAGAACGAGACACGGGATTAGAAATGACTTTGAACGCCCAGAGCAGCGCATTGCTAAAATCTTGGAGAGCTCAGTGGTGTTGGCTGCGGCAGCAGCAGCTACAGCTGAGTCCTCTGGCAAGTCCCGACCGGTCTTGCTTGGGTGGTGCTCGGCCCCGGCCCATCGTGGACATGTCCTACTCCCGCCACTTTGTGGATTTCCAGGGCTCGTCCATTCCCACTTCCATGAAGAAGCTGGTCGTGACGAAGCTGAGTTCAAACTTCCGAGAAGCTGTTACCCTGCAACATGATGTGCCTGTACCGCTCCCAGGAGACGGCGACCTGCTCGTCAGAAACAGGTGAGACCCCTCCTTTTTCTCCTTCTCCTGCCTCCAACTCTCCTCTGCATCTTCCCCATTTGCCAGTGGTGAGGACTGGAGCGGCTCGTGATCCCCCTTTCTTGTTCCAGGGCTCACCCACCCTCCCTAACTTCTCACACCTTTGGGCCTCCTCTCTCATACACACGCACTTATTCACTCTCTGTGCGTGAGCCTATCAAGTTGTACCAGCTGCCATCTGGCGACTGTTGATTTAATTTTATTGTTGTGAATGTTTTACGCCATAATCGCGCGCGCGCGCACCTCAGTGCAAGTGACGGGACGGGACGTTTCAGTTTGTTATGAAGTAGGGTGGAGAGTCAGAGTGTTTCCCCTCCCCCCTCCATTCATGTGCTAAAAGAAAAGAATGCGGGGGTGGGATTGGGGAGATCGCCACAACAAATCAGGCTCGAAAAGTGAGGAGAGCTGCGGAGCTGCTGCCTCCGAAAGTTGTATGTGACACGACACGAGGCTTCAGGAAGGGACTTAACAACCAGGAAACGATTTCCAAGCCCCTCCCAGGTTTCTGTCTGCCTGTATTTGGTACATGTACCTACAACCAGAAGCGTGTGTGTGCGCGCGCGCAGACGAGCGAACGAGCGCCTGTCTTTGCTTTATATCTGTGTAGATCTGTGATGGCTATTTTTGCAGTACAATAAGACGGGCTGATCTATGTAGATCTCCCTGTGTGGTTAATGCAGATCATTTGAGACGTTGTGTAAGGGTTATTTATCGTCATCTCAGGGTGTGAGTGTATGTAACACACTCCAGACATTGTTTAGAGCAAATTATGCATACAATGGTGCCTATTCTCCCCTCCCCCACCCAAGCCCTCTACGTCACTAACCTTAAGGAAGCAGTGAATCAACAGGAAAGCAGAGGACCTCAAATGGTATGTGACTGCCACCCACCTTTCCCTGTCGCTCTTCAGCATCTTAACTCCACGACCTCTTTTCTCTTACAACAAAAGCGAAGCAAAAGGGTGGGTGGCAATGTGTCCCACTCGTGTCCGACCTAACCACGTTTACTCAGAAGTAAGCTCCACTGATTTCAGTGGCACTGACTTTCGAGTAAGTACGCTTAGACTTGTAGCCCTTGAAAGTTTATTACTATTGTTAAGGGTCTTATAGGTGGAGTACGAGTCGTGGGGTTATTTTGGCACCAAAGCCAGGTCACGCACAGAGTTCTAACGTGACATTTTGCATAACATAATAGCACGTGGTAAAGTGTGGGCTACCTAGCTAGGACAGTGAGTTCGATTTTCTTTTGCGAGTACCCCGTACACCAGATTTTTTTTTTTAGGACAGAACGTGCCTTTCTCCAGATGCGTTTCTACAATCTATTTGTGTTTATTAAATAGCCCCCTCCTAGATGGTTTTATTTTATTGAAGGCGAAGTGGGACTTTAAAAGTCACAAGGTGAAAAATCCATGGGATAAGAAGACTGTGTGCTTGTGAATTTGATTCTATGTGCCTATTCGGAAGAGTGAGAGCCTGAGGTAGACCCTTTTTGTATTAAGATCCTTGCCTAAAATAAATGCTCAGTACCTGGAGTTACTTGGCACTAATCTGGCGGCATACATTTCATTTAAAATACATTTAGCCCTGTTTAAACCAATAGGGTTGAAGAACTAGAAGATGAAGGTGTCGATAGTTTGCACGCAGCAGCACGAACAAAATCGCCTATACAGAAGGCAGAGCATATCATACCTGTATCTGAACCCTAGAAGTATGTGCATGTTTTATGTAATGTACAACACCCGCATTACAGAGAGATATGCCCTCCCTGGTGTCAAAGGTTTGAATTGCTGCTGTCATCAGAACATAGTATTTTGGAGAGCAGAATACCAAGGAAGCCTTCATAAAAATCCATGAAAATGATCTCCCACTCAGGCTGCAGTTAAATTCCTTTTCTACTTGGGGAGATGGGAGGAGGGACTGGCTGATTTAAAATGCTACAGGAAAATGTACCCTGGCTGGCTTCCTGGCTGCCTCTTTGGGTAGCGAAAGGTTGTTACGTCCTTGTTCTCGAATCCCCTCCCCCAGCACTTTCTCCCTCCTCTCTCCCTCTATGAAATTTGAAAATTTATGCATGCAATTTATTTTGTTTTCAATGTAACTCTTCCCATCCTGCCCTTGATACTGGGTGGGCTCTCTGGAGACTCGAAGGACGTGCTGGTGCAGACTCGGAAGTGGGGCTGGCAGCTCGCACCCGGGCAGTCAGACAAGAGAGCCCAAGGAGCGTTCCTCGGTTTTTTAACACGTTTAAGTTTGCAAGGATGCGTGTGATAAATAGCAGGATTGGAGTTCGCAACTTTCGTGTCATGTCGATTTGCGTGAGATGTTCTGTTTAGTACTTACTGGGGCTTCTCACAAAGGCAGGAGAGATCTCATTAGTGCAAAATAAAGCATGATAAGAATATACCTCTCTAACGCCTGTTCTTACCTTATGAAAGCTTGCTTGGAACTCTTGTCTTTCCTCCCCCTCCCCATACACACACCATCCTGGAAAAGTCAGTGCCTTCGTACCCTCACAGATCAAGGAGTACAGTCACCTGGATTTATTTATCCCTGAAAATACACTCTAAAGTAGATGGAAGCATATGGAGAAAGAAAGAACAATACTAAGAATATGATTTTAGCCCTACTCTCCAATAAAAAGAGCAAAACAGCATGATACAGAACACTCCCCATTCACTTAATATATAGACACACACATGTACCTACGTTGTTTTGGGATATTTAACTTCGTTTGAGTGTAACTTCATTTTTAACAACATTCTTTTAGGTAGAACTCCCCCCTCCCCTTATTGACTTTGTATGAAAAATAATTCAATCACCTTTATTTCAATACTTTCTGGACAGGAAGAAATAAATCCTGTGCAGTCTTTACTCAGAGAGAAATTCCTTCAGACTCGAAATAGGTTTTAAAAATAATAAACTCTTTTCATATTGTAGTGGGAGGCGTGTTTGTGGATTAAGAAGAGAGAGGACCAAGAATCATTTAAAAAACAACAACAACAACACAACCTTTAAGAAGCCTTTCGTGGGGCTCTGTTTGTGCCTTTGCCCGATCTCCACCCCACCTCGAAATGTAGGTTTCTGGGTTTATTAGCCAATAGATGACCCAGGAGAGGTGTGTTTGTGTAACACATTAGTTTAGATGGTTCTTTAAAAAAATACATACTGGTGGATCATATGGTTTCCAAAGGTGGTGTGTAACTGGTCTCTATTGAGGTGGAATACAATAAAATAAACTGGGTATTAAAACTCGGGGGGGGGGACACCAAATGCGGCGGGGGGTGTAGTTTGGCCCTTGGTTTCGAGACTCGCAGAGTGGAAATGATGTGTGAAGACTTCGAAGCGATTATCATTTGCTGATTGTTTGGGCTGGGAAGTTTTTGTTTCCTTGGTGCCCCTGGCTTGGTGACTTTGTTTTGTCTGTCTGTTCAAGGTTCTTGCCATGTATGCTCTTCTTTAAGCTGTTTTTAGCCCTTCGGAAGCCTCCTAGTCCTTTCCCCCCTCAGATCTTATGTATGCCTAAATAAAGCGAATGAGATTCAGAGTGCAAATATTTGTGTGTGGGGGGGGGGAGAACTGCTCTGATCTGGTTCTTTTGCTTAAGCACCTCGCTTTTTGGAACGTAGTTAAAGGCTTGGGCGCCTTTCTTGTTAACTGCAAACCACAAAATTGGAGGAGGGGAACTGGGGAAGGGAGGGGGCATAATGAAGGTCACGTAGTTAATTTAAAGGAGAACAATGACTGTGGAGAGCCAACTCTGTTTCACACAAGTTTGCACGATGATCTTGAACTTGTATTTTTACTTTTGCAAATAAGGCAGTTTGCTATCCTATGCACACTTATTTGGGAGTAAGCCCAATTGACCTCGATGTTTTACTTAAACAGGATTGGGCTGCAAACATCGCCAGCGAGTTCTGCACCTCTCTCTCTCTCTCTGCCAGTACTGGGAATGGCACTATTGCTGCTGTGGATATAAGTATTTTCCTACGAAAATATCTCATCAAAATGAGAAAAAAATAAAATCACAACATACCGAAAATTGCAACACTTTCCATAATGTTTACGAACACTTAAATGGGCACGTTCTTATTTAAATTAAAAAAAATCCAAGATTGTATCTGGGTGGATTTTAATACAGAGTGATGCATTAGCACAGCTTGGAGACTGTATTGATTAATCATGATGCTTCCACCTCTTCAGAAAGAAGAAAGTGCACAGGGCAGACTTAGTTACCCATTTGCAACCCATGCTTTGGGCGCTAGAAAAATGGAGGCTAACCCAAGCAGAAGTCTTGGACTTATGGTTTTTTGCCTCCTGATGCCTATCCTGAGGATTGTAGACCTGCTTTGAAAAGCACCCTAGTTTCACGCCTCTCCTGAAGAGACTACAACAGACTTTGCCTGTGCGCCTCCCAACTGAGCCGCTGGAGAGACGCAGCGGGGCTGGAAAGGCATCTGCGAGCGAGCGAGTGAGCGCACAGGGTTGCGTTGCAGGGGAGGGCTACTGGCAATGGCCATGTGTTGGGAAAGAGAGGACGAGGGCAAGGAGGAGGTGGAGGTGCCTGGGAGGGGAAGCTTTCGCCCGGTGGCCTACCGCCCTCGCTTCGTTCCCCTAACAGACCTGAGCGGGTATTAGCCGTGCTGAAGTATCACACTCCGTTGGGTGCCAACCTTGGAACGTTCCTACTCAGAAGGATCTTCGGGGGGGGGCACATTATATATAGGCGATGTCTAACACTTCGACGCCAGTTCCCTCTTGCTATGCTAATTGTAGCCTCCCTCCCCGCCATTCACTAACTGAGAGGCTAAATTGCAACGCATTTGAGGCGGGGGAAGGAATAAAGGTAGTGAAGAAGAAAGAAGAAGAAGAAAGAAGAAGGCATTTTCACCTGTTCTTCTTTAACAAGCAGTAGTCGAATTTACTAGCCCCATTGGCAACCTGCAGTGCAGCCACTTCTCAGTCTCCTAGGCTTCCCATGTTTATGTTCTTATCATGGGTTGCTCCTGCCCGTGATTTTTAGAAGAACGTTAAACAAGACTATAGGCGACGGGTTGCATTTAGAAGCACACCCACCTCTTCACAACCAGGTCACACACCGAAGTGGTGGGTTTTAGACGATTTGGTTCAATTTTAGCTCTGACCTAAAGGACTGTGCGTTGGAAGTCAGTATCGTTGATTTAAATGAGGCTGGATTCCGGGGGGTGGGGAGCGTGCTTAGATTCCAGCTTAAATCCTAGAACCTGATCTTCAATCCACGCACTTCCATTTAACTGCTTACGGATCGGACTTGGAGCATGCATAACAATTACATCGCCTGGGGCTTTGAAACACTGAAGTGAAGGGAGCAACAATTAGGTTCGCTGGAGGAAGAATTCTCCAGACAAGCCTACTCGATGGCAGAATGACTGGGGGGGGGGGGGGGGAAGAGAAGTCCTATATGTAAAACACGCCAGCTGTGTAGGGATAAAGCAGAGAAGCAGTGGGGACAAATGAATGAGACCGGTTTCGCACTCAGCTGGTCCTCTGTTAGCACCCTCTCTGCGAGAAGTTACGTTACGTGTAACGTAAAACCAGAGTTTGGTGTAGTGTAGCCCAGTCCAACCCTGCGCCTTTGCTCTCTGATCTTTTCTCTCACGTCCTCAAGGAAACATTACATCGCTTTGCCCTGGAAGCTACTAGTCTCTAGCTCGCTTTCTCTCTCAGACTGGAATTATGTAAATTAAGGCAGGATGGGTTTTTTTGGTTTTGTTTTTAAAAGAGCTATAAATAGGATGAAGATATTCTTTGTTAGAGATGCAGTTTGGATTATATCAAGAATTAGAAAGAGCAGCAAAAGTTCTTTCTCTCTCTCTCTCTCTCTCTCTCTCTCTCTCTCTCTCTCTCTCTCTCTCTCTCTCTCTCTGAATATATGCATATACTGTACATATTTATCTTTCCTCTCTATAAGACATATATAAACACCTTTTACTAATGGAGGTTTCCCTTAGAATTAAAAATGACCAATGCATTCCTTTAGCTTTGCCCCCCCCCTCTCTCTCTCTCTCTCTCTCTGTGTGTGTGTGTGTGTATGTGTATAAATTATTTCCAATTACTACAAATCCACAAACAGCTCTCTAGTTATGGCATTAAAATTCATTTTCCACATATTTTTACTTCCATATAATTAAATGTCACATTTGTTTATTTCAAAATATGGAAGAGAACCAGTCATATTAGTATTTCTGAGAAAACTATCTTATTGTGATGCTTTTGTTTTCACGTTTTTTGCAGAAAAATATACTGTACGCACACTCTGTGCAGATAACTTGTATTTCAGCATAATGATAATCCATCATTAAGTTCGTCGTGCATTTTTAATTCTTGTTGTCATTTTTACCTGATAGAGGTCAGAAATACTCAAAAAGTCTTGTTGCATAATTTTAGTCTACCTTCTCAAGGTTGTTTTAAGGTGTTGCAAGTAATTTGTATACAGCAAAATATTTTAATAATGTGCAAATGAGTTGCATCAAAAGGCAAATTTGTTATAGTCACTCCATCCATTTTTTTTTAATTTGCCTGCAGTAACACTTATGACCATCGACCTTGGAGAGGTCATTGATACTTCATGTTATCATTAGTCACTAAAAGTGTTGTTATAATCTGAAATGTAAATTTGTTGCCAGAGTCAACATATTTACTACTTTGTTCATGTTTTATTGTATTTTTTTTAAACAGGAAAATACTTGTTTTTACCACTGTTTGTTCTCTGGCTTATCAAAAATCATTCCTTTTGTTCTTATTTTGGTTAAACAGACAAGAAGAAAATGCCTTATGTTTTAATTTTAAGAAATCTGTCAAATTATCTCTTAGCAAAACTGAAATCTGATTAAAGCAATGCTTCTTTTTTGCATAGAAGAGAATTTTATTCAACTCTTGATCTATTTGAAAATGTATCACTGAAAATCTCTTATCTTCTGCATTTAAGGGAAAGGTTTTTCTTATGACAAATAAAAGACTTGTCAAAGAAGACGTCTTAATACGTTTTTGTTTTCTTCTAGATTTGTCGGCATTAATGCATCTGATATTAACTACTCAGCCGGCCGCTATGACACTTCAGTTAAGCCTCCATTTGACGTAGGTTTTGAAGGAATTGGCGAAGTGGTGGCTTTGGGCCTGAGTGCAAGCGCTAGATACACAGTAGGCCAGATGGTGGTCTACATGAGACGTGGTGCTTTTGCTGAATATACAGTTGTGCCTGCTAAAGAAGCCATTACAGTACCCTCTGTGAAACCCGAATTTCTTGCACTACTGATAAGTGGAACTACAGCATATATCAGTCTGAAGGAGCTTGGACAATTGTCTGAAGGGAAGACGGTTCTGGTGACAGCAGCAGCTGGAGGAACCGGTCAGTTTGCTGTGCAACTTGCAAAGAAGGCGAAATGCCACGTAATAGGAACTTGCTCCAGTGAGGAAAAGTCTGGCTTTCTGAAATGCATTGGCTGTGACCGTCCCATCAACTATAAAACTGAAAATGTTGCTGCTGTCCTTAAGAAAGACTACCCCAAAGGTGTGGATGTAGTGTATGAATCAGTTGGTGGAAAGATGTTTGATATGGCTGTCAACGCCTTGTCTGTCAAAGGGCGTCTGATAGTTATTGGGCTTATCTCTGGCTACCAAACCCATACTGGCCTTCAGCCTGTTCATGTAGAGATGTTGCCTGCAAAACTGCTAAAAAAGTCTGCCAGCATCCAGGGTTTCTTCTTAAACCATTATCTTTCTGAATATCAAACGGCTATGAAACGCTTGGTCGAAATGTGTGAAAACAGAGAACTGGTTTGTGAGGTGGACCTTGGAGACATGGCTCCAGAGGGCAAGTTCACTGGCTTAGAGTCTGTATTCAATGCTATAGATTATATGTACATGGGAAAAAACATTGGAAAAGTTGTAGTTGAATTACCTCACTCTGTCAACAGTAAGCTGTAAAAACAGGACAATTATATAAATCAAAATAAGGAAAATGGGTACTCTGTGCTTTACAATAACGAAAAGTTATTTTAAAAAAATGGTACTGGGCAACCTATTAAAATAGCATTTAGGTATTAATAGCATTTTGATTTGTTTCATTTAAGAGCGTTTGTATTGTTTCAAAATACAGTGTGCCAATGGCATTGCATTAAACAGTTTTGCATTTTGTGTATGGAAGTTTTGCATTAACTTTTGCTTAAGCTCACATTGGATCTGAATCCAATTGGATCTGAATCTCACATTGGATCTGATTTTTTTTGTTGTTGTTGAAAAGCGGTATATAAATACCGTTGGTAATATGTTCTGCGCAGCTCCAAAAGTTTATCTTTTGGCTTTCTTCTAATATGTGAGAATTGAAGCATTTTCAAATTATTAAATGTTAAATGATATTAATATCTCTAACAAAATCAATTAAAAAGACTCTTATAGCAAAGAATTTCTATTGCCTCCAGCCATCTTTTTTTAGTTTGTCTATTGCCTATTTGGGCTTCTTTCTTTCTTTGGAAAGAATGGTTTAACTTAGATTACTAGATAGTACAGCATATTTCACTTGAAGATGCACAAACTGTTTACTGTTTCCAAACAAACCTTTCTCAGAAGCAAAACATGTGGAATAAACTGGCCATTGATCCAGATTGAAAAATAGCATCTATGTTCTACTTTTAGCTATTTGCTTTTTCAGCTCTTTCAGCAATCTGCATTATTCTTTAGGGACATCCTAATGTTTATTAAGTTGAATGGCTTCTCCTTTTAGTAAGGACTTTCTGCTATGGTTCATAAGCATGGTTCTTTTATTCGTGATGCCTTACAGCTCGGTGCACATCCAAGTAGTACGATTTAAGCCAGCTGAGCACAATGGAATTCAATGGGACTTAAATGGCTTAAATCCAAAGACTTCAACTTAACTGAATTTTGGATTGGGCTGCTGGAAAATGTGCTTGGTAGGTGGAACCCAAAGTATATTTTGGATATCGGTAGTTGTTCACCCTATGGAAACACTCTCATTATGATGAAGTATTTGGCTTACCTTTGGTGATGGAAAAAGTGGAAATAGCTCTGTGTTTCTCAGTGCAGCACAAATGTTGAGAAAATAATTCAGTCTTAGACATAAGGAACCATCGTTATGACTCCTCTTTAGCACATAGAGAGGTTAAGTGACTGAAGGCCATTCTCCTCCGTTTAGTCACTGAATAAGCACTTGAAGCTCAAATGTGATTTCTGTCATTTTGAGGGACTATTTCCAAACATCAAATCATTTACATCATAATCGCAGACACACTCATTCAGAAGTGTTCAATTGATTTCAGTGGGACTAATCTCCAAGTAACTGTGTTTAAGTTATCAGGCTTGGGTTGCTGTTCTTTTCTACTGTGTATATGCACATTCTATTATTTTAGTAGAGTATAAGCACAAACACCTAGATCCATGCTTACAGTCATAGATCTAGACCTGTTAGTTTGTATGCATGTATTATATTTTGTTGATATCCCACTTTTCAACAAAGATTGGCTCTCAAAGTGTCTCACGATGCATTTAAGTACAATTCCAGTAGAAATACATGGGGTATGAATAGCAGAGTCTTCTGAAAATTGATTACATCATCCAGGTTCCAGACTTTTCCTTTCTGATGGAGGAGCAGAAGAAGCTGCAGATGGTAAAGGAGCCTGGCTGATGGTAAAGATGCTACCGACCCTGCAGGGGCAGCCACTCCTTCGAGCCACAGGGCCAAGATTACTTAAGATTCTGTATTGCTTAAGTCAGTCTTATTTTTCTCCGAACTGAATGCTTTGGGTTGTATGTATTCTGACTACCTCTTGTGTGAATGGAAGGCACTTCCAGAGCAAATTCTTGGAGGGGGCTGGTGTGCTGAACAGGTGGTGGGGAATTTAGTTACCGGTAGTTCAAACTTCCTTCCTAGTTAGTGCACATTCCTATACAAGTCAGTAATTACTAGAGGACTGGCCACAACAATTAACATCAAATAAGTCAAAGCAGCAGAGACTTAATACTAATTCACATTGTATACAACAGACGTGTTTGCTTTGTATACAACAGTGTTCACTATTCACCATTGTGAGTGAATAAAAGATGCATGCTTCTTGTAGGCATGTGGGAATGTTGGAGTCCTTTGGCCGAGGCTCCCTGTTTATGTCCACCACATGTTTACACATACAGTACATGTCTCCACATGCCACATGTTTCCTGCCATATATGTAGCAAATGCGCTTATCACAAAGTGTAAGTTGGTCCTGGTATATTACATACACACCAGAGAAAGTTAAACAAACATATATTGAAATCTGTGGGGCAGGGATGGGGACTCGAGTCAAATGACTCGACTCGCAAGTGTGACTTAGCCACTTTTTCCCTGATTCGTACTCGTACTCATACTCATGATCCACTGACTCGCACTCGCGACCCATGGGACTCGCACTCGTGGGGGTAACGACTTGCTATTTCCAAGTCATTTTCCAAGTCATAGGGGAAGCCAAGTGGGTGCTTTAAAAGCCTCAGAGGTCCACACACACACACACACACACACACACATTTATTTTCAGGGAAAAAGCCATTTTCCCCAAAGTGACTCGACTCGTGACTTGTGACTCGTGGTTTCTGGCCTTACTCGTACTCGACTCGCACTCGTGCAAAAATGACTCGCACTTGACTCGCACTTGCCCAAAAAGTTTGGCACTGACTCGGACTCGCACTCGTGCAAAAATGACTCGTACTTGCACTCGCACTTGCGACCTAGTTACTTAGATACATCCCTGCTGTGGGGGCATAAGTACTAAACTGTGAAGGGCACAACCTGGATCATGTTTTTTCCAATGAATTTTTTGTTCTTTTGAGATCTGTAAACCCAATGTTCAAGTTTACCAGCTCAAACAAGTTTTTGCACCCATATTATTTTTGTTGCTGTTGCTTTTGTTCTATTGCCATGTTATACAAAATAGGCACTTTGTAAGGTGTTAGTACTTTTGAGGGATACATAATAAATGTCATTAATGGTCCTTTTATGTTGTAAAAAGGAGTGGTGATTGCAGGTATTTCTTAAAGATACAAATGAATGTATCCTGCTGTGCTCAATTATTTATTCTCAGGTGTGTGAAGAATACCTTCACATACAAAAACACACACAACTTTCCCTCCTTTTACTTAAAAGATTTTATTGTAAACTTACCACAGTATGAATTAATTACAGCGCAATCCTGTGTAACTTTGCACCGGTGTAACAGTAGATGCACCAGTGTAAGTGCACTTATGCCAGTGTAAGTACACTTACACCGGTGCATCTACTGTTACATCAGTGCAAAGTTACACAGGATTGCACTTTTAGTATGTTAATTCTATATAACCTAACAGTGGTTACTTTAAATAATGCTTTAAGAGCAAAGGAAGAGGTATACAGCATGGGCAGAGTGAGAATTAATAACAGGACACCAAACATTCCAGTAGAAGAAATACTGTAAACTCACCCACATCAAAGGATTAACAATACATAGGCTGAGATCCAGAGAGTCCCATGCATGACTGGAAAGCACTTGCTAGGGAAGGCTCGCCAATTTTCCTTTCTAACTGCAGCCCTTTGCACCACATGATTGAATCCTGCTCCAGAAGATCACCTAGCCCTCAAGCAACTTCTTGGAGGGGTGTATGGGTATGTACAGGCAGTGGGCTGCAGTGTGAAGGGGAGGGCAGAAAAGCTCTGATGTGCACACAGGACTTTGGATATGCTTAAGACATATTGCATAGTATATAAGCAGATAATGGGAATTTCAATATGAAAATTAAAAATAACTCCTTGAACTGCAGTTTTCCCATGGTTTCCTAATTTAGCCTTTCCAATGGAATTTGCTAGTTGCAGAAAAACCTGGAAGAAAAATATTTGCAGAATGCCAGACCCGCGCCAATAGCGCAGGGTGCGTATTTGCCACAGCCTCACCGTAAGCACAGGAAGGAAGAAGGGGTGGGTCCCAGGGAGGACCCACCTGAGGGGCGGACTACAGGGAGGCGGGGCGACCCAGGCTTTACCTGGATGCACAGCAGCCTCGTGGCTCATTCTAACTTCCTGTGAGCAGCTGACACCCTCCCACCCACTCCTTTGGCAGTCCGGGCTCTGCCGGTCACCCATTTGGGGGCCAGGTAGGAATTTTTCTGTGCACCTAATTGGCCATGGTAGGCAGTTTTTTTGCCTACCTCGGACTGTACATGGGTATGGGTTTTTCCTTGTTTTCTTCTCTGTTATTAACCGGTCACTTTGTGTTGCAGGCTAAGGTTAGCAGGTTAGTGCGGATACGAAGGCTCAAGTGTGGCTGTTGGTGTGAACTCCGGGGCAGCATAGGCAGGGGAGGCCCCGATCTCACACCTCACAGCTGCCCTCTGGCGCCAAGGCTAGCGCGAGGCTGGCCTTGACCTGAACCATGCAGCCCGCGCTAGATGCCCTCCAGCTCAGCGCGGGCTCGAGTGGCCCTGCTGCCCCAGCCCCGGTAAAAGGGCTGACAGTGAAAAGCCTGCCTCCCTCGCTGGGGGGGGGGTCTGCGGCTTGGAGTCAGGGTGAACACCTACCTGCCGGGGGGGTGGCCTCCGGCCCATTCCCCCCCCCTTTTTCACCGCAGCCAGCAGGCCCGCACACTGTTCTTTTAACTACTGTCTTAAATCCTGCTGGTCTACTGATCTTTCTCTTCCTGTTATCTACTTAATAAAAGTGGCCCTTTACACCCATATTACTGACTTGTGTGTTTACTGGGGAGTGCTTGGGCAATGCAACAGTTGAGTTTTTCTCCATATTGGCAGCATAATAAACCTCTCCATGAAAAAGATGTCAAGATAGACTGGACATTTTATTTTTGTTATATTTTTAGATCCACCCAGTAAGTGTACTGGTTGGCATTCTTAGGTATGTTCTTCCAGATAAATATCTATTCATCTGTTATGCTGAAACACTTTAACACATTTTAAAATTAAATTACCGGTATATTTCTATAGCATTATCATGTTAATTTTTTTAGGAGACAAAACTAGTTGCTGAGTATAATTGCGATGTTGTGCAAATACAGATAATTGCAACTGCTCAGGGAAAAGTTTGCGGCAGTATTCAGAAATGTTATTTGTTTGTTTGTTTGCCTTTCTTTAGTCTGAGCTAGAAAAGGACTCCTCTGCTGAATAGCTGTTAGTATCTATTTTACAAGATTTACTCATTTTCAGGTGCCTAATATAGCTGCTAGCATGCATGCACAACAATACAATTTATATGGTAAATGGAACCAAATAATGGCTTCGCTGAATGTTATGGCTGCACTGAAGGGAAATGTCACGGTAAATAGCTGCCAAATTATGGATCATGCCGAAGTGTCACAACTGCACTAAAGACAAATAGCACTAGAGGCTATTGCCACTGTGACGCTTTTGAGTTATGAAGAAGAGGCGCAGCCTTGATGTGAGACTCTTTGTGTCCTCATTATAGCAAAGGGTTACTGGTGCAACATACAAGAAAACCTAGTCCAATGTGATGGTTAGTTATTAATCTGTCCATTTCAGATCTAACAGCTGTAGAAGAACAGGCAGCCTTCACACACACACACACACACACACACACACACACACACACACACACACACACACAGGTTTTATTAACGTAAATGTGTATAGGAAATGACTGGCAATGGCAAAATGTTGCAATAAAATAATCTAATCAAAGAATATTATTAAATTTAACATAGTATGCATCTGAAAGGTTTACTTGCTTCTTAGTCAGATATATGTGTGAAATATAAGCAGTAATGCACTTTTCTCCCTTTGTAAAGACTTGAGTAGTAAGGACATTACCAACCAAATTGCTTCTTCTAAACTGAAGTGAGTCCCGGTTTCTTTCATTTTAATGGGAGGGTAATAAAGATGAAAGACTAACATTTTAACTGATGGATCCCTTAAGCTAGAGAAGAGAAATTTATTATGTTTTGAGGGGATATGATAAATCCTAGATGTGAGTGCATGTTTGGGGTGATATGGGAACCGTGAGTAAAAGAAAAATAAAGCACACCATTAAAGAAACAAAAAAACATTTTTTGTAGGCTTTGATCATTTTTACACTATTTTTATTTACCCTAAGAAAACAGATTCTATTCAGACATTATGACTACGGTTCTCCACACCCTTGCTAAGGAGCAAGTTCGATTGATCTTAGTGGAATTTACTTCTGAGCAAGTGTAGGGATTGGTTGCAGCCATTATAAAGATTTTGCTTATAGAAATTTTATAAATTTAGCAACTAGTATATCAACTCTAAGACCACTGTTCAGACTCAGTTCTGAAATTATAAGTAAAATGAGTCTGATGATCTCAACATTTTATTTAGCAAATTATTGTACACATTGCAAATACACCATCCATAATTCAACGCAAGTGTCAGTCTCGGTTTTAGAGAGGGGGCAGGGAACAAACAATCAGTGGATAAATTACTTCTCTATTCTACAGAGAGTGGCCTTCCTTCCATGTTGTGCTTAAGGTCATTGGCAGGGCAGCGTGGGGGCAGTTTGCATGGTAGTTAAATCTTATGCACTGTTAAATATGCACTAATTTATCCATATTGTGAGTAAACAGAAGATGTTTAATTATTAAGTTTGATTAAAAATATACTTTCAAATATGTTTATCCCTTTATTTCACATTTCTGTTCTATATATGATCTGATACTTTTCATAACTGTATTACTGTTTACAGATTTCATCCATTACACACAAAACATCTACATTTCAGACAATGTACTAAGTTTTAAACTATGACAATAACACACGTCTGTTTTAAATCCATATTCTGTCATGTAACAGAAAGTTTCATCAAAACCAGACTAGAATATCTTTAATAGCTATTAGTGTATCCAGAATTTATTTTATGTACTGCACAGTTGCAAGTAACTGCTTCTTATTAAATGAAAACTCTGCATTAGGTACTTTAGAAACATTTCAGCTAATGAGTATGTAATGTCCTTTGTATAACATAGAACTTCTTTTTGTGTTCAGAACTACAAGATGCTGGAAACTTGACAGATTATATCATTTAAGACAGATGCCTGCCTTGGGGACCTGAGTTGGGTTTTTTTGTTTGTTTTGTTTCCTGTTTCTGGCTTTTATTTTAGTAACACATATAATTGCTATAGGATCTGTATCTGTGTAGTGTTTAACCCCTTCATATAGTTACCTCTTCACATTAATTCAGTGAAAATGAAGAAGCCAGATTTAGGGTTTTTCACCACCTATTACATCTTTTATTTTCGCTTCTTCCACACATAAACAAATACTTTTAGTAAAAAGGTATGGTATCAATAATTTAATTAATTTTAACAGCCCGATCCTGTCCAGGGCCACCGCAGCATGCAAAAGCACGCTGCGCCGGATCCTGGGCAGGATTGGGCCAGCGCCAGTGCAGCTGGAGGCCTCCTCGGGGGGGGAGGGACATCCCAGCTGCCCTTAAGTGTCTCCTCGGATGTGTGCCGGCAAAATGGCCAGCACAAATCCAAGGAGGCCAGGCCCGGGATGGGGGATAGGATTTGGCGGAATGCGCTGCCGAGGATCCTTCCCCCCTCCCGGGCCCGGTGGGCCAATCACCCCCTCCCATTCCAACCTGTTCCACCCTCCCTACGTCCTCCCCTGGCACAGGACTTACCTGTGTCCACCAGCGACATCCTCTCTCCGTTGGAGAATGAGTGCCACCAGCCTCACTGCTGGCACCGCTTACTCTCCAGGTGTTGAAAACATAATGAAACCTGGGTTGGGACCCTACAGATGAAGCAGCAGGGCAATGTAGAAAAATGATAGCTTGCTTATCAAAGGCCAGCAGTCACAGTGTCTGAGATAAGGTTCATATCCCATCCACCTCCGGTTATGTCCTGCAGTGCAATCTGTTTACTTTCTTCTAAAGAAATGTGTAGGAACCACTGAGTTCTGTGGAACAAGGTAAACAGACTATAATTAAGAAGACTGACTGCTCGATCCTTACTTTGGCTGCCACCAGTGCTGTGGTCTCGGCGCCCACCTTGGGTGTTGCAAACATGCCGTAAAGCACATTTGCAGCACCTGGTGATTAGGTGCTGCTGGCACCAAGGTCTACACTGCCCGCCGGCCGCTGAGCCTGGAGGACAGCGCCATGGAGTGAGTTCTGCTCCGAGCGGCACTGGGACTGGAGGAGGGCAGGGAGGAGGTGTAATGGGGTGGGGAAGGGTGGAGAGGGCCTGGAAGGAGTGGGAACTGCGTCCTCATTGGATGCCAAATCCTATCTACCTATCCAGGCCTCCAGGCCTGATGCGTGACTTCTCGGTTCTGCGCTACCAAATTAAGTGACGCTGACCCGAGGAGTCCCATTGTGCAGGCTGGGGCTTTACCCGGGGTAAGAGGATATTAGTCCTCTAACCCTAGGAGACTTCCAGCCAGGCCGGCGCATAGGATATGGTGTGAGGCTCCACGCCAGGCCTCATGGCACCCAGATAGGATTGGGCTGTGAGACATTACCTGACCCTATGACTAGTGAGATCTGTCTATGATTAGTGACAGTCTGTGGCACGCGTGCTGCAGGTTGGCCACCACTGCACTAGAGTGGCACGGGAAGGTCCGTCGGGTGGCACGCGGTCGCGTACGCCCCAGAGGCGAGGCTAGCGGTTATGCCGCCCGGAGCTAGGGGGTGTTGGCCGCCCTGAGGGTGGCCAACACCCCCTAGCTCCGGGCGGCATAACCGCCCGCGATTGGGGGGGGGGCGACCCGGTGCCCACCCACCCGCCGCCTCCCTTCCGGCTTCTCCCTCCGGGTCCGCGCGACTCCGGAGGCCGGGAGAGAGTGTCCTCCCGTCACGCCAGCTCAGCCTATACTGCCCAGGCCTGAGCCAGCGATTTTGCACATGTGTACAACGCCGATGCATTGTACGCATGTGCGAAATCGCCGGCTCAGGCCTGGGCAGTATAGGCCAAGCCGGCGTGACGGGAGGACGCTCTCTCCCGGCCTCCGGAGCTGCGCGGACCCGGCGGAGCCTCTGGGGGCCGGTTGGGCAGCCTCCTGCTGCCGTGTCTCGCCCGCCGTGTAGCTACACGGCGGGCGAGACAGGGCGGGCGAGCGGAGGGCGGGTGGCAAGTCAGGACGGCGCGGCGTTTTGCCGCCCCAGCCTGAGTTGCCGCCTGGATTCTGTTTTTATTTAAACGTGGTTATTTAATAAAATAAAAACACGGTTATTTATTAATTTTATTTATTTATTTTTGTGGCACGCCCAAGATACAAAAAAACTAAAAGTGGCACATGTCATAAAAAGGTTGGCCACCACTGGTCTAGTGAGATCACCAGAGGTAAGGATCAAGTGTAGCCCATCCCTGTGGTTAAATAACAGGTTTAATCCCAAGTGTACCCATTTACGTATTCCTGTATGGCTGCTGATCATCCAATGGGAAAATGTAACATTCTGCACTTGACTACACATGCTTCGGGCAAAACCTGTATCTGATGCTGAGCAATTCACTTCTACTGAGAGAAACTCTGCTGGTAGCACAAGTGCTTAAAATAGAGCATACCAGTGTATTGCTAATGTGACAACTTTGGCATTATGGCTACTTTAAACCAGTATACAGATACTTTTTCATACATATAGGGTTGTGGTGTTAAGTTTCTTTTCACATGGCATTTAGTTTCGTTACCATACAACTATACAGTACAAAATATATAAGATGCTGTGCAATTACAGCATTCTCCATAAAATAAATTAAGAATTCTCATCACCATTAGAAAAGATTATGTACCAAGTAGACTCATCCCACATTCCAAAATATTCAATATACCAAAAACGTTTTGCTATTTTGGATACCAAACTGCTGAAGTTAGTGAGGAAATGGTCATTGTGCATAAACATGACAGTAGTGAGGTCAGAAAAAAACAAAGACTGAGCCAAGTCACTCTACATTTGATCGTTTGTTTTGAAAGTGGGTCAAAGAAAGGACATAAGCGAAGGAATCACACTATACATGTCACTAATCTCTATGCACATACCCCTTACGTGCTTCCTTAAAAATGTACCCTTAAGGGATTCATTCACGTAGGAAATGGCACACACAGGAAATTTGTATAGTGCCTGGAAGCAGTAACATGCAACATGCAGAACAATTCTGAGTGATTACAGCATGTCTCAGGTGGGCTGTGAGGCAGACGACTGAAAGCCAACTTAATTCAGTCATCCACAAAGCATTGAAAACCACAAGAACACACTGCCTGTCATGCCTTAGCTGACACCGTGAGAATAAACATTAATTAAAAAAACCAAACCAACACCCATTGCCTCTATAAATTTACATGGGATTATTGTCATTGCTATCCCTAGTAGTGAGCCACAAAACTGTACTTGGGTCTTACATTTTTTAAAGATATCCTGTAAAAGTAAAATGAAGGATAATAATGCAGAACTGTTTGGATTGTTTTTCTCTTGATACCCAAAGTCTCATTTAAAGTTTTAAATATTATGTGTGATTTGAATCATTGTGCGGGGAGTTTTTCTATGTACTATTAGCATTATGTACTCTGTCCTCTAGTGCGGTTTAGTCACAAGGAAGCAATGATTTATATTGCTCCTCAAGTATATGAAAGTATATTCCCAAAGTATATATATGCTCCTCAAGTATATGAAATTCATATACAGTATGGCCCCCATATCTGCTGGGGATAGGTTCCCCCCCCCCATGGATACTGGGAATCCACAGATAGGAGGAAAGCTATCCCCCACGGCCCTACACATCCCTTACTTAGGCTTCCAGCACTCAAACGCGTCTTTCTTTACAAAAACGCTATAAGCCAGCACAGAGCAGGCAACTAGAGAGATTCCCAAATATTAAACAGGAAGCTTTGTGCTTCCCGTTTAATGTTCGAGAGCCTCTCTAGTATGCAGGCTGCTTGCCCGCTCTGTGCTATAAGCCAGCATGCTGACTTGTAGCATTTTTGTAAAGAGATGTGCTTGCTTGGCGCCAGCGCTGGAAGCTTAACTAAGGTAATGGGTGTGGTGGGCCCTGGAGAACCGCAGATAAGTGAATCCTCGGATACCAAATCCGTGGATACAGGGGGGCCCTGTACTGTATAAGCCTTGACTCAAAGATCCTAACTTAGAGCAGCATGCAAAAATCTACTCCACCACAAATAAAACAGATGCTTTGCTTTGTTTCTACACTGCATGCTTTGACTGTGCAGGTCACCCTATCTCCCTATCTAGAAAATGATTGGCAGCGTCAACGCTGACACAGCTGACCATCTGTTCAGCACTCTGCCTATACTTTCCATGAGATACAAAAATATAAGTGTAGCCTGGGTGCTAAGTGTGATGCTCCATGGGATCGTTCATTCAGAATGGGTCCTGATCCAGTATGGTATCTACATATGCCTGCTCTTTCCTCTCTGGTCAAGATCCTAGTGTCTGGAACATCCAAGCCCTGCTTCATATATTTAGTGAAGGACAATGATGAAATAGTACAGTGGTGGAGTGGCATGAGCCCCTCTCCTCCCTTATGAATGTGTCCTCTGCATGTACCGTTCATTGCTCAGAGGTCTGGTTTATGCAATTCTAGAACCACATAATACAAGCCTCATCACAATCAAGTTCAAGTAGAAGGTTTGGTTTGTAGTGGAGACTATCTGTGTGATTGAGGGGATGGACTTGTAGCTCTGCCCTGCTTCTGACTTCTTCTTTCTATTGTTCCCATGGTCAGGGGCGCAGTTAGGGTCCACTGCACCTGGGCCTTGTGACATCGTCAACCCCCCCCCAAGAGTGATGTCACCCTCGGAAGTGGTTCCGATGCTAAGAAATATTTATCTGCTCAAAGATCAGGGCTTGCATTCCTAATCACATCATTGCCCAACCTTTTACCAGCTTTGTAGCTCTTTGCCTTGTTTAGGGCTATTTTTCTACAAGTGAAGACCAGTATCCCTCCAAATTGCTTCCACAGGTTTCAAGAGCTTGGCCTTGTGTGCCTACTACAAGTCTCAAAACCACTGACTTCAGCCTCCCTTAGCTCAGTTCACTGAACAGATAGATACCAATCAATAGTGGGAATTGGTCCTCCTGTTCTCCTGCCTCCATTTCACCTCTACTTCAATTCCACTCTTTCTATCTCCCACCTCCCCAAAAAAGCTTGAGCAGGGCATGAGCCTGAGCTTGTTTGCTGCCCTTTCATCATTTGGACTTGACTGAATGTACACAATCTGAAGCAGCCTTTGCTCAAGGCAAACAACATAAAGAAGGAAGAAAGTGGCATTTCAGTTTTCATTGCAGTGTCATTCAGGTCATTCACTGAAATTATAGACAGTGGTTTCTACAATGTTAACAGTCAACTTTAGATTATTAACAGAGCTTTGGATAGCAGTTCATTTGCAATGCCCACATGCACTGATTCTTCCAAATTATAAGGTATGTTAAAATAAGCGATCAAACCTCATGACCCCCTAGATGTAATAAATGATATAATTAATCCTGTTTTTTCTCATTTGTATTTTCCCAGCAGTACTCTAAACAACTTTGCCCAATATTTTCTGATCTTTGCCTTAGCCTAGGAAGTATGGCGAGGATGCCCTAACAGTGTCCTGCTTAAGCAGACCTCAAACGTTTTCATTTATTGGATTATTTATATTTGAATAATATCTTTTTTTAAAAACCCTAAGCACAACTATTAAACAAATTCTAGTTTAAGTTGTCTTGCCTTTTTATGTGAATGATGCATTTCTCAGCTAAATGCCTTTTTTTTATAAGACTATGCAATTTCAGTATCAAAGAGTCCAAAAATTTGAAAAATTATTTCCAACAGTTTTCTACATGTTAAGAAATAGTATTTTGCTGGATCCTCCATTTGCAATTCCTTCTTCAAAAGCACTGTATTTTCTGTAAGATTAGAAATTCAGTACTCGTCGCCCTAAATAAATGTATAAAATTTCACATGAAAGTCATCACTTACAAATATTTATCCTATTTCATACTGCTGCCCTGGTGCCTTGAAAATATGTCACAGTCACAACCAGTAGCTGATTAAAGTTTCAGATATCTGGACTACTGATTATAATCCCCATGTGAAAAATATGGGCTGCAGTTTTGCAAAGAAGAGTGTAAGTGAAGCAGAACTGCATCAGAAGTCAGCCAGGTTGGGCAATGACCAAGGACCCACACCCATTAGAGGCGCCACCTGGAAGGCCAAACCTTGAGTCCCCAGTAGCGGTGGCAGTGATAGCTCCCAATGCACAATCAGGGGGGTGGTATTATGAAGACCCAGTGCAGGGCTTTGCCCCAAGTCTAGATCTGTAGCAACCTAGCACTGAACTGCATGACCAGTCAGTGGTGTATTGGTACATGTACACCAGAGCAGACAAGCGGCCTTTCACTTTTAAGTGAGCTTGTCCAATCAGCAAGCAACCATTGTGGAGACTTCATAGACACGTCTGACTGCTTGTGAAGTTCTCTCCTGCAGAGTTACATACTGGTAGCTTTGCAGGATGGCAGCAATGGTCTGTGACTCTATAACTGGATTTATACTGCAAAGAGTGATTAGGCTGAAAAGCTACATGTAAATGGAAATGAGAACATATTAGATTCAAACTAAAAAGAGTTTTAGTATACAGTTGTGTACCCAAAATATAATGTATCTAGTAAATTATAATCTAGGTACTGGAAACTTTAGCATGAGTCAACCAAAATGAAGCACGTTTAATTCCATTAACTTCATAAATGCATTAGAAACTAAATGTTGACAATTTTTGCTGAGTATTGTAATGCTGAATTGGTAGGAAAACATGTGGTTTGGGAGTCGGAAAAGAAAATATCTGGAATCTACAATTTAAACTTTAGTTCTTTCTTTGCAGATGTACTCATAATCATTTGTAAAATTAAGTAGGGCAATCTCGTATTTCATGAACAATGAAGAAAATATAAATTAAGAATGAAAGACTCTTCTACACAAAGAAGGAATGTTTATAGCTCTGCTATGTGATTTGTGAGCCAGAATAGCATGATAATTGCAGATTACAGAACTACATATGGACAAGGACAAAACAAGAGCTCAGAAGTATCCCTTTCTCCTAATACAGGTTGAGTATCCCTTATCCGAAATCCAAAATGCTCCAAAATCCAAAACGTTTTGATCCTGGCACGTCTCCTGCAGTTACATGCTCAACAATAAAAGGATTCCCACTGCGGGGGCCATCCCATGTTCCAGCGGTTCTCCTATTGCTATCAGTAGGGTGCCCCCTGGCTTCCACTTCCCCATTCTGCCCTCTGAAGAGCTCTCATTCCTGCCTTCACTCGCAGGCACCACTTCGTTTCCCCATTAGTGGGGGACATGGGCCCTGGTGTGTGCTAGAAGAGGGAAAGAGTGGCTGTGCCAGGGCTGTCCACATCCTCATCCGGCGGCCAGGGGCAGCCTGCACAAGAATTGGCTGGTCTTCCCATTGAAGAGTTTCTGCCGCTTGACTGTGGGAGAATATAGGGGTTTTGTAGCAGAGTAATAGCGGAAGACCCCTCTCCTCTGGTAAAAAAGAATTATCCCAAGCACCCAGGCTAGATTGCTATCTGTAAAAGACACATGGAGGCAGAGGCTGGTAAAAGTTACAAAAAGAAAGTTTACTTACATATATACACCTTCTGATTAGGAGATCAGAGGTCTAACATTCAGAGTACAAGGAACCCTATGTAGCTGTCCCTTTTGCATGTGGTTATGATGGATGGAAGGCCCTCTGGTGAGGAGCGCATCTCCACACGTCCTTCTCCTCCAAGGGCTGAGGTCCAAGAGAATGTGGCTGGGAAAGGACAGGAAGGAAACGGTCAGGGGCCACACCCCTGCCAGGGACCATAGAGAGGACAGGCCAGGTGAGAGGTGTCCAGATGGCACAGTGCCCCCCCAGTGTCCTGCAGCTGAGCGCTGTCCATTTCCAACATTGGCGTGGCTGCATTTGTGCTGTGCCAGTGTCCTGCCTGTATATACTAAATATGTCAGCTCTCTTCTAAACAAGAACGCTGAAAAAGATTTAAAAAATAAATAAATTAAAAGGGTTTGGAAAGAGGTGAAATGCTGTCTGGTGGAAAAGAAACCCTTTCGGGGGGAAAGGATGTGTAAACTGGCGCAAAGCAGTCCTTATGTATATGCAAATATTCCAAAATCTGAAAAAATCCAAAATCCAAAACACTTCTGGTCCCAAGCAACCTGTGCAGAAAAGGTGCAGACTGAACAGTTAAATCTCATTTTCAAAGGTCAGGTAGCTAAACAATCTACCTTAATTTTATTGTCACAAGATGTGAAAAGAATGCTGATACTGATTTTTGCTTTGCTCAAATACAAACTAAACAGATCTACAACCCTACCTCTAACACAACAAAGTCTGGATACACCATTTATTCTTGTTGCTGACTTACAGTCAGGTGAGATCCTTCCCTAATTGATGGCTTTATCATTTCATTCAAGTGACAAATAGATGATCACATTATCTCTAGCCCAAACACTCATGCATTTTCCAGTGTTCCACAATTCTCTCTCTCTCTCTCTCTCTCTCTCTTTCTCTCTCTCTCTCTCTCTCTCTCTCTCTCTGTGTGTGTGTGTGTGTGTGTGTGTGTGTGTGTGTGTGTGTGTGTCAATAGACTCAAAGATACACTATCTAAATCTTTACGATAATAAACAGTGGATGCAGTATTTGTTGACTTAACACATTGCATTAATAAATGTTTATGGGCAACTGGCACATGCATCCAGTGACATCTTTAAGTATGCAATTAAAATTGGACAAGAGAGTACATAGAAACAAATAAATATTCAGTTCTACGAGGGGCTTTGCACTGAACTCAAGAAATATTTTAATGCAGGTATTTGCTAGGACGTTGAAATTAGGACACTGATATGATGGTGGAAACGAAATGTGTATAAAAGGAAAGGCAGCAGATTGTTTCATGGTGGAGCCATGGCGGAGGGTTGACAGGAGATGCCTTTCCCAATGTAGCTAAGCTGGAAAGGAGAACCCTATTATATGGATGAGTGGGGCCAGCAATGGCATCTTGTCATTCTAACTTGTGGAAGTAAGCAAGCTTAATTGCTCCCTGTCTTTTCAAGATGACTTTCCACCAACAATCTCATTATCACACACATATGTTTATTGCACAGTTCCAGGTCCCTTCATGAAGCAGGCCTGAGTGCAACTAAAGAAGATATATTATTATTTTATACTGCAGTGTTGTTTGTTCTCTTCTTAGCAGATGGATATGACCTGCCTTTCACTTTTGCCGCCAAGAGGATAACCAGAAGCAACGGAACATACACAGGGAATAGGCAGGGGAAGCAAAACCAAAGCAAACTGTCAAAATAGTACTGCATTGAGGAGGAAAATAAACGTAGTTGCCGTTTACTGGGACTAATATGTATATACAGGTAGTTGCATGTTAGTGTGTTTGAATGCATTAATATGTATGTTTTCCCATTATGTAGATCTTTTGTTATTTATTAGAAAATCATATAATCACACTGATGGGGAAAATCATGTCACTTAAAAACTGGTAAAGGTAATGCCCAGTCAACATAATGCAATTGCTGCTATAATGTTTATGATTTCTGCTTTGTGATATCAATGTAATTGCTGTTGGGAAGAAATTCTAATGGCTGCTCACAGCAAAACAAAATGACAAGAAGGGGGTGCCAGTTCTAACAGCTGGTTTCAACGTGAGGTTATGCTGCTGACTTCTTCAGACACCATGGCGGCATTAACTGACAAAGAACTATAGCAGGCTGAAAGTGGTTGCATGAAGAAAAGCAATAGGCAAAATAACAGCAATGGGTTTAAATTACTGGAAAGCAGATCTACATTAAACGTTAGTAAACTGTTTACACTACAAGCAGTTCAGCAATGAAACAAGAAGCCTAGTGTGTTGTGCAATCTTCAAAAGCTCAAAAGTTTTCAAAAAGAAGACTGGACTGGCAGTTATTAGAGATAGAAATACTCATGGCCCAGTTCTATGTAGAGCAGGAGTTCTCAATGCCTTCCTGGCTGAGTACCACCTCCAGCACCACTCTCCTGCTGCATACCACTGGAAGTGACTGGCAATGACATCACCGCCAGTTACTTCCAGGTTTTCAGGTTTTTGGAGGCCAGAAAACGCAGGTAGGAGGTTCTGGGCGGGTAGGAGGGCCCTTCTCAACATTCTCAAGAGGCTTTGCCAAAGGCAGTTGCCTTTCAGGAGCAAAAACGTACTGCTGAAAGCACCGCGTCAGAGCGGGGGTCTAGCAGTCTGAATACCACCAGCAATCAGCCGAAGTACCATTGGTGGTATTAGTACCACTGGTTGAGAACCCCTGCAGTAGAGTTTTCCATGCTCCTGGTGTGGCAATGGTGTGGCAATGTTACACTAAACTGCAGCCACAACTTCTGATGAAAAGTGCTTATTCCCCTGTTATTCATAAGCACGTTTTTGTTGCAGCACACCTATTTAATACATAATGTGTTCAACCTAAAAGAAGAATATGTGCCTGTAGAATGTAATTTTTGTATTAATCTACTAATAGTAATGTACCAGAGCTGATTATGCGATACCGCTTGACCCAGATGACAGTTTCCCGTTCGTGCTTGTTCACTGGTCTGAGCAACAAGAGGGCTTTGCTGCAGCTATTCCCTAGAACAGAGGCAACCAAACCTTTTGGCCGGTTGTGTTTGTCAGGGGTGGCGCCAACGGCGCCGGTGCTTGCTGGATTGTGCTGGTTCTGCCACCGAGTAAAATAAGGGATTTTTTCACTTCCTTGGGGGTTGGGCCGGACCTCCCGGGGGTGTGGCAAGCCTGCAGACCCATCTGCAGGCCCCCCTGCACATCAGAACGGCTACAGATTGCGACCCACTTCCGGTTTTCCAATGAAACCGGAAAACGGTTGCGATTGCAATCTGGAGCCGTCCTGAGGTGCGGGGAGGCCTGCAGAGGGTCTGCAGGCTCCACGCACCCCCAGGAGGTCCAGCCTGACCCCCAGGGAAATGTAAAAAACCTTTTGCTCGGCGGTATCAGTGCTGGCGCGATCCTGTAAGCACTCGCACCTGCACTGTAGGTTGCCACTCCCCTTAAGGGAGTAGAGACCCATTGTTCCCGTCTCGGGCATCACGACGCCCCAATTTGGGAACCTCTGCCCTAGGATAAACCATTTTGGCTTCTTGGATCTGTCAGGTTATAGTGTTTTCTCTCTAGTTTATTTAAGGGACACCACCAATCATAGTGTTTCTGAAAATGACCAAAATTACAAAATCTCTACAATTCAAAATACAACCAGTATCAATATTGAGACTATCTCTACATGTAAACCAATGAGCTACACCAAAGCTCCAGGGACAATAATAAAGCTGTGTATTAGTACCAGAGTTGCTCTGCATTGAACAGCTTGCAGGATCAGGACTGATGTTGTAACCAGTCTTCAAAGGGGAAAATGCACACATGGCTTTGCAAGTATTACCATAAGCAGAAGAGCCAGTATTATTATTGCTTTTTTGGTTTGCCAACTGTCACAGTTTTTATTCAAAGTGCAAGGATTTTTATTTATTTTTTTGGAAAACAGAGATCATGAGAAGTGTGTTAAAATAATACACAGCTTTCATTTGAAGAAAAAGAGCTTTTGACCCCCTTTGTTTCAAAGTGCTTCAAAATATAAATGGATGAACCAGACAATTCTAAAATTCTTCGTAAAAATCTCTTAAGTTTTGCAAATTACTTACAGGCCCAGAGCCAGAAACATTGTATGTGCAAGGCTAAGGGTACTGCTTTATAAGAAGAAGTGTAAGTCAATGCAAAACCGGGTGGTGGTGGTGGTGGTGGTAAATAAACATACTGTACTCTAATATGTTCATATTAAATTATAACATTTATTAATTAATTATAATGCAATGACATTTAAGAATACTTTTAAAATAAGCTCCTTTTCTTAAAAAAAAACTGTTCATTTATATTGCTTCAAAATTTTCCAATTCTAACTATTTTGGATAATACGTTACAGTACCTTGATTAGACCAATTTTTGTTACTGAGATTAGGATGATTTTCAGTTGCACATACCCGTATTGCCCCGAGTATAGGACGCTCCTGATAAGATGCACCCTTAAAGTTTGGTGCTATTTTTAAAAAAATACATTTTAAACTTTTTTTTTAACTTAAAGAAAATATACACATTAGTAGAACAGTAAAACAGTACAGCTTTAGTACAGTTAAAGGCATAGGCACCCTGTCCCTTATTGAATCTGGGCAACCTTCCCAGATCCAAAGGGCCTACCTTTAACCTTTGGAATTTGGGCAGGTGCAGCTTGTTGCACCCTTCCATGATGATGAGCTGCACCTGCCCAAATTTCAATAGTTGACAGCACAATCCTATGTATGTCTACTCAGAAGTAAGTCCCATTGCATTCAATGGGGCTTACTCCCAGGAAAGTGTGCATAGGATTGCAGCCTAAAGGTTGGCACTCTGTCCCCCTTTGGATATGGTAAGCCTATGCAGGTGCTCTTGCTCTCAACTTTCAAACTGCAGGATCAATAAATATCTTAGTTTCCACAGAGTCCTGGGGCTGGAACTTAAGGGTTAATTTTTTCAAATGCTTCCTGAGGCTAGAGGCTGCTAGAGAGATCATGGCCATTTAGCAAGTGATTAAGAGCTGAAAACACAGCACTTTGCAGAAAACTCTAGGCAGAAAACGCTAGACTTTGATTATAGGCCGCACCCCTACTTTAAAGACTTGCCTTAGGGGGGAAAAGTGAGTCTTATACTCAGGTAATTCTCTTTCAGTCAGGAATAATCATGAAAGTCCTATTCTCTGGAGAAGGAAGGGGGGGCATTCAGTAATGAATGGGTTAACCCCTCCATCTTCAGAGACAGGGCCGGCTCAACGAACGTTGACTCGCTCCGCTGGTAGCTCCACCTCCCCAGTCCGGTCCTGTCTTTCACAGAGCAGGGTCGGTGTTACTTCACAGCTTGATTTTGTTCGAGAATTTTTCAAGGACCAGAGCATTTTTCCTATCTTCTCTTCTTCCTTCCTTCTGTTCCTGCTGCCCCGTCCCTACCCATCCCCTTTCCAAGTCAGGAGGGCGGCGTTCGGAGGCATTTTCGGTGCTTTCGCTACGGACCGCTTCAGCGGCTGACTTTGAAAGCGTGCCTTTTTTTACTTCACCTCAGCAGCGTCGTTCTCGCAGCGGCCTACACGGACGAGCGCGCACCCGCTGGGTGGCGCCGCCGTGTACTTTCTTCATTCCCCGCGGCAAGGAGCAGCCGCGTGAAGCCCTTTGAGGCTGTTCAGCCGCTTACCGCTCATAGCCACCACCGCAGTTGGGGCTGAGTGAGGAACGACAGCCGCACTTGGGAGTGCAGTCCGACGAACCCAGCTCACCCCGGTATCGCGGACGATTTTCTCCTCGTGCCTGGACTCCTCGTCTGTGACTCCATACACCGGTAAGCGTCATGGGGGATCGCAAGGGGGAGGAGGCCCGATCATCAACTGGCGGCCTGGGCGCGAGCGTTACTCCCGCCGCACCGCAAATCGACCCGGCTTTACAAGCTCACCTTCAGGCCCTTGTTAAAGCGGCGGTGGAGAGCGCCTTGGGCTCTGAGGGCAGGCGCTCACGTCGTAAGCATAGAAAAGCTAAGCGCTCCAAGTCCAGGGACTCTAGGGACTCTCCTCTTGGCAGGGACTCGGGTCGTTCCCCTTCCCCCGCAAAGTGCGGCAAAAGACGTCGCCCTCATAGATCGCCTAGTGTGTCCCGTGACAGGCCGGCCGCTGAGCGCAGGCATGCTGGAACGTCTTATTTGAGCTCAACACCTTCCTCTGGCAGCGGCTCTGACAGGGAGGAGGGGGAGTTATCGGAGGATGCAGATGGGGGGGAAAAGGACAACAACCCCAATAGACTCTTTCCCCCGGAGTTATTCCAAAGGATGATCTCTAAGGCCTCTTTGGCTCTGAACCTGGCTCCCCCAGGGGATGCTTCGGGTTCTCAGGCAGATGTTGCTGGCCCCAAGGGCATTTTTCCTCAGGGGCCTTCCCAGCCTGTCACGGTCCCTTTTCCAGTCTCTTTTCAGACGGCTATTGACCAGGAGTGGAAGGCTCCCGTTCATGCCAGATACAGCTCCCGGTTGGTGAATAAGCTGTACTCTCTCCCCGAGGCCACTATGGCCCTTTTGAAGGTTCCCTCAGTGGACGCGCCGGTCGCGGCGCTGGCCTCGGCGGCAGTGATTCCTTCCGAAGGGGAGGGAGGGCCGAAGGACGTTTGTGACAAAAAGGTTGAAATCTCCCTTAAAAAGAACTTCGAGTCTGTTTCCCAATCTCTCAGGGCTTCCGCTTCAAATTCTGTTATGTCGCGGGCGGCATTCCTCTGGGTGGACGAGCTTATGAAATCGGAACCGGGGCTCTCCAAGAAAGGAAAGAACACCCTTAAAAAGATTTCACTTGCCACCGCTTACGCGGCCGACTCCTCGTTTGATTCCATGCAACTTAGTGCCAGAGCGCTCGCCACAAACGTGGTGGCGCGCCGCAATATTTGGCTTCGCAGCTGGGAAGTGGACTCGGGGTCGCAGAACAGGCTCGTTGGTGTCCCCTTCAAGGGGTCCAAGCTTTTTGGCGACGCCCTGGAACCGCTTTTGATCGAAACCAAGGAAAAGAGAAGAGTCCTTCCCTCCTCTTCCAAGGAAGCTCCAAAGGCCAAGAATACTCCTTTTCGTCCCTTTCGGGCCTCGTATAGACCCCGGGAGCCCCCTCGCGGACCAAATAGGTGGAATAAAACCAGGGTTTTCCCCAAGAACAAGTCGTCCGGGACCCAGGCTGATACGACGCGCAAGTCCTACCGAAACCAACGCAACGCCTGACGCTACATCAGACGTCGGCTCCGGGCCTATCGGAGGTCGTCTCCTTCTGTTCGCCTCTCGTTGGAGGGAGACCACCTCGGACAGATGGCTGCTGGATACAGTCTCACGGGGCTATTCCCTCGAGTTTACACAGCTCCCGAGAGACAGATTTTGGAGCACCCCTCCCTCCAAGGACCCTACGAAGCACTCCAACATGCTGTCTGCGATTCGTCACCTGTCGGACATTCGGGCAATAGAGACGGTTCCCCTCCCCCTTCGGGGGGCGGGAGTCTATTCCAATCTTTTTCTGGTGGAAAAGAAGACAGGCGACTTCAGGCCCATCCTGGACCTCAAGTGGCTGAATCAATTCATCTCTCTCAAACGGTTCAAGATGGAAACCTGGAGGACCATCGTGGCCATGCTGAGGAGGGGGGGATTTCCTCACCTCCATAGACCTTTCGGAGGCCTATCTACACGTGCCCATCAGAGCCACGCACAGGCGCTTCGTCAGATTTGCTTACGGAGACATGCACCACCAGTTCCGGGCTCTACCCTTCGGGCTGAAGTCAGCTCCTCGAGTGTTTACAAAGGTCCTGGCAGGGCCCCTGGCCTCGTTGCGCCTCGAGGGGGTGTCGGTCACGCCCTACTTGGACGACATATTGATTCGCTCTCCGTCCTGGGACGCGGTGACGACAGATGTCCAGAGAACTCTGCGCTGCTTGGAATATCACGGCTTCGTGGTCAACAAGTCCAAAAGCTCTCTGGTTCCCACGCAGGTGATGGAACATCTCGGTCTGGTTCTGAACACCAAGGACTTCACGGTGTCGCTCTCTCTGGAGAGACAGCAGACTCTTCTATCACTTTTGCAGGAGACGGCTTCCATCTCCTCTGCTCCCCTGATGTCCCTGGCCAGACTGCTAGGCCTCATGGTCTCCTGCCAGGACGTCATTCCTTGGGCCAGGTTTCACACACGCCCTCTTCAGAAGCTGCTACGCCCTTATTCCAATCACATCGAGAGGAAGCTTTGCAGACTCGTCAGGCTGAGCCCCCCTTTCCGGCGAAGTCTGGACTGGTGGCTGTCCCGCAACAAATTGGCTTCGGGGACCTCTCTGGAAATACCTTCTCCTCTGCTTCTCACCACCGATGCCAGCCTGACGGGCTGGGGGGTCCACACGGACTCCGCGTTCACTCAGGGCCTATGGTCTCCGGTGGAGTCGAGGCTCCCTATCAATCTTCTGGAGCTTCGGGCCATTCGCCTAGCGCTCCTTCATTTCCAAGACAGGTTTCTTCGTCGGGCGGTACTCGTAAGAACGGACAACGTCACAGCAAAGGCGTATATAAATCGCCAAGGAGGGACCAGGTCGGACAGACTGGCAGCGGAGGCGAGGATCCTCTTGTCCTGGGCCGAGGAGAATCTGCTTGCTCTTCGTGCCGAGCACCTAGCAGGTCTGCAGAACGTGACGGCCGACTGGTTGAGTCGGACCAGCGTAAGCGATACGGAGTGGCAACTTCATCCCAGCGTGTTCCGGCTGGTCTCGGAGAGGTTCGGGGCCCCGATGGTGGACCTGTTCGCTTCAAGCGTAAACGCACAACTGCCAAGATTCTTCGCCAGACATCAGGGAGCCGGGGAGGAAGGGGTGGATGCCCTTCACAGTCCGTGGCCTCCGGGTCTCCTTTATGCCTTTCCCCCCATCGCCCTTCTTCCGTTCGTCTTAAGGAGAGTCAGGGACCTAGGAGCTCAGGTCATTCTCATAGCGCCCCACTGGCCCAGGAGAGCCTGGTTCGCGGAAGTTGTGCAGATGTCTGTGGCCACGCCGTGGCCTCTTCCGCGCAGGGTCGACCTCCTCTGTCAGGGTCCCATCCTTCACCCGCACCCCCACGCGTTCCGACTGACTGCGTGGAAGTTGAGCGGCAGGGGCTGATTGAGTGCGGTTATTCAGACCGCGTGGTTGACACCCTTTTGGCCTCCAAGCGGCAGTCCACCAAGTTCATCTATGGCACTACGTGGAAGCGGTTTGTGGGCTGGTGCGATGTCAAGGGTGTTCGCCCTCTGAAGCCGCGCCTCCATCACGTACTTGACTTTCTCCAGGACGGACTCGCTAAGGGGCTGAGTACTAGCACGCTCCGCCGTCAAGTGGCAGCCCTTAAATGTGTCCTTGGCGCCAAGGGAAAGGGTTCAATTTTGGACCACTGTCATGTCCAACGTTTTCTCAGGGGGGTGGCCCTCTTGAACCCACCGGTGATTCATCGGTTCCCTACTTGGGACCTTAATCTAGTTCTGACTGCATTAATGAAGCGGCCCTTTGAACCTTTGGCCACGGCATTGCTTCAGGATCTGACACTCAAGACGGTCCTTCTGGTGGCTCTCACATCGGCGAGAAGGGTATCCGAGTTGGGAGCTCTTTCCGTTAATCAGCAGCTGACGGTTTTTCACAGGGATAGGGTGGTTATGAAGCTGGATCCCTCATTCCTCCCGAAGGTCAACTCGGTCTTTCATCGGCTTCAAGACATCGTTCTGCCATCTTTCTGCCCGAACCCTAAGCACCCTAAGGAACGGGAGTGGCATTCCCTCGATGTTAGACGGGCTTTGAGGTTTTACATGCAGCGGTCAGAGTCGTTCCGGTCCACAGAATCCTTGTTTGTGGTGTTCCAAGGGCGGTCCAAGGGCAAGAAGGCTTCAGCATCCCTCATTGCTAAGTGGATCAAGTTGGCCATCCAATTATCCTATAGGTCCCTTGGGAAGGAGCCACCACAGGGCATAATGGCGCATTCTGTCAGGGGGGCCGTGGCGTCGGCAGCCTTCGAGGGAGCCTCGTCGTTACCCGACATATGCAGGGCAGCCACGTGGGCCTCGCCGAACACCTTTATCACTCATTATAAGATCGACAAGGCCGCGTCTGCGGATGCACTTTTCGGCAGGCGGGTGTTGCAACAAGTGGTTCAGGCTGGAGGCACGTAAGGGCCCACCCTAGGGTCTTACAGCTTTGTTATATCCCATTCATTACTGAATGCCCCCCCTTCCTTCTCCAGAGAAAAGAGGAATTCCTTACCGTGAATCTCCTATTCTGGGAGAGGAAGGGGGGGCATTCGACCCACCCTTGGTTTGTTATCTTGTTGCCTCCTTGGCTGCTTAGTTTTGCTCGTTATATCTCTTAGTTAGCTTTATCCGTGGGGTGTTAATTGCCTTCTATTGACTTCTCTCTCTTCAAGCTCTGGTCTTGTTTTCTAGTTGACTCCAGTTTCCAGTTTGTGATTTTCTGAGTTACACAGGCGATGGCCATCTACTGCATGAGGTACGGTGCCACAGGATCTGTCTACTGCTCTTCCTACTTCAGAACCAGACTGGGGAGGTGGAGCTACCAGCGGAGCGAGTCAACGTTCGTTGAGCCGGCCCTGTCTCTGAACACGGAGGGGTTAACCCATTCATTACTGAATGCCCCCCCTTCCTCTCCCAGAATAGGAGATTCACGGTAAGGAATTCCTCTTTTTTCGGTAGAGAGGTGCAGACTGATGCCATAAACCAGCCTTCAGATATCTCCACCTTACAGTATACTCGGACTGGAAAAACAGCAGATTTTAATATAACTGAAGGTACTGTACACTCATTTCTTTTGTCTCAAAGTCTTCTCTCATCAAAAAGATTTCAGGCTAAGAAACTCTGTCTTCCTCAGGCTCTGGTCAAGGTCCAGGACAGGCTGTATTTGGTGGTCTGATTCTGGCACCAGATACAGAAGAGGATCAAGAGGGGGGGCAGTGGCAAAAGCAGTGGTCAAGATAGGGTGAGATCAAGTACCAGATTAAGTAGACAAGATTGCAAGGGCCAGCAGACAATGCTGAGGATGGCCTGGTGATTAGGTACCTGATCTAGGTGCAAGGCAGTCTATGTTGCTACCCAGGATGAGCTACTCAGATTATGGAGCAAGCTTTCATACAAGCATTTTATAAGACCTGCCGCGTCCTGGTCAAGCAATGGAGTGAGGGAGGCCGGCCTTACCCCGGCCTCCCTTACTCCCGAGGCGTCGCGAACATGTTTTATGGCACATTCACGACGTCTTGGAACGGTGGAGCGCTCGCTCTGCCGTTCCAAAGTTCCGGTGGATTGCACCTGAAGTCTCCCAAGTATACATAAGTCTTTGCTTTATTTGGGTGTGTGTGTCTTATTTCATGCCCAAATGGATGGGCAGTCAGCTACCAGGGTTTGCTATTAGATGAAACACAAGGGACCTGTAACACCATGCTGCATCTTCCCAACCCTAATGCCAAATTTGCCCAAGCAGGCTAATTCTCTCTCATTGCCCCTGCACGTCCTCCTGTTATTTTTTCTCACCTGACACCTCAACATTCAATGAGGGTTGAGGGGCACTGAGAATGCTCAGTGTGCATCAGGATGTTGGGGGTTGTTCTTTTTTCTTTGCATTTTAATGTACGAACATATCTACTTCTAGTTACCTTGGGAGTCTTCCCAAGTTTGCAGAAACTACTATCTTGTCTGAGGGTGGCCCTGAATTCACTATTTGTACACAATGTCCCCAGCTTACAGACATTTGAGTTATGAACATCCGACTTATGAACAGGTTTGGTTGGGGCTTTGAAGCAGGCACAGCAGCTGTGAAGACATCAGCAAAACAAACAGAACTTGCTTGGAGAAAACCCGAGCAGCTCAATCACTTTGAAATAGCAACTTCTTGCCGTGACAATGGGGAAAAAGCAACTGTTCAGTAACATTGGATAACACTGACAATCTGGGGGTTCCTGGGGGCAGAAGGGAGGGAGATGAAGGAAGCACTCAAAGTGGCCTATTCTGATTGGGTGCAAGGTGCTGATTGATACTGTATGAGAAAAAGTGGACCCTGACTGGAGGCAATTTCAACAACAAAACACAGCCAGCTTTACCACTACCAAGTAGGAAAGGAGGGAGGGGAGAGTTAAAGCAGAGTTTGATCAAGGCCCCCTACAGCTGCCATCTGCTCTCTTTAAAAAGCAAATGCAGAGAAAATCTTACAGTCTAAATTTTACAATTTATTTATGATTAATGTGACTAAAAATTAAGACCAAAGGAATGTTCTTATGGCAGCACCCTTCTGTGTTGTAATTGCTTTGGCCCAGTGGACAACCTAGAGTCATACTTTTGCCCATAGGGAAGTCTTACACTGGCTCCCCAAGTTACCGATGTCTTAATTACAGATAGCTGCATTGGCACTTCCATGTAGATGGAGTACGTCATTTGGTCATGCTTACATACAGGTGTGATAGTGCTGAGCCGGAAAGAACCAGAATTTTCAACTTAAGTATGTTTTGACTTAAGTTCAGACCCCTGGAACTGAACCTGTACTTAAGTAGGGACTTCATGTATATACATGTAGGGACCTGTGACAAAATATTGCAGTATGCACAACTTTCTGGGAGTAAATCGCACTAGACTCCCTGGTGTCCAGTTTACTTCAGAGTAAACATGCTCTGGATCACATTATTAGGCTTCATGGTCTGGGTGAGAGTCTGGGAATAGCCAAATGTACCTCTTTCTCTTTCTTTCTAATCTTTCCAGCTCTGCTTTTTCTTCTCTCTCTTTTCATTTCCTGTCCTATCAGTTCTGTTCTTCCTTTTCTTTATCACCTCCAATCCTGCAGGTTCTCTCTCTCCCTCCCTCCTCCCCCTTTCACATCTCTGGTTTTTCAGTGCAGTTCAAGTGCTTTCTGGTAATTATATTGACATTGCAAGTCTTCTGTACCTCCCAGTTTCAGGACAGTAAGTGAATATTCAGTTAGTGAGGTTTCTATGGTATCCACGGGGATCTGTTCCAGGCCCCTCCTGTGGATATCGGAAGACCGCGGATAGGGGCAAACGCCCCCTCCACGACCCCCGCGAACACCACCAGCCATTGTTTTAACTTATTAGGTGGTCTGTGTCTTCCTTTAAACAGGTGCTGTAAGCAGCAGCATGCTGCTTACAGCACTGAAGACGTCTGAGTACTAGAGAGCAGTTCCAGTTCTTGCTTCCTGTTCTTCAGCCAGTTGCGTCGCTAGCCCTGTCACTTGGGGGGGGGGAAATGATGCATTTTGCATCATCGCCCCGCCCCCAGCACTCCTGGAAGGCTTCATTTGAAGCCTTCTAGGACTTGGGGAGGGACACACAAATGCGCTGACTTTGGCGCGTTTGTGTTCTGCGGAGCCCTCTGGCTGCAAAAAAGCAGCTGCGGAGTTCAAGACTTCTGCCGCGGCTCCTCATGAGGAGACCATGGTTGGAATCCGGGAGCATTTGCTCCCCCTGACCCCATTATAGCGACGCCACTGTCTTTGGCCGAGCCTCTCTAACACCCAGTCGGCTTCATCACTATAAGCAGCATGCTGCTGCTTATAGCATAAAGGAAGACACATACCACTTAATAAGGTATAACAATGGCTGGTGGGGCGTGGGCCTCCCGCTATCTGTGAATAAGTGAATCCACGGATAGCGGCTCCACGGACACACACACACACACATCCGTATATGTCAGCAATAATGATTGGCAATGTAAGAAAGGTGCTTTATGCTACTGATTAAGGTTCTAATTTGGTGAAACACATGTCTATCTTTAAATACCTGCTCTGTAAGAAGGCCTCCTCACAAACAAGCACATGATGTGCTTAATAATGTCAAGCAGCACTTGTGCACAATTAATTTTTTAAGAAACGCAAATCACAAATCACTGTGACCTATATACTACCAGAAATTTGCAAAAATGAGTCATTAGACATGACAGTCCATAGAGAGAGTAGATGGGCTTTACTGGGAATTACAAAGTAGAGAGTAATGTCGGGCAGCCCAGTCCTATCCCCTGCCAGCCCGTAGCATGCAGTGCTGCCAATGGATCGCACACTGCATATGCTATGAGAGGGGGGGAACCAGATGGGGCCTGGGAGAGGTAAGTAATTTTTTTTTACTTACCTCCCTGTAGGCCTCCTGGTCGCCAATGGGTCTCCTCAGACCTATGCCATCTATTTAGCTGGCTTAAGTCAGAGGAGACTCAGGGGGCATGTCAAGTCAGGAAAAAGGGCATAGGATCTTGATGTGTGCTGCCGCCGCTGAGATCCACCCCCTCCTTTCCTCATACTGCCCCCTGCCCAGCCTGCTCTCTGCCCATTCCATCCACAATTCACCCTGCTTCCACCTTACCTGCATCAGCGGGGCATCTGCAAGCCACTGTCACGCACACAGGGCCCCCCTGGCTGTTTATGCCAGTGGCCCTGATGTTCATGACAACATCGCGGCTTTCATACTGCTGGATCATGTGATCTGCTGCCATAAACTCTGGATAGGATTGGGGGGGGGGGGAGGAAAGATAACTATGTTCTGGAATGTATGTTGAATTGTTTGTAGTTAGTAGCAGAAATTTAGTTTATTACTTACATCTGCTTATATTATTAAGTGCTACTCAACAAGTCTTTCAGAAGCAAGGCAACACTTAGGACTAAGGCACCAAACTTGTAGCACCTCAGACTGCATTCCCTTAAATTACACTACTGCTGATAATTGGTCTGCAGTATAGCCTCATGTGGAAAGTAAAGCACCACTTGCAGAAAAACGTGCCTCACCAATCCAAGCCCATTTGATGGGCATGGACAAGCCAGGAGTATGTATTTTCTACCTTTATTGCAAAACCTGCTACGCAAATTTATTACAGAAGGCTCACCAGAATGGCAAGGTTAGGTGGGTGATAGCTTCCCAAAACTGTGCTGCTGTTGTTGTTGTTTATCGAAACACCCACAACACTTTATCTTTGAATAACAAAGTTTCAATCAAGAAGGTTCTCCCCCCCCCCAAAAAAAAATCTAATCAACGTTAACTGTGCTGTGTGTGGAGCTTATTCAATATTTATGATTTTTTTATGCTAGAACTTTTGGGGGGCTTCTAAATGATCTATTAATCAAACCAAGTGTCAAATCAGGCCATTTATAGGGGACTTGAATTTTTTTTAAAAAAAATTTGCAGAGTAAAAATAAGCAACTTAACTTCATCAACATTTTCCTGATTAATTGTTAAAAAGTGTCATCCATAAATTTTTCCTTCGATCTAATAATCCTTTCAGAAGACTTAACAATATCCCCAGTGATTTAGGTTTTTATTTTTTTATATATATATTGAGGGTTGAGCTCTTGGAGAAGCAATGACACAAATAGCTCAAGTGAACTGCGACACCTCTGTGGACAGTCTTCTCAGAGATGACAGTTCTGAAATACAATTATCAGTGTGATCTGCTTAAGAATTCATCATCAGTTCCTGCCTTCTGAAGACTAAAAAAAGAGAGAGAGACATACAAAGAAAAAGAGGTGATAAGAAGGCATCATTTTCTTCCAGCCTCATAACTGTAAATTGAAGAAAATTATTTTCTTTGCCTGCAGCTCATTGGCATATAGGCAGCATTATATTATAATTTCATAAGCATAAATCCTTTGAATAAATTTCAGAAGAATAACTGAATTAGAAATGCAAGTAAAGTATCTAAAAAACTTAACTGTACCAGGCAGCAAGAACTGGATGGAAGTACACAGATGGAAATTTAATGTCAGACGACGCATACCATAGAAAATGTTCCTCTCTGAAGCCAACCTAATTTTGCTGAGGTAAAATGTGAAGGAAGAATTTTAGCTGAAGGTGTGGTACTCCAAATGTACCCCAATTTATCAACCCCTTTCAGAGAATTTCTGTTTGTTTGTTTTTTATTTAATTTGGGGATTACAAGAACAGGCTTGGGGTCTGTAAGAATAATAATTTGCTAATTCACTTATCTGTCATTATTATTCTTATTAGCTTTAGAGGTGGGAGATAAAAGGTTTCCTTCTGGCAGTACCTAGAAACAAACCAGTTTGCCAAACAGTCCCTTAAAATAAATCTTGGGTTGTTTTTTTACATAGGCCTAAGTGTAAAACAAGGAAGTTGCCTAGAGATGAAGGCTACAAGTACAGGTAGTTGGTAAGTGGCTTCCCTGCTAGAGACTCCAGGTCATGAAGCTCACAGGCAAATAATTACCTCTCTGCCAGATTTCCCTCACCGACTTGTTGAAAGGATAAATCATGTAAAGAGCACTGTAAAGGGAGACAGACAAACAGACAGAGAGTAGTAGGTGGCAACCAACCTGAAACCTATGCAACCGGAAGGGTTGTGACCGGCAGGGAGGAGAAAGATTATCAGCGCAATCCTGTGTAACTTTGCACCGGTGTAACAGTAGACGCACTTACACTAGTGCATCTGCTGTTACACTGGTGCATCTGCTGTTACACCGGTGCAACATTACACAGGATGGCGCTGTATGCGAGTGTTGGGTGAAGCAGAACAAAAAAGATGTCTGCCAGTGCCTAGAACTGGACCCTGGCTGAGGAGAATATTGGAAATTGGGGTCTAAATTTAGCAGAGTAATATTCAGTGGATGACCCACTCCAGTAGTTAAGGAATAATGTCCCACCACCCTGGCTGCTTGCATTACTAGGTGCACAAAAGAAAGAGACGGAGGCTTATTTAAAAGTTCAAAGGAAAAGTTTACTCACGGTTCCTTGATAACTCATATGTACAGCCTCTGGTTATGACCAGAGGTTCCTATCACTTATGATGAGGACGGGAAGCCCTAGGTTGCTGCTTCCCCTTGCATGCAGCACATGTGCTGGGAATGGCCGCTGAGGGCATGAAGCTCCTCAGCATAAGTCCATTCACCTTGGAGGTCAGGAGGCAAGAGAGTGATTCATGGGAAGGGAAACCACACCTCCCGCAGGGACCACAAAGAGCACAGGTAGGTGACCTGAAGTGACCAGACATTATACTGCCCCTTGTGTGTCCTGCAGTGAAGTTGCTGTAGTCCAACAGAACAGGCTTGAAGAAGACATTGAGGCCAAATATGGATATTCTGAAGCATGGACTGCTGCTCAGGAGGACAGAGTCAGCAGGAAGGAGATATAAAGAGATTTTTTTTAGAGAGAGAGAGAGAGAGAGAGAGAGAGAGAGAGAGAACGAACAGACTGGCTCTAGTGAGTGCAGAACCAGAAATCCTGAGGTAAGTTCACATGTGGACAGCAATCCCCAAGCATTGCCAGGCCTTGTCAGCTCAGGTGACATCAGAAGGACCTCACAGCGCTAGTATATATTCCAGCATTCTAGGACTGTCATGGCTTACAGGTTCTGTAATGTCATGACATGGATCCAGTCAACAACTGTAGTGATAACACCACACCCTGCGGAATGCTATATGGGGTAACTTCAAAGTGGAAGAACAAAGTGTTCCCCATTATTTCTCTCTGTTGATGACCCGACAGAAAATATTGCACTGAAGAGCTAAACTAGACATGATGAGAGAGTCTGATTTTCCTAGTAAGATATTGCAGGGGCTGGAAGGTCACTTGCAGGGGAGAACTGGCTGGAGGGCAGGGGTGCTTAACCTTAGCCCGAGTCACCAATTCTCCCCTACAAATCCTACTCTGTTACTTATAACACTGGTCAACACACTTTTTCTGGCATAAGGTATTCCAATGGTTTTAAGGTAATTTTGGGGCGCTGATTCCAAATCTGGCACCAGTTTTTGTCTATCACATCAGGTTTTCGAGATATCAAATATTGCATTTGATAAAATCAATGAAAAACAGCAAATTTACACTGGTCTACAAAAATTTTTTTCTGGCCTGGACTTTTGCAGCTGTTAGACTAATTTCAGGGTGCTGATTCCAAATCTGATCTCAGATTTGCTCTATCACATCTCGTTTTTATGCTATCAGCATACCCCATTTTCCAAAGTACAAAAATAAGCCCAAAACCAAAATCAGAGAGACAGAAGGGCTTCGAAAATAATTACAATTTAAAATCCATGTTAATTAACACTTAATTAGCTGCTGATGGGGCAGATAAGGGGCAGGGCTTGGTGTACCCCCAGGAAGAGGTCCGCATACCCCTAAGGGTACCCGTACCACAGGTTAAGAATCCCTGTTGTAGCCATTGTTAGATCATGCCCTGCAGAAGGAAAATATTAAATAAATGTGGATATCTACATAAAATATTATAAACACACTATCCTAAAAAATACAGCACCATATTTTAACACTAAAGCAGTCACTGACTCGCAACATCTTGCAATCATAAGTGACAAAGAGTTAATTTTGGGTAAAATCAATGAAAATGGGGTATGCCGATAGCATAAAAACGAGATGTGATAGAGCAAATCTGAGATCAGATTTGGAATCAGCACCCTGAAATTAGTCTAAAACAGCTGCAAAAGTCCAGGCCAGAAAAAAAAAATTGTAGACCAGTGTAATTGATGTCTCAGCTAGGCTCTAAAACCAGAACTGAGCCTAGTTGGGAAAAAATTGGCCTGGAGAAAATGGGAGGGAATGGGAAAGGTTAACCAACCGGCCTACTCACTGATCCTCCCATGCCGGTACTGCTCCAGTAGCTATAGTCCTGTAAGTCTCTGCACTACATGTTGAGGCCACCCATAGGATTCATAGGAAGATGAAGCATAAGATACTTCCAAATGTGGAGGTGCAGGTTCTCCAAATACGATGACACAAGGCACTTCTCTTTCTCCTATTCTCCTGGATAAGACCCAGAAATGTGAGAGAGGAAGTAGCTCTCACTTTCTCTTTTGCTACTTCCTTGAAACAGCGGAAGCATCTTTCAGTATATACTGTGTAGTAGTGTAAAGGCAGGAGGTTACTTGAAAGAAGGAAAAAGGAACTCTTTCTTTTGGCAGCATAGCAAAGGGTCTCATCACCTTCTGGCTTTACCTTCACTTACATAAACACACCCATGAGCCCATATGGCTCAACATTTAGATAGGATAGTCAGTCTTATGCTATAATTAAAGGGATTTCTCAAATGTGCGGAGAAGGGATGGCTTGTCAACCTTCTTGTCTCCAGCACTTAGGGCAGAAGTGCAGATTTTGATAAGAGGTGTGTGCCTTCACATAAGCACTGTGTATTCACAACTGCAAATGTTGGCTTCTTTGTTGTCATTGTCACTTTTTTATCAATTTAATTAGATACAATTTGTCTCAGCTTTTCTGTGCTGCATTTGTTTACCTACTCATCAAGAGCGACACAGGCCAATTAGTGTAGTGTAATTGTTTAACCTAGTCAATGTGAGTCTGTACTGGATAGTGTATGCTGCTCCTTGGAAGTGCTGGGGGGGGGGAAAGCGAGAGAAAGAAATGAACAAACACTAATAGGCCTTTCAGTGGTGCAAGATTCTTAAAGAGTCACTGACGGCTATACACTGAAACCATGTCCCGCTGATATGCCGTCAACCCCTTATTCCTTGTTCACTGTCACAATAATCATGACATGATCAATTTCCTAAGCAAATTCTGAAGCTCCATTATAACTAAACCATTCAGCCTCACGATCGCCTCTTTGGGATGCCCCTTGAGAGAAAAATATCTATTGCAGTCATGAAAACAAGAGGTCTGAGATGATGCTATAGGACTTAACATGAGATCCAGTAAGTAGGTTCATTTTATTTCAAGTACTGTATGTATATCTGGCACCCCTACAAACATATCACACATAGTTAGACTCAGTAAACCACAGTTAGGCTACATAATGCCTGTGTTTGTAGCAGTGCAGTGCTATGGTGAGACTATCATGTATCGCTGTCAGCACAATCCTATACATATCTACTCTGAAGTATTTCTCATTGAGTTCAATGGAATATACTCCCAGGAAAGAGGACATAGAATTGCAGCCTGTGTGTGGAACATGCAAAGAATGCTGCAGCCAGAGTCCTCTACAATGAAACTTGCCTTTTAACTCTCTTGTTTTGTCTCTTTTTCATTGTTCTTTACCTATTCTCCTTTCCCTGCATTTCCTTCTAAATCTAGCAGTACATCCCCCCCCCCCATCTTCTTTCCTCCCTGCTGTTCTGCCATCTGCTTTCACTGATGGTCCCAAACTGGACACAGCTGATTGCTGGGTACTCCCTTGTTGCCAGAACCTGTAACTAATGTTCCATCTGCCTAGAGGATTGGGAAACCTTTCATTCAGTTACATGTTGCTACTTTGATATGCAGTTATGTAAAAGGAAGTCAGCATGTGTGGGTATGTATCACTTTCTCCTTAAACTAACCTGCAAATTAAACACAGTTTCCCCCACTAATACAAATGTTGCATGAAACAGAATATTCCTAGTAGGCGGTTGCACCTCCTGGTAACTTCACACACCCATTTTTCTTGCACTTTTGAGCCTTGCTGTATTTTCTTTCTGAGCTTTCACCTAAAATTCACCCAAGCAAAGTAGTACAGTACTACTAAAGAACAATGGAACTATGTGAGGACAAAACAAGACAAACAATATACAGTACCTCTTGCAGTTGCATGTGGCATCACATAGAATTTCTGGACATGTAGGACAATTGTCCCAAATGTTGATTTGGAGGGAGAATGGAGCAGTCAGCTTTTGCACTTCACCCAAGAGTTGGCTTCCTGGTGCTACCTTCAGCTGCTCCCATTTTCTGCACCTAGTTAGCTAATGTGTGTGTGTGTGTGTGTGTGTGTAAGTGTAAGGGGGCTCCAAGGCAGATCTATTGAAGGATAAGATAGGTACCCTAGCAATGGTAGCATTCTGTAAGAACTAAAATTCAGTGTCTCAGACAAGCATATGTCACAGTAGAGACATTACTTGAGTGGTGCCTGACAAATGCATAGTGTTTAGTTTAGTTATCAAGTTAAATGCCAAGCAAATGTGTGAAGGACACTATTACTGCAAAGCATTTTTACATGATCCAGGAAAAGCTGTTGGTTTTCTTGGCAGAATAAGGCCAGTTGGATATTGCTGTCTTTTTGGACCCAATACAAATGTGTACTTCCATTGTTTTTCATAATACTCCCAAGTAAAGTAGAAATGGAAAGCATTTTAAAATAAACAAGAATCAGGCAAGAGAAGAAAATACCTTTTCCCTCTTCCTTTTTTCTTTCTTCTTTAAAAATCATATCGATGTTGTGATTAACTTGCATTCTACAGCATAGCCGATGTGACAGTCAACCAAATTAATCCCATTATGCAAAATCCAGTTCACAAGTGGTTTTGCTTCTCTCTCTCCCCCTTTTTTTTGCAAAATTATGTCAATTTCCCCATAAATTGGAAAGACCATGTCAGCTTTCTGTATTGCAAGTAGACGCTACACAGTGCTATATGTCTATATTCTTTTAATACAGAAAGATACAAATTTTAGCTCAGTGGCACAAATTAAGATTCATAACTTTTATGCTGCTGTTTCTGTTTACATGCTGCCTGTATGAGAATTACAATTAGGCTTTACATTCATATTCTCATATCTTGCATCATACCATCCATAGGGAGAAAAAGGCATTTAAAGCATTTTGCACAGGCACCTCAAATAATATTGCTTAATTACTTTGCTCTGGGAAACATTTTTCTCCCTCTGCAAGAATTCACAGTATAGCATTCATGCATAGTGTCTAGAGAGTTAACTACTATAGACATTCTCCTTCCTGGTTCCCAGACAGCTATTTTCACGGCTAGATTGTGACTTACCTTCAGCCAACCTGTCAAATTAATGCCTTTTCATCTGTGTGTTGGCCACATATCATGTGGAGGGTTAAAGCACTCTAGCCTTTGTCACCAACACACTAGGCCTCCAACACCTGCTCACTGGACTCAACAAACTGCTGCTCACTTGGATTGAATGCTGCACCCTCGACACAGATGAGAACTGCCTTTTCTCAGAATGTGCCTGGCTTTCAAAAATGAAAGGTATGTAGCTATTAAAGCTGGTTTTAAGTGTTTGAACTTTGCTTTTTGAAGTTTTGTTTTAATCCTTGTAAATGTTCATGTGGCAGTATAGACTCTTGACTATTGTGGTGTGTGTATGTATTTAGATTTATTAGACGTGCCAAATTGTCAACATACTGCTATTTGCATTTGTTTCCACCTTGCAAAAAACAGAGAGAGAAAAAGTCCTCTTCCCTCCCATAAAAATTCACTTCTTGCAGTTCTGAAATAAATGTTGAGCAGTTATTATTCTTACTGCCCAATCCTATCCCTCAGCACATTATAACATGCAGTCACACCAACAGAGCACACACTGCATGCTGGGGGGAGGGAGGGGGAATCGGACAGCCTGAAGGGCTATAATTATTTACAGTAATATTATATATTGCAATATAATACAGAAAATATTTTTTACTTACCCCCTGGTAGGCTGCCAAGGAGTCTATGGGTCTCCTTGGACATACACCAACCATTTTGCTGGTGCAAGTACAAGGAGAACCAGGGAGTGGGGCAGGTAGAAAAATGGGAAATAAGATCTGGAGTGCATGACTGCCACCAGATCCACCCCTATCTACCCCAACATCCCCCCGTTTCCTTCCCCAACCTGCCCTGTTACTCCCCCTCCCCACCCACAGCCCACTCCTGCCACCAACTTACTTGTGCCTGAGAATCCTCCCGGAGCTGTTGCTTCATGCGCCATGCCTCGTGCCATTTGCAGCAGCAGCCCAGCAGCACGCGACGGCAGCACAGCTTTTGCACCACTGCAAAGGACCTTGCGTTGCTGGAACATGAGTTCTGGCAGCACAAATCCCCAATTGGATTAGGGCCTTATTGATAGTTTGATTTTGATTTTTAAAGAAAAGTTATGTTTCCTGAAGTTTCTGACACATTCTGTCATATATCTCCTATCATGGGGTCAGAATGAATATACTCTAGCTGAGCTTAGTTCGTTCATTCGTTCATTCTTTTTCTTCTCCTACCTTCTATTGTAAAAAGTAGTTATTTGAGCTGAAAGCTGATCACATATCACAGAATGAATGTGAACTATGTGCAAACGCAGTGTGTTGTTATACCATCACATTTCAGGTTTCTATGTAAGGAAATACAGTACCACCAGGTGGTGGTGTATCTTGTAATTGAGAGGTACACTCTGGATGGGAGACCCTAGATTAGAACATTCAGCTGAAACTAGAAGTCTAACAGACCAATCCACTCCCCCAATATTGGCAATGATATTCAATGGGGGGGGGGGGTTGATCAGGAGACCTGCTCAAGGTAAGGGAATGGGTAGGCCCCCCCCCCTATATAGCTGCTGTAAGTTCAAGGAGAGAAAGGGGGCTGAGCGGGCTGAAAAATGAAGGATAGGATCCAGCATGCATGTTTGCCACCGAGATCCATCCCCTCTAGCCCACTCCCCACCCCTGTTCTCCCCAGAAACTGCCCCTTCCCTCTTCCTCCCTGCTCACAAATTGCCCTCTGCCAACTTACCTGCCCTGTTGTGGTCTGCAGCCTGCGCCAGCACAGCTCCAACACGGCTACCTCTTTCCAGTGGCAGTTTGGACTGGCCCAGTGGCGGCACACTCCACACACCATTGCAGAGCCTTTTAAGAACATAAGAACACAAGAAGAGCCCTGCTGGATCAGGCCAAAAGCCCATCTAGTCCAGCTTCCTATATCACACAGTGGCCCCACCAGATGCCTCAGGGAGCACAAGACAACAAGATAACCTGTTTCCCATTGTCACTCCCTTGCATCTGGCACAGAGAAAACCCAGTTATCTCTGCCATTTTATGACAGTGGGACAAGAATCCCCTGTTGTCATTCAAGCAAATAATTGGGTCATAAGACCACTAATGTGGTGCTTCTGTGCAGAGGCAGATCTACTACGAAACTAATGATACAAGCTTCAGGGCCCCTAATCCTGGAGGGGTCCCAGAAGCAGAAGCAACTTTAGTCTACATTGCTTAAAAATGTTGGGTCTACTGTATGAGAAGGGTTTAAAAAAAAAGATTATATTGACTGTGGTCTTTTCTATGTTTTATTTCATCATTCTATGATGCATCATGCATGTACTGTATATAACATTTTCCTAATTTTCATCCCCCCATAACTCAAAAACTATAAAGCATAGGACATTTTTATTCACACCAATGACTTTGACATGTGAGATAATCCAGTACAGCAATTTTAATCAAAATATGAGATCTAGTGGTTAATTTTTTTAAAAAAAAAATTGTGGTGATCTTTCATGGAACAGCCCCATTGAAGAAGATAACAGTGGTTACCCAGACCCTGTTGCTGGTTGCCAAGGGGCCCCCATAACAGCAAGTTTCAGGGCCCCCAAAATGTAGTTCCGCCACTGCTTCTGTGCATGAGAACTAAAGTGGTCTCCTCAGACAGCAGATTGGTGAGGGGCACCCATCTCGGTCCATCCACTTGCCTCCACTGCTCCTCCCTGTCCTTCCACTCCCTGGGTTGGAAAAGGAAGAGGAGAAGAGGAAATGTTGAAGGAAGGAGAGTGCTGAGCTACAGCATTGGAGAGTGAGAGGAGGAGCAGAGACTGCTGCATGATCAGGTAAGGAGGGCAACATTTGGCATGCTGCTGCCTCAGGCATCAGGAGGTCTTGGGTTGGTCCTGCCTCTGTGGATTTATCCTAGAAAGAGGAAAGGAGGTGTGCTGGGCCAGGGTTTTTCTGACCTTGCCTGTCTCCTTCAGCAGAAGGCAGAACTGCTGTCACAGATAGAGGAGGCAACAGGAAGTCTGATCCGAGTGCCCACCATCCTGGTCTCGCATGTCCCACTGCGGGAGCCTGACTGGAGTGGCCCAGGTCAGCCCTGTCCAAGGTTTGCTTTGTGTCAACTTCTTTCTGTAGTAAATTTGGCTTAGTTCATATCAGTTTGTTTATAAAACACCAAGTGTGGCAGAAATAATGTATTTGCTTCCTGCACGTTCATTTTACATTTTTGTATGTAAAATATTTTAAGTGCACTCATAAATATACCATTTATTTATTAGAGGTGTGTCCTGCCCTTCTCTAAAGGTGAACAGTTTCAGCATGCATACCAAGAATTTTTTTTTCAATTTTATCCTAGCAAAACCAGGTTAGCCTCATAAATATAGACTGGCCCAAGGTTCCCAGTGAACTTCATCATTGAGTGGAGATACGAACCTGGGTTTCTCCGATGTCCAGCATACCATATTAGTATATACATAAGTATATAAGTAACTTTACATAAAGTTCATAAATATATACAGTGAACTCTCAATTTAATAGACCTCAACTTAACAGACTTTGGAAACAACAGTCGTTGTGTGTTTCTTTAAAAACTAGTCATATATGTTTTGTGCGTGTGTGTGTATGCATTGTCATAAATCCATTTGGATTTAACAGACTTTCGGTATTAACAAACACCTGCTCCCCCATTAGTCTGTTTTATCGAGGGTTCAATGTAATGTGTAAAGGAGCCCAGAACTTGGGATGAAAGAGAGTGAGTTGAGAACAACCAATCTTGCTAGGAGCTGCTGACTTTTTGATGTGGACCAGGTTATCAGATTTATTAAATGTTATTCTAAGGTACATGACTCCAATCTATGAGTTTAGGCATTTGTGTACATTACTCTTAGCATGGCTTGAACAATATTTTCTTGAATTATGAAGGTTCACTGTAGCATAATATGGCTTCTCTCAAGCTAGAATACTTTTTGGCTCTTTCTAGCACCAGAGTGGTTGTTATTACACATATCAAAATGAGAAGTAAGGGAGGTACAAAGGACACTGGTCTTAATTTAGCACCCATCCATCTATTCAACTTGCAGTTTATTCCTCTTTATTCCTCTAATATCAGAGATGATTACATTCTTTTGACTTACCTTATCTACCCATCCAGTACACATATTGGGACAAAAAAGATTAACAAGCCAATCCTATGGGCTGGGTCCGCTACTGGAACTAGAATTCCGGCTGCAGAACGTGCTTTATGGCATTATAAATGCCATTTCAATGGCATGCATAGCCATGCACCTCCAGGCTGCCGCCAGACATGACGAGCCATACTCTACGTGTGGCAGCAGCCAGGAGAGGCTCCACCAGTCCTGGTACGTTGCCGGGGGTATTCCATTGGCAGGGGAGGATGTTCCTGGGCATACCAGAGGAAGGGCAGGAACTGTGTCAGAGGCAGGAGTTGGTGTTTCCTAGCACTAGCAACGTTAACAGGGACACTAACCACTCCGGAGCCTCCTGACCTGCCCCTTTCTCTCCTTGGGCTTTCTCCAGCTATTTGGCTGGGGTAGGTCCGAGGACACTCATAGGCAATTGAGAGGCTTATGGAATGGTAAGGGAAAATCTTGCCTCTCTCTTGCCTCTCCCAAGCCTCCCAACCCCCCCCCCCCAATAATATACAGTACTGCCTATTTTGGTGTGCTTGTATGATATAGCGGGGACGAGGATACTATTGGGCTGTAAGTCTGCATCCAGCTCTGCCTATTTCTATCGAGTTCATTTTCCCACTATCAGTTGTTTGTCAGGCCATCATGCACCTGGACTTGCTACAGACATACACGATATATTGAAAACTGATATTGTGCGATAGCTCAACTAGGCAACTACCAAACCGTAGAATATTAATTTCCCACCATTTATTTATACTCTTCATATAGCCTTTCATAAAATGAATTTCTGTACATTCGATAATATCTCAATTGATACTACTTTGTATGTAGCCTACAATGAATGTAGCCTGCATTGTATATAGCCTGCAATGCTTTTTGTGTTCTTCTTAATACTATTTGATGAGAGGAGGCAAGCAATAAAGAACAGGGGAGGGAAAGACACCTCCAAGGGAAATAACCTATTTCAATGTTTTGGAAGAAATGGAAAAGATTCCAACAGCCTACATGTACACAGACACTTTTCAGATGGTTAACAGCCTAATCCTATCGTCACCCCCCAACCTCATCCCCACTCCTTACACCTCTGTAAGCCTCCAGCTCTGCAATGGGTTTCCTCAGACCTGTGCCAGCTATTTCACTAGCGCAAGTCTGAGGAAAGAAACAGGTGGGGAGGCTGCAGGAAAGGGGGATAGGATCTGGCGCGTGCCATCACCACTGGATCCACCCCCTCCTATTGCCTTTCCAACCCCATTACACCCCTCCCCACCCAGTTTTGCCCCTCCCTGCCCCTGTTCCACCCTACCCCCACCCCCTCCTGCCTCTCCTGCTGTCTTACCTGCTTCAACGGGTGGTGGGAGAACTGATGATGTGCACAGGAAGGCTCCAGCCTTCCTGCCAGCATCCAGGCAGCACACTACTCAGCATGCTGCCAGAAAGCATTTTACGGCGCTTTTTCAGCAGTAGCTGGCCATGATAGGATTGTGTCGTAAATCTGTTTGAAAGTGCCCAGCTGTTTGTTGGGCTATGAGATGGTTGAAAGATGTTATGATGTTACAGGTGGTGTCAATAACTAAGGCTGAGCATTCGTTGATTTGGTTACTTGCAGCAACTGAGGAAACCTTACATGTTTCGTTCATCTTTAGCCCTTTGGGCACCACCACCCCCTTCCCAGAAAATCCCATTACAGAAAGATTCGTGCCGTATCTTTGTATTTACTACAGCTGTAGAATCAGCCAGTTTGGAAGACTCTGAACATCTCCACGTGCACATTAAACCTACAACTTATTGGCTGCTATTTGCTTGAGACTCTAAACATGAATTCTGCCAGCAATCACATTATTATGCCAGACAAGATGCAAACCTGAACCATATGGATGGGGGAAAGGACCCTTTTGCTTCCATCCTGCTGCCTCCACTCTCTTTAGCTCATTGCATCTTCTACATTTTAAATGGACTGACTATTTCCACATGGCATCAGGAGGTGGGGGCAAGAGGGAGCTATTTGGGAAAGTGAGTGTTTCCTTTTTAAATAAGAAAAACTGTGAACAATAACATACCCACTGTTTCCTCATCAAGCATAAGGCTTTGCAAAAAGTTGTAATAAAATAAATGGAAAACATTTAAAAATCTGTGCTGCAGATTTAGCCAAAACTGAGCAGAGCTGCAGATGCCCTCTGCCTCGGGGAATGACTAGTGTATATGCTTTACAAGGCCTTGTTAATATGGGTGCTTCCAGACGGCAACAAAGAAAAACATTTTTTTTCCTAACACTATACTATCACTTTACCAGCCCTAGCCCTCTTTTGTGCCAATTGTATATTAGACAGTTATCCATACAAAGGAGAGTACAGTACTTCTGTTGCCCATTCATTTCCCCTACTATTGCCATTGCTCCGGATGCTGCGAAAACAGGGTATTTATTTTTGCTTTATAAAGGCATGTGTGCACACAAGTGCTGGAATGAAGAAGGAGCACATGTATGCCCTTTAATAAACAAATCCAGCGGCAAAGCTTCCAGTCAGAGTGGTATTTCAGGAAAGGATTCTTTGGTATACATGTTCTGTCAGGTGTTGCACAAGTGTAGCAGCATGTTTCCTTTTGCTGTGTTGCAAACCTGCTAGAAGGAAAGAGAACATCTAGCCTGCAGAGCATCTCTGTTAAGAGACCAGAAAGCCTGAATTCAAGTCCTGTGGGTCTCGCATATGCATATAAGCATTTCATTGTCGACTGCAAGCAAAATCTGAACCAGGATTTTAAATTCACAGCTTTGGCTTGGCCAGGCTTGTCAGGCAGGCAAGGATACAAATCCTCAGTATATTTTAAGGGCCTTGATGCAGCTGAGAGCAAATTGGAGCATATCTGCAACACTTCCAAGTGGTGGCTGGGTGAAAGCAAGAGTCTCAGTGCCTTCTCTGTCAGCTGCACTGCAAGAAGGAAAAGTCTGCTTCTGAGATACAATGGGGGTGGGGGGGGGAAGAGACCTTGAGTTTGATAGAGATTTCCCATCTTGCAGGTCTCTTTCAACTCTGTGATTCTATGTGAATGCTCAGGTTAGCATCACACACACACACACACACACACACACACACACACACACACACACACACACACACACACTGTAACTCCATCCTTACAAATTGTTTGCATTAGTAAAAACAGTTAATGTCACTCTCATCTCTAATGTGGCTTCCTATCCTTGCAAAGAGGGCAGGAAGGCCCAATCGGGGCCATTGGTTCTCTTATACTTGCTATCTGACCAGGATGGTGAAGAGGCAGGCCTTTGTGGAATGGCAATAATGAACAAGTGGTAGCCCCACTTTTCAGTCTCTACCACCATATCCTCTCTAGAGATGTGCAGTTGTTCTCTAAAGCCCCAGTGTACCACATAGACCACATGCAATGGTGGCACGGCTGCATCAGCGCTGGAAAGTTGGATAGGATTCAGCCCTCAGTCTTCAGAACTACTAGAATATCTTGCCCATTCTCACTTTGGCTATTGTGATTTAATTAGACACTGCCTATGTGTTCTAAAACTTGTTTTTGTTTGTTTGCAGCCATAAAACCAAAGCTAGAAAGGTTGGTTGGTTGGTTGATTCTAGGTATGCAAAATTCAGCACAAGATAGCACAATCTGCACTTGTGTGGCAAAATTCCAATTGCACAGAATGAACACACACACACACACACACACACACACACACACACACACACACACACACACACACACACACACACACACACACACCTGGGCAATATATATAGATATATGCATACAAACTCTGGTGCACACACACAGTTATTCATAGTGCCTTCCTCAAATCACCTGCAGCTGAATTTGAAAAACAAGTGAGGTATGTCTTAGACTCGGGTGATATGCCTAAAAACCAAGAAGAAAATACTTTTACATTCATTGTCAGATATTGCAGTGCTACAAAGCTATATGTAGATAAGGAATAATGTGCAGCTTCTCATGTTGATGATAGATTCCACTGTGCCGTTTAAGACATAAATCATTAGTTCAAATAATAAATTTCCTGTTTACAACGCAAGCCTTAAAAATAATTCACTCCCAACTCAATAGAACATGAAAAGCCTTGGCATATAAGGTCCATCTTGCTAACAACTGTATTGAACGTTGTACAAGGGATTCTGTTTCATACAGAAAGCATAGCAAGGAGTTTCACCAGAGAAATCTTTTTCAGTGGGCCAGTCCAAATACAGTAAATCCAAATATTTTCAGGAGCAGGAAAAAGTGACTGACCACAAATGGCCCAAAATATTTTGATCTCTGAGACAGAAAAAAAAGACCTATATTGGCCTATAGGGGTTTAAAACTATAACAGATCAAGGCTGCAATCCAATACACATTTAACTGGAAGCGGGTGGCGCAGCGGGTTAAACCGCTGAACCATAAGCTGTCGATCGAAAGGTCGGCAGTTCGATTCCCGCGACGGGGTGAGCACTCATGGCTTGGCCAGCTCCTGCCAACCTAGCAGTTCCAAAGCATGTCAATGCGAGTAGATAAATAGGTACCGCTTGCGGGAAGGTAAACAGCGCTCCATGTTCCAGCTGCATGCTACACGCTGCAGCAAGGAGAGTCATGCCGGCCACATGACCACGGAGGCGTCTTCGGACAACGCTGGCTCTTCGGCTTTGAAATGGAGATGAGCACCACACCCTAGAGTCGGACACGACTGGACTTAATTGTCAGGGGATACCTTTACCTTTTTTAAAGTTCCAATTAACTCAGTGGGACTTACTTCTGAACAGACATGCATAGAATTTCACTGTCAATAATAATTGTCTGTTTGATAGGAGTTTATGGCCTTGGGAGGTGGGATGTTGGCCCATACAGACCACTCACATTCTGTTACCCCTTTGGCCTGAGATAGAAAGATGACTCACCTGATCATGGTCTGGATTGCTGAAAATTGCCTTGGCTCCATGTAAGCACCTGGTTCTTTAAGAATTCTGCTGTCAATCTGAGCCTCATATAGGCATGCCTTCAGCGAGGTCATGTCTGGGAAGGTGGCTGCCTGGGGCTGGGGTTGTTGGCTGGTCTGTTAGGCCATGACTTGGAGCATGCTAATACTTTATTTTTGGCTTAGACATTGTTCGTAGGGTATGGTACTCTGATCTGCCTGCTATATCTACTGCAGCTTACAAAGAGGCAGGGATAGGCAGCCCAAACCCACAGTTTATGTGTGTCAGTGCTGAGGTTTCAGCGCTGGTTCTGGGTGTCACAAACATGCTGTAATGGAGGTTTGTGCACCTGGAGAGCAAGCAGCTCCGGCTGAAAGGCCTGTGCAGTCCCACCGCTGCTGCATCCCACCGACAGCGCTGTCCAGCAGCAGATACGTTTCATGCTAGCAGGTGCGGGGACTGGGGAAGGGCATATTACATCTTACCAACCATATTTACATCTGCCAGAAGGTTCCTGGCAGTGTGGCTCCTGACAATTGCCTTGACCGTTGGCTACACTAGAGTGGTATCACTACCAAGCCAGCTACCTGAGTTGAGCTGCCTTATCCAGTCTAATCATAGGACCAGCCTTGACAATGATGTGAGTGAGAAAACCCAGAATGACAGCGTAATCCAACGTAAGTATCCGGTGGCGGCCCAGGGCCATCCACTGGATCCTATGCCCGTTCCGGGCTGCTCTGCAGCGGCCTGGAGGTCTACTCGGGGAAAAGGGAAGTTTGTCCCCTTTTCCAGGTGTAAACCAGGGAAGGCCCAATGGGCCTTGGATTTCTGTCAGCTAAATAGCTGGTGGAAGTAAGAGGAGGCCGTGTAGTGGCCGAGCTGGCGCGGGAGACAAGGATATGGCAGAAGCCATCCCTGCCCCCTCGGGCCAGCTCGGCCAGTGGCCCCCCTCCCTCGCTACCCGGACTGCCCATGTGGCCACTGGGGGATCTCTTACCTTCCTCCAGCGGCCACATGGACATCCCGGTGGCAGAGTGAGGGTGGCCGGCCTTGCATCAGCCACCCTTACTCCCAAGTCGTCGCAAATGTGCCTTATGGCACATTTGCTACAGCTTCCTGCGGTGGAGCACTCGCTCTGCCGCCAGTTATTTGCGCAGGATTGCGCTGTGAGATGCTGTAGGAAACCAGGTGAAACATGGTTATCACATCAGAGTTATTATGGTTGAAGGAGATTAGTTACTGCAACATTGAGGATCTGAGAAAGCCAGTCAGTCTTCTCCTAAGATTACGGGAATTACAGCGCAATCCTATGCATGTCTACACAGATGTAAGCCCTATTGAGTTCAATAGGGTTTACTCCCAGGCGTGTATAGGATTGCAGCCTTCATCATGGACACACATAAAGTCCCCTGTTACATACACAACATGCTATACTACTGCTACTGCTACATCCTACTGCTATATTGGAAGACTTGCACTGACAGTATCAAACTGGCTAGTGCAAGGTGCAGATGAGTATTTTATAAAGCAGTGGTAGTGAACTGTCCATCACTGCGTAACACTGATATACACAATTGTACTATTGACAGCCTCCTTTAGTTAAATCCTTGCTTTGGCATGGCCTGATACTGTGAATAGAAACGTTAGGGAATTTGTTTGGTCTGTAGAGGACATAATTGCACCAGTTCATGTAACATCTGCAAATTATGTTAGAAGTATAGTCCTTGTTCCACACACACATACGCATATGCACAAGTTTCCCCTGACATTGAAGGAAACAGGAAAGGAAACACAAGTAGAACCTTCAAAGTACAAAAGAAGTCATAGATTGTTAAAGCTATTGACTATACAAAGCTATATATTGACTTCTTTTGATCTCTGTCTATTCTGCAGGTACATTCTTCAAATCCATGACTCAAAATAGAAAACTCAGTAAATAAGATCCCTAAAAAAATCCTCCTTCATGTTGCAGAAGCTTTTCAGTTCATTACAATGTTATTAGTCCGTCTTCATAAAAGTGCTATGCATCTTTATTAAAAATGGAAGTTCACATCATTTTATGTCCCCATAAAAATGGGCGGTGGTAGCCTTGATTAATTTCTTCACGTACTGTGAACTTTACAGCAAATTGGACAGTGTAATTCAATTCCTACTTCTGAGGATTTTTTTTGTTGGTGAAAAATTGAAATAATTCATATGTAATCATATTGCCTTTTGCAAGAGATATTTAAGAAATAATATCCTGGAGTAATGATTGCATGGCTTAATTATTAATACCATACTTTCAGGCATGACAGCATGCATCCCTTTTATCAAGCAAGACGCCTATCAAAAATGTTTCTTATCCCATCCATACCTTGCTGTTTCCTACATAAGAATATCCACTTTGGACACAGTCTACAGAGAACTTCTCCTGCACAGGTCTGACTGAAAGAAATACGTGAGACGTTCTTGTGGATTGTGCTACTCTATACATGCAGTATATACATGTGTATATATGTTGTTGTTGTTCAGTCATTAAGTCGTGTCCGACCCTTCGTGATCCCATGAACCATATCCCGCCAGGCCTTCCTGTCCTCCACTATCTTCCTGAGTTCGCTCATTTTCATGTTCGTTGCATCGGTGATGCTGTCTAACCATCTCATCCTTTGCCTTCCCCTTCTCCTTTTGCCTTTAATTTTTCCCAGCATCAGAGTCTTCTCCAGAGAGTCCTCTCTTCGCATTAGGTGGCCAAAATATTTGAGTTTCAGCCTTAGTATCTGTCCTTCCAGGGAACAGTCAGGGTTGATTTCATTTAGGATTGACTGATTTGATCTCCTAGCAGTCCAAGGGACTCTCAGGAGTCTTCTCCAGCACCACAGTTCAAAAGCATCTATTCTTCGGCGCTCAGCCTTCCTTATGGTCCAACTCTCGCAACCATACATTGCTACTGGGAACACCATCGCCCTGACTATACGAACTTTTGTTGGCATGGTGATATCTCTGCTTTTTATTATGCTGTCTAAGTTTGCCATAGCTTTCCTTCCAAGGAGTAAGCGTCTTTTAATTTCATGGCTGCTGTCTCCGTCTGCAGTGATCTTGGAGCCCAGAAAAGTAAAATCTGTTACTGCTTCCATTTCTGCCCCTTCTATTTGCCAGGAATTGATGGGCCCAGATGCCATGATCTTAGTTTTATTAATGTTGAGTTTCAAGCCAACTTTTGCACTCTCCTCTTTCACCCTCATCAAGAGGCTCTTTAGTTCTTCTTCACTTCCTGCCATTAGGGTGGTATCGTCTGCATATCTGAGGTTGTTGATATTTCTCCCGGCAATCTTGATTCCGGCTTGCGATTCATTCAGCCCTGCATTTCTCATAATGTACTCTGCATATAAGTTAAATAGGCAGGGTGACAATATACAGCCTTGCCGTACTCCCTTCCCAATTTTGAACCAGTCGGTTGTTCCATGGCCGGTCCGAACTGTTGCTTCTTGACCCGCATACAGGTTTCTCAGGAGACAGGTAAGGTGGTCTGGTACCCCCATCTCTTTAAGAATTTGCCACAGTTTGTTGTGATCCACACAATCAAAGGCTTTTGCGTAGTCAATGAAGCAGAAGTAGGTGTTTTTTTGGAACTCACGTGCTTTCTCCATGATCCAGCGCATGTTGGCAATTTGATCTCTAGTTCCTCTGCCTCTTCGAACCCCAGCTTGTACTTCCGGTAGTTCTCGGTCCACGTACTGCTGAAGCCTAGCTTGTAGGATTTTGAGCATAACCTTGCTAGCATGTGAAATGAGTGCAATTGTGCGATAGTTTGAACACTCTTTGGCACTGCCCTTCTTTGGAATTGGAACGTAAACTGACCTTTTCCAATCCTTTGGCCACTGCTGAGTTTTCCAAATTTGTTGGCATATTGAGTGCAGCACTTTCACAGTATCATCATTTAGGATTTTAAGTAGCTCAGCTGGGATATTATCATCTCCACTAGCTTTGTTGTTAGTAATGCTACCTAAGGCCCACTTCACTCTCTAGGATGTCCGGCTCTGGGTCAGTGACCACACCAGCGTGGTCATCAGGAACATTAACATGAACATGTGTATATCAGGAACATGTGTATATATATCACGGTCCAATTTTCTGAAGTACCCCTTGCTAATTAACTGCTAATTAATTAGATTAATCAATTAATTAATTAATTAGGTAATGTCTTATTTGTATGTGTGTGTGTGTGTGTGTGTGTGTGTGTGAGAGAGAGAGAGAGAGAGAGAGAGAGAGATGCAAGGATCTCTTTTTTCTCCAAGTCACACTTCCCAAAATCAGCTCCTCCCTCCCCCACCCCACCAAAGTACAAAAATAAGCCCAAAACCAAAATCAGAGAGACAGAAGGGCTTAGAAAATAATTAAAATTTAAAATCCATGTTAATTAACACTTAATTCACTGCTGATGGGGCAGATAAGGGGCAGGGCTTGGTGTACCCCCAGCAAGAGGTCCACGTACCCCTAGGGGTACCCGTACCACAGGTTGAGAACCTCTGGCATAGTTTTTTTTAACAAAAATTTCAATCCTATTTTTAATAGTTTTGACTTGTTCAGAAATGACATAAGAGAACCAAGGATGGGTAAGCTTGGAGTCTCAACTGACTGCTAATTGCCTCTATCACTTTCCCTTATGAAGGCTTTTCTTTAAAAGCTGTTTGTTTTTTCTTCTGTGTACTGTATCCTGCCTACATACTCAAGTGATAATTCTATAAAATATTTAGGTACTATTCAAACTTTCCAGTTATAATGAAATAAATAGTGTTACAGCCCATTCCTATTCAAGGCCCCGTGCTCAGATGCAGCAGTGCCAGAGCAGGTTCTGCTAAATCCAGCGCGGGGCTGGAGGTCTCCTCGAGGGAAGGGGACGATCATTCCCTTCCCCTGTGTCAAGCCCAGCAGCCTGCCAGCCTCAGAGGCATGCCAGCAAAATGGCCGGTGCAGCTCCAAGCAGCCCCCTGTTGGGCTTGAAAGCCCAAAGCGGGGGATAGGATTCAGCTGAGTCCTTTTCCGCCAAACCCGCCCCCCTCCCGGGCCTGATGGCATAGGATTGGGCTGTTAAAAAGTAATATTAAGGTTGTCTAACAAAGAATTCAAAGGTGCACATAAAATTGATAGTGAATGTAACCAGTTCTAGGGGATTATTAGAGTGATGTTGAAACCCGTTCCAGCATTAATGCACTATTGTGTTGTAAGGTTTGAACTTTCAGTGAAACAGAATTGCATGCAGCACAAAAGAGAGATAAAAGCAAGTGATGCCCTGTAACATCCATCCCAGCTCACAAATGACTAAAGACCAGAAGAGTTTTGCTTCTGTAAAGTGGAAAATCATAACAAATTGAGGTGGCTGGAAATGTCAGTGAATATGACATTTGCGATCACTTCAAGAGCATCTTCCAGGTACTAACTTTGAACATGACACTGGTGCACTTTAAATCCAGCAGGATATGAGGTGGCTAAGACCAGTGATAGCATGATGAAGTGAAAACTCAAAAAGGACACCAGGTGTGTTTGGGATGAGCCTTGGATCTTGTTTGATGTAGTGCCCATTGTCATTAGTTTGTGCTCCTGAATAAATCATTTGACAGAAACAAAACAAAACAGGTCTTGGTTGTGGGTTTTTACCAAGAAGCTATGAACAGAAAAAAATAATCCTCCTGTTTGTTATGCATTGCAATAGTCTTATTATATTTTCATGTTTATTACATTTCCTACTTTTCTCTTCCCGTGTTTATATTTTCTGTTCTATTAACTTAAGAACTTACATCTCCCCAAGTCAGTCCTGCATTTATTTGTTTTCTGCTCTGTTTGTCCTGATCTTCATTTTTTGTTTCCCCATTAATACAAATAAAATTCAATTTTCAACTTTTTATTTTAGATGCCCAGGTCAAATGGTCACATGCCCTGGTCCAATTTTACTGGACTATACAACTAACCTTACTTTGAAAATAAAATAATAATAATAATAATAATAATAATAATAATAATAATAATAATAATAATTATTATTATTATTATTATTATTATTATATGTATAAATATATTATTATATTATAAATATATTATTTATAATATATTATAAATATATTATATATTAATATATTATATTAGAAATATAGGTAAAGGTAAAGGTATCCCCTGACAATTAAGTCCAGTCGTGTCCGACTCTAGGGTGTGGTGCTCATCCCCATTTCAAAGCCGAAGAGCCAGCGTTGTCCGAAGACGCCTCCGTGGTCATGTGGCCGGCATGACTCTCCTTGCCGCAGCGCGTAGCATGCAGCTGGAACACGGAGCGCTGTTTACCTTCCCGCAAGCGGTACCTATTTATCTACTCGCATTGACATGCTTTGGAACTAATTATTATTATTATTATTATTATTATAGTACTTTTAAAAATGTCAAATGTCTACAATGAACAGTTAAAAGAAATAGGGAACATTTTGCTTATAAGCATAGTGCAGCACCAGTATAGCACTTAAGTTATGCTATGCCAGAATTTAGAAACAATAATGCCTGTTTTAGAGTTCAATAGGTTTGTGCATCAGGGTTGTTCCACATTACATATGAACTTACAACTATAGAACAGATATTGATGCAAGCCATGGAGAATACTGGAGGCCTGACATTTGGGCGTAGATTTTCCAATTCCACAATCACTTGCCAGGTTTATAGTATGCCCTCTTTGATAAAAGCTATTGATGCCAATGGAGACTTTCAGTGGAGTTGCATCTCTTTGTCATTGGAGCACCACATAATGCCCCAGGGGTCCCAACAGCCCCATGCCAATTCTGACACCATGGAGATGCTATCCTGCCTGCATCTTCACCATCTATTTGACAGACCTTTGTCACTGCTTGTGTCATTATTAACAGCCCAATCCTGTGTAAGATATGGCAGGCGGCCTAAAGGGCCAGCCGCCATATCCTATGCAGGTTCCGGGCTGCCCCAGGGCAGCCCTGGAGCACCTCGAGGAAAGGGGATGATCATTCCCTTCCACGGGTGTAAGTGGCAGAAGGTCCAATGGGCCTCCTCGAATGTACTTGAGCTCTGCTCTGGAGCTCGCGTACATTCATGTCAGCCATGTAAGGCCATACCGTGCCTGCACAGGGCTTTGGATATCGGTATATCTTGCTGCTGATATCCCCGCACTCTCCAGGCCCGACCCAGCCTATGGCCGCCCTCCACCCGCCCTTGCCCCGGCCGGTGTAGGACTTACCTGCTCTGATGGGCACAGGGCCGGGCAGGAGACTGGGTAAGGGCCACCAACTGCTGCATTGGCAGTCCTTACTCACCAGGTGCCGTAAATGCGCTTTATGGCACATTTACAACACCCTGCGCTGGGAGAGCGCACACTCCCCCGGCGCAATTGTACGCAGGATTGTGCTGAAGGTTACATAGAGTCCAATATATCCTTTACCCCCCCCCCACCGATGCAGCAGCGCTGAAATGGCAGCCGCTGCATCCTGTGCAGGGGGAGCGGGACTGGGAAGCTTCCGCAGGGCAAGGGGATGTTTAAGCCTCTTGACCCGCAATGGGTCTCCTTGGACCTACGCTAGCAATTTTGCTAGCATAAATCCGAGGAGAGAAAGGGGGCGGGGAGGCTTCAGGGAAGGGGGATAGGATTCATAGTGGTCCTTTTGTGACCTCCCTGCCCCCGTTCCGCCCTCTCTCACCCCCCCCCACCATCTCCTCCATCCAACCTGCTCTAGCAAGTGTCCGGGGAGCCTCTGACGCAAGCGGGATGGAGTGAGTTGAGTTGGGTTCTTTGGGGAGCTGGCAGGACAACCAGGTATGTTCTAAAAAGCATTTGGGGGTCGTGGCGGGCGCGATCCTGGAGCGCCGTCCCTAACTTTGGAGCTGGCCACCCCCCTTAAAGGCCTTTCACACACTTCCAGAAAAAGTGGTGGGTCACAACCCACCACTTTGAGAACCCCTGAACTGGCATGGCATTGACCTTGATGGGTCATAGTTGTGCAGGCCTGGCCTAAATAATTCTGCCTGGCCTAAATTATTCTGCATGTTGGTATAAGAGCACATTTACTCAGGAATTAGCCATATTTTTTTTCCTGCACTGCAAATGTGCATTAACCAAGGGTTAAGTTGAATTCTCTCTTGTCTCTCCAAAGGGCTCATGGCTTAAAATTATTAATTACCTTCCGTATAAAAACACTCAAGGCAATTTACATCCAGTAGCATAAAACAAGTTGAATAAAACTGTGCTATCACTAAAACAAGAGACAAAAGCAATTAAATCCTTAAATTTAAAAGGCACAGGAAAACAAAGTGTGTTTTACTTTGTAGCTTAATGTTAATAATGAGTGGCCTGGTTGACCTCCCTGTGGAGTTGCTTCCAAAGTTGCAGCACCACCATGAAGAAAGTTCTATTTTGCACACCTTAACATTTCACTTCATAAACAGCCTGATCCTATCCCCCATATACAATGGTGTGAAAGATGTGCTGACATCAAGCACTCCAGACCTGCGGGTGCAAATGGTTGGAGTCTCCGCTCACTGGCCACCGTGGAACCTGGCCTGTGCTGAAGGGGCGCATGCGCATCAGCAGAGGGGGCGCATCATGGGAGGTCCAGGATAGGTTCGGGGCAGGGAGGGGAAGGGCAAGGGGCAGTTCAGGGTTCAGGCAGTTCAGGGAGAGACAGCGTTGATCCCGGAGGCAGCAACTTGCACCAGGATCCTATCCCAAATTTTTCAGACCACTCCACCCCCTTCCTCTTCTCAGACTTATGCCAACTACATAGCTGATGCGGATCCAAGGAGATGCATAGGCCACCAGAAGGCTTATCGAGTTTTAAGTTTTTTACATACCCCTCATTGGCCTCCAGGTTGCCCCTCCACCATAGCATGCTGTGCACGCTCTGTTATCATGGCTGCACGCTATAGCACGGTGGGGATAGGATTGGACTTGAAGAGAAGGAACCCTGAACCAAGTGTCTCCAGCAGATCATAATGAGCATGGGTGGTGTTCATATGAGCAGGGACGTAGGCCGTTCAGGCTTTTTATAGGGCTCAATCCACTTAGGACTTTAATAGCCACTGTCAAGATGTTCAACCAAGGCAGTAGCAAAAAGGCAGTGAATGCAGATGGACCAACACCCACTTAATATGTTTCCTGCTGCCAGCCCCTGCCAGTAAATGAGTGATGGGATTTTGTATTAGGTGCAGCTTCTGAACGGAAAATGGCTAATAACTTTCCCACCCTATGCACTTTGGTCTCAATACTGTACTTGTTCTCCCTAGCTAAGTTTTTCAGAGGGAAAAGTACTTTATGGATCCAATGGAGCAAAACAAAACACAACAAATAATACCTCATAACCTGTGGTAAAATGCACACTAATAACCAGAACCATCCCTACCTTTTCAGTTGTCCTAATGGACAAGAGCCTAGGGAGTCACACCTCTTGCCTTGAGCATTTTGTCTCAGATTTTTTTTTAAAAAAAACCTTCACCCACGTCACATCTGGGCAGTGATTTTGCTGGAGGAGATGTTGTGTGAGGAGAACGCATTTTGCAGATCACTCAGAAGTGAGACTTCACGGTCTCCAAGCAACCACATGTTTCCTTTCCTCCAATCTGTAAAACATTTAGCTGGAGATTGTTGTATGGAGTAGGGGCACAGTGAATATCTGTGATTTTCATTTCCCAAAATTAGAAGTGCATAGCAACAGTCTTTTGTACAGTTATTGCAAATCCATGAAAAAAGTTGCAAGAAGTTGTGCAATAATTAATAGCACAATTCTATGCATGTCTTCTGAGAAGAAAGCCTCACTGAATTCAATGGATCTTACTCCTAGGTAAGAGAGTTACCTAAGAATTGCAACCTAGGTAAGAGAGTTACCTAAGAATTGCAACCTAAGTCAATTGCACAAGATGGGAAAGGAACTAGCTAGACAAGATGGATACAGAATATCTGGATCTGTGGTTTGCGTGGGAAATTAGGATGTGCACTAGTTGCGTTGCTGGAAACAAAATTGCTAGTTCATTTCTGTTTGATCAGTTGGGGAGTGTAAAAATAGCAATCTCTGAATTACTGTGAATTTAAAATTGCAACTTTTAGGAAGATTGAAATAGCCATATGAAAAACATGGGAAGGTTTTGTATATCTTTAGTAGGGGAGGGGCCTTGGCTCATTGGTAGAGTACATACTTTGCATACAGGAGGTCCCAGATCCCTGGTATCTCCAGGTAGGACAGAGAACAACTCTTGCCTGAAACCCTGGGGAGTCAGTGTCAGCAATATTGAGCCAGATGGACCAATGTTCTGACTCAGCAGAAGGCAGCTTCCTTTGAGAGAAACATGGGTGATGATGGCATCTCACACTATCTTCACTAGAGTTATTGCAGATGAGCTCTAGCTCCCAACTAAGATGCAAATGACAAAGCGTTGTGTTAGTGTTTGGACACTTATCCAAGGAGAAAGAGCAGTTGCTGTTTTATCAGATCAAGCCCTTCTGAATCTCAGTCCACCTGTGCCATTTGAAATACTTTAATCACATTTAGCACTGTCTGACTCCATGCTGCAACCCTTTTTCATTTCTCATATTCCATACCCAGCATGTCTGAGCACCTAGGGAGAGAGTTTAGATGGCTAAAGCTGTTTTGTATTGATGTTCCCAGCATGACTCCTTCACCTAGACTGCAGCTTATATAGAATAAAGCCTGGGAGAGACCATGGGAAGAGGGATTCATAAATGAACAATGGGCCAAACGTTTGAAACGCACGCATGCACACATTCTTTTATATGATGTCATGATCCAGATGATACAGACAAAAACTGCAATGAACTGCTTCCTTTTTATTTCATAAAACGTTTCTCAATTATTCATTCAGTATATATTTGATAGTATTCAATATTTTGTCATACTGATCCAGTAACCAAAGATGTAGGTGTTTCTAAATTGCCTTGAGGATCTGTTGTATGCTGAGAGTTGGATTAGATGTGTGTGTGTGTACGTGTGTGTGTACGTGTGTGTGTACGTACACACACAGTATGTAAACTTGTCTCATTAGTACTTGTACATTCACATAACATTGTTTCAGCAGATGTGAGATGTAATATTGTAGGAATACTAAAGCCCTTTTTCATGCTCTTCTATATGGTGATTTGAATTCCTCCCACTCATTCAGTTAGGGCCGGCCCATCCAGGTTGTATCCATGGCAGGTTGCAAGGAATCCAAGTGGGCAGCAAATTTTGAGTACCTTTCTCCCTGAATCTGCTGCTGCCACTGCCGCCGCCACCACCACCACCACCACTTCCCTTCATCCCACAGCCAATGCAAGCTGCAATGAACTGCTTCCTACTTGCTCAAGCAAGAAGCAGGTCATTTTCCTCTTTACCTTTCCTCCTTATGAGGAGTTCCTTTGTTCACGCTGCCCATGTAAATCAAACTGGAAGTCCAACGCTTCTGGGTTTGAGGACAGTGCACAAGGAGCACGGCAAAGGTTGGGGGGGCAGAGGTGTAACACAGAGATGGCGGACCTGAGATGGCATCAGGTGGTGTTCCTGGTCATCCCGCCCTGGTACCTGATTACTGTTTATGAAACACACATGACATCAAAACTAGCTGACCTTCATCCCAGTTGTTTTGGGGTCAGTTTTGGCCATATGTGAAGCCCTATGCAGACATGCCCTCCCCTATAGAGAGAGAATGTGTGAGGAGCTTGTCAAGAACATGAGTATTAGTCCTGCCACCTGCTGATGATGCAGGTGATAGCCCTGACCCCCAATCCCTGTATTCAAACATCTGCCCAAAATGGCAAACGCTAGTTGTTTTACTATTTAGAGGTTGGAATCCTGGAACAGGGTTTCAGTCATGAGGAGACACCGTCTCATGTTGGCTATAAAGACAAATGCTTGAAGGCAGGAATTGAGGGGAATGGCTGTGGCATGCATCACTGGCAGGAGGCAGGGCTAACACTTATGGTCTTGAGAAACTCCTCACACACATCTGCAGGGGGCTAACGTGTGCCTGGTATCAGTGCTGAACAGCAATCTGCCACCATTATTGGTATATAGCTGCTTTCCCACCTGATTCATTGGACTGGTGTTAAAATGGTCATATATGTTACAACACAATTCTTCCATCGCCCCACAGACTACATAGAAATGGTGTGTTCATATGCCAGATTGTTCAAGACGGGTGCTGACATGAAAAAATAAACAGGGTATAATCCTCACGTCCTTGAAGGAAATGATAAGGTTCCCCTTGATGTCAGTGATACAAGATTACATTCAGTTTGTGCACAATGACTGCTATAGTGCAGCTTACTATGAAAAAAAATGACACTCTTTGGGAGATTGTACCATTGGTACTGTTTAAGAAACTGTTTGGAGAGTCTAACTGTAAATTGGCCATAAGGGCTTGCCAAACACTATAAGAACAGTTTCCATTCTGGGCTATGTGTGTTTATTCCTGCACTGGCAACCAAACAGAATTCATAGCAATAGCAAAATTAAGGGGTTTTTGAATTATACTGTTATTCACTGCAGGAGATTTATGAATATTATTTTCTGTAAAACCCAGCATTTTTGTTTTATTATTGGTAACCTGTAAGTGGCATAAAAATATGTACCTCACAGGATCTCCAAATGGACTGGATGCCAAACATCAATGTGAGAACTGCATTGCATGTGCATGTGGTTATACAGCACACATAAATTGTACCTTTATATTTAACTTGTCTAATCAGCTCACCATATCAAAACTTAATAAGTAGCTGCTTCTCATTTAAAGGTCTAGTAAAACTGCAATTACTATGGCTGTAAGATGCCTTGTTTCGAAAAGTGCATTAAATAGTTTTATAGATATGGTTAGAAGCTCTTGTGTAGTTGTTTTTATGAAAGTGAATGGGCTCATTAATAATGGAAGCTGGAGACAGAAATACACGTTCGGAGCTGAAAGAACTACTTCTTATGTGTTTGAATCTCCTTCTCGCAGATACTTTTAAGCTGTGATCCTATACACACTTTCCTGGGAGTAAGCCCCATTGAACACAATGGAACTTACTTCTGAGTAGACATGCATAGGGTTGTGTTCTAGTGTAGCTACAGACTTGATTCTGCTGAAGTCAGTATCAAAGTTCTTGACAGGATAGCATTTGAGTGATGATCTATTTATAATCGAGAAACAGAATCAAAACAAAATCTTTGATGAATCAATGTGATCGTTGTTATTTTCATTAAAAAAGAGCATTTTACATTCTAGATATACTTATTGGACATTTGAATGAATTTCTATAAGTATGTTATAATCACCAAAGCAGAGAGAGGAGATTCTGTCTCTGTATAGCATGCCCTCACATTTCACCTCTCCAACTGTGTACCCATACATACATTCACATGAGAAAATAAGAGGTTTACAAATGTGAACCAGCCCCCGGTATGATGAACAAGGGTCTTGGTAACAGTGCTTGGAAGATGAGGCCACCTTTTCATATGATGTAGTGACTTTTGACTTTCATTAAGTCAATCTTCCATCAAGAGATCTTCCATTTTCTACAATAATAATTAAATGAGAATAAGATTGGGGTACCATAGTTAAGTTTGCTTCTGTTTGATCCTGGAAAACAGTTTGCACTTTTCTCAGTTATAATTCCAGCTTTTATTTTGCCTTCTGTTGTAGGACCACCTATGGTGACCCTATTTCAAAAATTCAGACATAAGGAGAAAAACCTCCATTTCAATTAAGACTGGAAGGAAAGTATCATTAATAGATCAGTAAAGTAGGTTTCTATCCATCTCCATAGATGTTGTGAGCCTGTCAGTACGTTTTTAAAGAAAATCTTAGATTTGCTGTAAATGTAGATCAGGGAGGGAATAGCAGATGGGTAATGTTTAAATTACAAACCTAAGGGAAGCGTTTTCTCAGAAAACTCTTAAGCTTCAGCTCTGCAGCTCTTAAAATAAAGATTTTCTGTTTCCCTCAGTGACTCACTAAACCTTTATTTAGACAGTTGGTGAAAACACCACATCACATATTTTATTTTTAAAAATCCTGCAGCTTGAAATTGTGCTGCTTTTCGTTACGCAGGAAGGCCAATATGTACTGTTAGCCATTCTGGTTTTTTTGTTTTTAAAAAATCCCTTGCATTTTGGAATGGCTATTCCCATACATCCAACATAGTACTCTCTGGTGCGTGTATTATAGGGAAGGGGATTCTGTTCACTTTCTGGTAGACGTTTCCCTGATACAAATTTTAATATCCAGATATACAACAGAAATATAATCATTTAAATAGATCATCTTGCTCTTCAAGTCAAGTAGGTAATTCTTGTTTCAAAACCCTTGCAGAATTTTTAATCCATTTATTTGTAGGTTAAGGAGATGTTCAAACAAAAGTAAGAGTTATTTTCCATGGTTATTCTGAGATAAACCCTACATTTTCCAGGATGTGTCAGGCACACCCTGTTTGCTTACAGATCACAGTGTTCCTGCATAGACTTCCTGCAGTCTTTCACCTTATTTTTTTCAATTTTCCCAGATTAAAGGACAGAATCAAGTTTAGTCTAAACATGAGCTCCACCTACCATAGATTTGCCCCCTATTTTTAAAATGATAGCTTGTCACAATTTTTTTTTAAAAAATCCTCAACTGGATTGACTCTTCCAACTAACTTCAACATTTAAGGGGTGATTTCCATATTAAGGGCCCAAACATGGAAATCTCTTTAATGGTTCTTCATACATTGTGAGCTGTTCCCATGTAGGAGCTTACCACTCAGATCTGGCGCTTTTCACCAAATCAACGCAAACGTCCTTCCACAAAATGGTGTAATAAAATAGTACAGCCCCTCCCCCGTATCTGCGGGGGTAGGTTCCTGACTCCTCTGCGGATACTAGAATCCCTGGATAGGGGGAACGCTATCCCCGCAACCCCCCTGCTTCCTGTTTAACATTGGGAGCCTCTCTAGCATGCAGTCTGCTTGCCTGCTCTGTGTAAGGAGCTGGTTTGTCATTTACCTAAAGGAAGAGAAGTGCTGGCTTCGCACCAGTGCTGGATGGTTAATAAAGGTACTGGGCAGGGGAGGGCTCCCCGGCGGTCCCCGCTATCCACGGATAAGTGAATCCGCAGGTATGGGGGATTCTGTATTATCAATGGTGTAATAAAAATAGTACCTTCCAATTGGGGAGCTACTACACAAAAATGTGGTATGTGGTATGTGTAACCATACCACATGTTAAAAGGTGCCATGCACAGAGATTTGAAGTAGGCTTCAATGTGATGGTCATGTAAGCCAGTCACAATTTGTCCCTTGATTGCAATGAGCTCAGAGAGTCAGCAATAAATAACTGATGGTGTATACAGTCCTCTGGAGTGATTAATATTATAGCATGACTCAGCAAATCAATTGCAAATCAGAGTTCTACATACTATCAGTAGGTTCAGTATTTTATTTTTCAATAAAGCCAATATAGTTTCAATTATGTGTAAGCTACTGGTGGTATTGTTGGGTGTGTACCAACATCTCTGAAATATTGTTTTCCCCCACTGGGATTATATGAGCCAGTTTTGTCCTGGATATCTAATAGCCTTTTGGAAACATTTACATCCATATATTTGCTTGAAGCAGCATCATGATATCTGTGCAGCCTGGCATAACATCATTTTCTATTTCACAAATGGTGCTGTTGTGGAGGTTTTACGTTCAGGCTACAAGTTAGTAGACATGTGAAGCACTGATCCACTGATTACACTTGAACTGTAGTGTTCCTAGTAATACAGGCAGGGCCGGCCTTAGGAGCTGTGGGGCGCAGCCCAATCAGATGCACCTAGAAGTGTTTTGGCAGTTGACGTGATGATGTCGCAACGCCATCGCGTCACTGCCAATTGCGTTCAGATTGTCCTGATTTCGGGACATTCAGACACAAGGGAGGACAGGAGGGCCCTTCCAGCACCAGTGATGTAAAGCACACCTGGAGCTCCGATCGCCTCATGATCCTCTGAGGGCGGGACCCAATTGGTCCAATCACCCTAAAATCGGCCCTGAATACAGGAACTTACATAGGAAGCTGTCTTTTACTGAGCCAGAACATTGGTCCATCTAGCTTATTGTTGTTTACACAGACTGGTACAAACTCTCTGGGGTTTCAGACCAGGATCTTTTCCAGACCTACCTTGTAGGGACTGAATATGGGGCCTTATAACCTGAACTGTAGTCTCCTTACCAGGGGCTTATAAACCGGGGTTGATGTGCTGTGATTGGCTGCACTCTATTCTATGTATAGAATATATTTGGCTGAATTCTATGCTCCATTAGCTGTATTCTATATTCAATATTGGCTTCAATATTCAATATTCATAGAATATTCAATATTCTATGCTCCATTGTTAGAAAGTGGGTGAGGTGAGGGTAGCCAGAGGTGCAATTTTTTAGCATTTTACCTTCCCCATTATTCCCTACAGCAGTGATTCCCAACCTTTTGCCTCTTTAAGGGTTGGGAACCTTCTGAGGACCCATAGTTGACTGAACCTGTCACTTCCGGGTTCTTGCTGCCGCTGCCACACACAAAAAAAGTAAGAAAAATGGGGTTGCTCACTTACCGGGGCTTGCCCTTCCATGTCTTCGGTGGCAGCAGCAAGAACCCAGAAGTGATGGGTTCAGTCAACGACGAGTCCTCCAAAGGTTCCCAACCCCCAACCACCGTTAAACGGTCCAATTTTTTGAACGCTTTATGGGGGGTTGCGACCCCCAGGTTGGGAACCACTGCCCTATAGGTTTATGCCTACCTACACCAGCTCTGTTGCTGGCATAGCATTTTTCCAGCGTCAGGGGCCATTGCCCATTGTCTGTAGGGGAGTTAGGATCTGGCGTATGTTGACTCCTCATTTCTCCCACGTCTGTCCTATGTGTCCCCACCCCCATGTCGTGCTCCAATCTCATCCCTGTTTTGGCCTCTTTACTGTCGTCTCTGAGTTGCCCTGGCATATGAGTGACGTCCGAGCTATGACAGCATGGCTTTTTCTGACATTGCACTAGCTTCTGTGGTGTGGCCATCAGCTGTCAGACTTCTACACCAGCAGGGCTGTTGGTGCACCAGCATACATGGAGAGATTCTGGCATATCTCGAGGATAAGATTGGACTATTAATATGCAAGTCAAAGCAAGGTACACAGACAACATCACAGTAAAAGCTTTGATGTTTCCCATACTTTGTAACAAGTCTGTGATCTGATAGTCTCCATTACAAGCTACGGGGGGGGGGGGGTAAATAGATTCCACAAGCCTTTTAGAGCAAGGTGGGTCATGATTATCTGTAAAAATTAATATATTATTACCTGGACTTTCAGTAACAGTGTACAAACCTTCAGCTGAAGATATGAAAAAGTGCTCACCAGAGACCATTAAAGCAACAAATAATATTAAGAAGGAAAACAATTTTTCTTTCCTATTGAAGTTATTTGTATCCAAGATCAATGCTATGGATGCCATACTTGCATGTAAGGCATCTGTCAAAGACAATTTTTTAAAAAAATCTCACTGATGGAGCTAGCACCTCTAACAGAGCATGCTCTTTGGAATTTCTGTATATCACATTCCCACCTCTCATGCATTTCCCAAGATGCTTCAATGTCGTTCTGAAATGGTTCACATTTTTCAGAGCAGTCATATTCAAGGACGACAATAAGATATAAAGCTAGGGTTGTAACTGGAGGTTACATTGATTGGAGACGTTGGCAAGTACCAAAATAATCAATATCCAGGCAATTAATAGGTCTCTAAGTCTTCCATGTGTTTAGATGTACTGCATTTGATGCTGGTTGGTTGGGTTCTTTGTTGATATAATTTTTCAAGAATTTCTGCTCAAGAAACGCACATTGGTGATTCTGGATACTGCCTTTTCTTTTCTGCAAATGATCTGAGAACTGTGTCCCTTAAAGACTGGGAAGGATGGATCTACCAGAATATGAAATGCCCATTCAGATATATTAATGCATCGCACATCAGTGTCAGTAATATTTAATCTTGCTTTTACCTTATTAGCATTTCCAATTAAGCCTAGTGCACCACTGCATCAAAACTTTTTAAAGCTTATCTCCCCATCTATCTGCATGCGCCAATATGATATTTCAGTGTGAGGTTTTCCCACACCACATTATACTATTTTTTCCTGCAGATTTTGCTTACTCTTCCAATTTAACATTAACGTGCTGAACTGAGCACAGAAAAAGCATCCATAGACCGCAGCCTTCCTTAGTTATTCTGCAAGATGGCTAGGTTTTACTCCCTTGGTTAAATAGCAATCACCTCTTGACCAGTTTTGTGGTACCTGAAAACATGTGCTCCTTAAAAAACACCATCAGGGACTTAAACAGTGTTTGTTAGTCCATCCATATTTTGCCTAGGACATACTGAGCAGCCACTTTGTGTACCTTCAGATGCCAGAAAATGAGCCTAGCATAGCTTTACATTTGGCGTAATACTGTTAAGATGTACCTAAGTCACAATATTTAATTTAAAACATACAGTTTAAAACATACAGACCGCATGGTATAGTAGGCCAGATGTAAATTGAGGCAGCAGCAGGAACAATAGCAACAGGAATTTCCTGCCAGTAAACCCCATCAGGCCCCACCCCCCTTAGAAGTCAATCTTTTCAAACTTTCAGGTAGGCAGGGGGAGGAGCCACACAACAGTTTAAATCTGGGGCTGGTTTGCGAGTGAGCCCTTTCAGGAGCAGCGAGTGGCCTCACTGGGACGCAGTGGCTCACTGGGACAAAGTGGCAAGGTAAAAAAGACACAGCGAGTTAAGCAGCTGGGCGAGTTCGGCAGCGGGGCGAGGAAGCCAGGCCCCACACACTGCCCGGCACTTCTCCTCTGTGGAGAGAAGAGAGGAGAGCTCCAACAACCTTGAAGAGAGGAGAGCTCCAACAACATTAAGGTACCCAAACTTTGATAAATCCATAACTTACACTCAAAAGCTATGCAGAAGGGTGGGGGCTATCCAGTGTTTTGCACTGAGTGTCTCATGTATGACTATCTGCCTCTTGGGCACAAGTCATGGGTGTGTGCTCGGTGCAAAGAGCTCCAGGCTCTCAGGGAACGGGTTCGCTCCCTTGAAGCCACGGTTGCTGACCTGGAGAAGCAGAGACAGGTAGAGAGGAACCAGGGTGAGACTTCTAGGGACGTGGAGGCATCGTCCCACCCTCAGTTGGCCAGCTCCTCAGCTGCCAGGAAAGGGAGTCTCAGGGCTGGAGGACGTCGCTCTGGAAAAGAGGGAAACAATCCCACAGTGGGGACCCCTTCTTCAGGTGATGGGCCCGTATCCAGACGCACTATGGATATTCCTCTGGGGAGGGGGCGAAGGGGGCTTCTTGTCGTGGGTGACTCTATAGTCAGGAACATAGACAGGGGGGTCTGTGACGGATGTGAGGACCGCACGGTGACTTGGCTACCTGGTGCGAAGGTTGCGGACATCACCTCTCGTCTAGATAGGCTGGTAGAGAGTGCTGGGGAGGAGGTAGTGGTTGTGGTGCATGTTGGCACCAACGACGTGGGGAAATGTAGCCGGGCGGTCCTGGAGGCCAAATTTAGGTTGCTAGGTAGGAAGCTCAAATCCAGGACCTCAAAGGTAGCGTTCTCAGAAGTGCTACCTGTTCCACGCGCAGGGCCAGCTAGGCAGGCGGAGCTCAGGGGTCTCAATGCGTGGATGAGACACTGGTGTCAGGAGGAGGGGTTTAGGTTTGTTAGGCACTGGGGAACGTTTTGGGACAAGCCAGGCCTGTACAAGAGGGACGGGCTTCACTTGAACCAAAACGGAACCAGACTGCTGTCGCGTAACATTAAGAAGGTGGCAGAGCAGCTTTTAAACTGACTCCTGGGGGAAAGCCGACAGGAGCCGAGGGGCATCCGGTTCGGGACTCCTCATCCCTAGGGAATGAGGGTGCAGAGGATGGGGAACAGTCAAGTAATAGCAGAGTAAAAATTGGGAGTGGTAGCGTGATGGGACATGACAGCCAGTCTAGCAGGACAGAAGGCTGCAGGAATAAAGGTGCAAACATATACCTGGTCCCCCAAGAAGGGCTGCATAAGTGCTTTTATGCAAATGCCTGAAGTCTACAGGCAAAGATGGGAGAACTGGAATGTTTGGTGGCTAGGGAAAACATTGACATAGTAGGTATAACAGAAACCTGGTGGAATGCAGAGAACCAGTGGGATACTGCAATTCCAGGATATAAACTCTATAGGAGGGACAGAGAGGGGCGTGTTGGAGGTGGGGTGGCCATCTATGTCAAAGAGGGGGTAGAATCCACCAGAGTAGAGCTGGAGGGGGGCTCTGACTCCTCCGTAGAATCACTGTGGGTTAGATTACCAGGCTCAAAGAGTGATGTAATAGTAGGGGCATGCTACCGTCCTCCAGATCAAAAACCTGAAGGGGATCTTGAAATGAGGAAGCAAATCAGGGAGGTGTCAATGAGAGACAGGGTTGTAGTCATGGGGGACTTCAATTATCCTCACATCGACTGGGTCAATTCATGCTCAGGTCATGAAAGAGAGACTGGATTTCTGGATATGTTAAATGAATGTGCCTTAGAGCAGCTTGTCACGGAACCGACCAGAGGACAGGTAACTCTGGACTTGATATTGTGTGGCACTCAAGATCTGGTCAGGGAGGTAAATGTTACTGAACCGTTGAGGAATAGTGACCATGCTGCGATCTGTTTCGCCATGCATGTCGGAGGGAGAGTGCCGAGCAAATCGGACACGAAAACCCTTGACTTCCGAAGGGCTGACTTCCACAAAATGAGGAGACTAGTTAAAAAAAAGCTGAAAGGGAAGGTAAAAAGAGTCCAATCGCTCCAGAGTGCACGGAGGCTGTTTAAAACAACAGTCATAGAGGCCCAGCGGGAGTGTATCCCACAAAGGAGGAAGGGCTCGACCAAGTCCAGGAGGGTGCCGGCATGGCTAACAAGCACAGTTAAGGAGGCTATAAAAGGCAAGGAAGCTTCCTTCCGTAAATGGAAGTCTTGCCCTAGTGAGGAAAATAAACAGGAGCACAAACTGTGGCAAAAGAAATGTAAAAAGATGATACGGGAGGCCAAGCAAGACTTTGAGGAATGTATGGCAGGCAACATAAAAGGGAATAATAAAAGCTTCTTCAAATATGTTAGAAGCAGGAAACCTGCCAGGGAAAAGGTTGGTCCCCGCTGGATGGTGAGGGAGAGAAAGGGGTGATAAAAGGGGACTTGGAGACTGCAGAGAAATTAAATGAGTTCTTTGCGTCTGTCTTCACGGCAGAAGACCTCGGGCAAATACCGCTGCCGGAACGGTCTCCCCTGACTAAAGAATTAAGTCAAATAGAGGTTAAAAGAGAAGACGTCTCAGACTTAATTGACAAAATAAAGATCAATAAATCACCAGGCCCGGATGGCATCCACCCAAGAGTTCTGAAGGAACTCAAGAATGAAGTTGCTGACCTCTTGACCAAAATATGCAACTTGTCCCTGAAAACGGCCACTGTGCCAGAGGATTGGAGAATAGCTAATGTCACGCCAATCTTTAAAAAAGGAAGGAGGGGGGACCCGGGAAACTACAGGCCGGTCAGCCTAACCTCTGTTCCAGGGAAGATGGTGGAAAGTCTCATTAAGGATAAAATCTTAAAATACATAGAAGAACAAGCTCTGCTGAGGGAGAGTCAGCATGGCTTCTGCAAGGGGAAGTCTTGCCTCACAAACCTGTTAGAATTTTTTGAAAAGGTCAGCAGGCATGTGGATGCGAGCGAACCCGTGGATATTATATATCTGGATTTTCAGAAGGCGTTTGACACGGTCCCTCATGAAAGACTCCTGAGAAAACTCCACAGTCAGGGAATAAGAGGGCAGGTCCTCTTGTGGATTAGGAACTGGTTGAAGACCAGGAAACAGCGAGTGGGAGTCAATGGGCAATTTTCACAGTGGCGAGAGGTGAAAAGTGGTGTGCCCCAAGGATCGGTCTTGGGACCGGTGCTTTTCAACTTATTCATAAATGACCTGGAGTTGGGGATAGGCAGTGAGGTGGCCAAGTTTGCAGATGACACTAAACTTTTCCGGGTGGTGAAGACCAGCAGGGATTGTGAAGAGCTCCAGAAGGATCTCTCCAAACTGGGAGAATGGGCAGCAAAATGGCAGATGCGCTTCAATGTAAGTAAGTGCAAAGTGATGCACATTGGGGCAAGAAACCAATATTTCACATATACGCTAATGGGTTCTGAGTTGTCTGTGACGGATCAAGAGAGAGATCTTGGGGTGCTGGTGGACAGGTCGATGAAAGTGTCGACCCAGTGTGCGGCGGCTGTGAAGAAGGCCAATTCCATGCTCGGGATCATTAAAAAAGGGATTGAGAATAAAACGGCCAATATCATTATGCCTTTGTACAAATCGATGGTAAGGCCACATCTGGAGTATTGTGTCCAGTTCTGGTCACCACACCTCAAAAAGGATATAGTTGAATTGGAAAAGGGGCAGAAAAGAGCGACCAGAATGATTCGTGGGCTGGAGCACCTCCCTTATGAGGAAAGGCTACAGCGTCTGGGGCTTTTCAGCCTAGAAAAAAGGCGCCTGAGGGGGGACATGATTGAGACATAAAATTATGCATGGGATGGAGAGAGTGGATAGAGGGAAATTCTTCTCCGTCTCGCACAACACCAGAACCAGGGGACATGCACTAAAATTGAGTGGAGGGAGAGTTAGAACAGACAAAAGAAAATATTTCTTTACCCAGCGTGTAATTCATCTGTGGAACTCCTTGCCACAGGATGTGGTGATGGCATCTGGCCTAGATGCCTTTAAAAGGGGTTTGGACAGATTCATGGAGGAAAGGACCATCACAGGTTACAAGCCATAAGCAACCTCCTGGTTTTAGAAGTGGGTTTTCTCTGTGCCAGGTGCAAGGGAGTGGCGACTGGACACAGGTATCTTGTTGTCTTGTGTGCTCCCTGAGGCATCTGGTGGGGCCACTGTGTGACACAGGAAGCTGGACTAGATGGGCTTTTGGCCTGATCCAGCAGGGCTCTTCTTATGTTCTTAATATTGGTTCAACAGAACAAGGCCTTTAACATCTAGTGTCACATTGCTTCCAGTCATGGGAGAATAGTTTCAGGGGCTGAACTGAGCCACTTATCCACCATTTTGTCCAGTGTCTATTACTTCAATGTGCACCAAAATCTGCCTCAAAGCTGGGCCAATGAGATTATTTTTATCATATGTGAGACATATGATATGTGACTGACGGCGCAATCCTGTGTAACCTTGCATCGGTGTAACAGTAGATGCACCGGTGTAAGTGCACTTATGCCAGTGTAATTGCACTTACACCTGCATCTGCTGTTACACTGGTGCAAGGTTACACAGGATTGCGCTATCATGGTCCAGTCATGTCCTGGTATACCAGCGTATCTCCACATACACCAGCACATTGATGGCCCTGCCGGTGCAGAAATTTGCCCACCAGTGGATGAATCCCAGATGCCAACGCAACATTGGAAAAACACCACACTGACATAACTTGGCTGTAGGTGCAACACCAGTGAAGAAGGGGCCAATGTGAGCAAGTGGGGTCACAGTAGTGCCTGTTGAATTAGTCCCAAGTCCTGACTAGTGTTATTCACACTGTTTCTTTTTAAAAAATAAAAAACCCTCAGTATTACAATTCCATGGTGTCCTTGGAAAGTAGATGGAGATTTCAAGATTCCTTCAAAGCTACAAAGGTTCAGATAACCACCCAAAGGTGCTTGAAATGATTCCATCCCTGAAATTAAATGGTCTGAACCGACCAGTGTCTGAATAGGAAATCTCTCAAGGTCTCCATGTATACTGCCCGTAGCATTATGTAGCATACAAATGTCACAAATAGAAAATTATTATTATTATTATTATATTCTTGGCATGATGCATTTAAATCCTGTTGATTTCATAACAGAATTAAGCACTCGCTTAAAACTCCCGCACTGAATTCTATGAGACTTAAACATGCTTAATTTGTGCCCTCTGTTAGTTGCCATATTCTGTATTCTCAGCAGCCATTCAGATTTCTTGCTCCCCTGCCTGTGGTAGACAGCTGTCAGTTGCCATTATAAATGATAATCTGGTGAGTTTCTCTCTCACACAGATCTGTTCATTTTACATTTCCATGGCATAATTTTTCAAAATCTTAATACTTTGTGTCAGGAAAATTAGCCTTATTTCACAAACAGTGAGTGGTGCTGCTAAGGAGAGAGTTGGAAGGCAGGAGATAGTGTTACCAGAAGCTCAGCTGGGAAAAAATATGATCCTTTTTCGTTATACAAAAGTGGCAGACTGAATGTTCTGTAGTGAGTAAAGAGCCTTTGTCACTCACTGAAACCTGTCACCTTACGCTGTGATATTGCAGGGGCCTGCATGACAGGTCAGACCTAATGAGAAGAATGAGAATGTGGATACTGCAGACAGGAAGGCACAGAGAAGTAGCTTTTGTTTCCTTCAGGGAAATCCTTTCATGGTAAGAGTGTCCACACTTTCATACAGTTGTTGTACAGGACAGATATTTCAGAGATTAGAGCCGGGGAACGGCAGAAGTACTGGGAGCTTGTGCAGCCTCCAGAAGGAGAAATGCAGACTTCAGAAACAGGACTGAAAGCTGAAGCTGAAAGGAATATAACTTTCAAAAGGACAAAGCCTATCCTCCTTATGCTGTGGCTTGTAACTGCTCAAATCCATTTAGCCATTTCAAGCACACAGACATCACTTTATTAAACTGCACAGCCACTTCTAGGCCTCACTCCCTGCCTGTGAGCTTTCTTCTTTTAAAACAATGTGTTTCAACCAGTGGCACTAATGCTACTAGTGGTACTTCACAGTATGGCAGGTGGTTCTTGGCTCCACTGCCATGGTGCCCACATGGCACTGCCCCACCAGGCCAAACCCTGCTGGAAATGGAGATGGCTGGGGTGGTGGTACACAGTGGGGCAGCTGCCAAGCCCTTCAGAAGAGGCACCGTTTGAGGAAGGAGGGTGCAGAGTGAAGCCCCAACTGTGGGCCAGTCACCCAATCCAGGTCACAGCTGCCATCTCTGCTGGCAGTGGTGATGTATACAATTTTCCCACTACTTTTCTGCTCATGACCTGCCCTCCTCCAACTCCACCATTCTTCTCAGCTGTCCAAAAGTCTCCTGCTCCTCTTTCAATAGCTCCTCCCCTTCTCTCCTTTGCTGCCTCTTATGCCTTGTACTCCCCTTTCTGATCACATGAGAGATTCCCCTCCTTCTCTTCAAATCTCTCCTCAAAAACTCAACTTTTCCATGAAGTCTTTGTCACTACCCCCATTCCCTCTACCTTACAGCAACTGAGGCTGCAATCCTATCCACACTTCCCTGGGAGTAAGCCCCATTGAGTTTAATGAAACTTACTTCTGAGTAGACATGCCTGTACATGACATCATAACTGCATATTCTTCCCCATCTCCTGTGACACCATTTCCTTTCCTTTCCTCTGTTGTCTATTTTATGTGTCTATTTTATATTGTGTCTAGACTGTGAGCCTTTCAGGGCAGGGACCTGACTTCCCTTCTTTTGTTAAGTACCATGCATGTTGATGGTGCTATATTAATAAATATAATAAAATAATAGTACAGTATCCACAAAAGGGAGTACATGGAAAAATATTACTTGAAGGCGGTGTGTGTGTGTGTATTTTTATGGCTTGGGGCTGGGGTACCTTTTCATATGAACCGGCTCATCCCCTGAGGTTATTTTGAGGGGGCTCTGCTGCAAGTGCTACCTTCAGCTGAAGCCTGATTGGCAGCAACAAAGGGCAAGGCCTTCCTTGTGGCTGCACCATTATAGTGGAATTCCCTCCCAAATGAGCTAAGAGCTATGCCCTCATTGCTAGTCTTCTGGCAGGGGCTAAAAACTTTCCTCTTTCATTTAGCTGCATTTCCTTCTTAGGTGTTTTATTTTAGTTACTTTGTTTATATTTTGGGCGGATTTGGGGGGATGTTAAATGTATTTATTGTTAATGCTGGTTGTTTTCTGTGTTTGTTTTTTTACTTTTTGGTACTGTGGTTATTATGATTTTATGAATTTTATAAGCCCTCTTGGGCACTCTGGTAATTGGGCAGAAAGGCAGGATATAAGTATTTTAAATAAATAAATATTGGACTAAACACTTCCTCAAGGAGGAAAAAGCTCCTCATGAGGAGACCGCGGGTGGCACCCAGGGGCACAGCACCATCCCAGCCTTGGCCTATCGATGCTACTGGCCCAGTTAACTCAAATCTGTTTTGAAAAAGACTTATTACTATGAGCACTTTAACATTACAAATAAAATGCTGATTAACAGCAGTAGAATAGCTGAGTAATGCAAGTCGTAAAATATTCATCTAGTATAACTGTCAGTCTGCAAACCATTCCACTAAATGAGGGATAAAAGAGTTACTGTAACTTATATTGTCACCTTAAAATGTGTCTATATAGGATTAGAATCATTTCAGTATAAAACCCTTGCAGAGTGAGTTAAAGCCTTCAAAGAAAAATCTACCAAGCTGAATCTAAAATACCTCAAGTCAATGAACACATTCTAAAGGACTTGCATCAGCCATCTTAACATTTACCACCCACATATCAGATAAATTCAGTATGGTGATGACAGGAAAGTAGTTACTCTAAGTTTATACAAAAGAGATCACAATCCTGCAAAGAAATACTTTGGTCAAAGAGACCAGAGAGAACATTTCATGAACAAAGAAGCTTGTGGCTACAAAGCGCTGCCTTGCAAAACGTTAGGGTACAATTCTGTGTACATATCTGGAATGATAGTCACTGCAGCAATACTAAGTTCAAGTCAAGGTTTGTATCTATCCCCCTTCTTTTATTTCTTATTGACTTCTTTTGTTTCTTATTGGTTGAGAGAAGGGGCCCTCCCAGTCTGTCAAGCATAGTAATGGCCGCATCCAAAATGGTGCTTAATTTTTCAAGGTACACTTCAGCCCCTCTTGCAGTATGTTAGTGTGTCCCAACACAAAACTGAGGAAGCAGAAGGATTACATTCCTCAACACAGAGGCCTCTCACCAAAAACACCCGCACACAACCTCTATAACTTCATTGGGGCTCTATGACTTCTGATATAAGAGTTTGGACCTCTCCAATTATAGGCTTATTTATACAAAGAAATAGGAAAGGTTTACACATGTGCACTCGTGCACAGAGCAGCTGTTTTAGCCAACAACAGAATGTGTATTTTCAAAGTACAAGTATTGTTTGCCGTCACGTAACTGAAGAGAAAGGCAGTTCACTTACTCTGGTTTTTATTAGACCTAGTCTCAGCAGGCAAACAAAAGTATTCAGTCCACCATGGGGACTACATAAAATATATTTGTACACTTATCAGACACAGACATGAGGTTGAAGGGAAACCTGGGGTTATGTCTCCCAGAGCAGCTTTCAGTTTTGGCTTGTATTAACAATGCACAAATATAGACTTTGGCCTTTTTTACCCTCTGTGGGCTTTAAAAAAAGTTTTTGCCCATAGTCTCTGGGATGACAACTTTAGTTTTGAGATTAAGTGGTGGACCTTCTCATGATGTTTTTGCTGCAGTGATACATTTGCACATTTTTCCTACAGTGTAGTGTTGTTTTGTTGAATGTACAGTAACAGATGTGAAGGAGGTCCTCGTGTCATGCTGTTTGATATTTATTTTCTGAAGGAGCAAAACATCTGCGATCAGGTATTTAATAGCTCAAAGCTGTATTTTTCACCTTTTAGGCGTATGGAAGGAAAGTTGGCTTAATAGTATGGTTATGTCAACCTTCTCCTATTGTGTCATTAGAGGCTGCAAAGGAGAGTCTAGAGGCTTGTAACATCACACACTCCGTTTGTTTGGAGTAATAGGGATAGAGTTCTGGAGTGTTTCACCTCTCATGCCAAACCAGATCTCGCTACAGAATCTGGCATTGTTTGCACGCTAGGTTCTTGTCTGGCCTTTTTAATATAGCACATCACCTCATGGTTTGCTTTCCTGCTAGCACCAACTAGGCCCAGGAATGTGTGGTTTACACCATAGCCTACGTCATAAATGCCACTTTCATCTGGTTATAGATAAAACCTATCCCAAGAATCAAATGCAGATGCTGGGAATGCTGTGTCATTAATTCATAAATGTTTTCTGCCTAGACTCCCACACGAGTCATTGCAGCACTGCCACATTACACTGTAAGCAGAGAGTAGTCAGCACTTTTTGCAAAATAGATTTACAGCTTGGCAAAAGGGGCCATTTCAGACATTATGCAGGGCAAATCCAGGTTTAATGCCAAGTACAGTCAATTCTCAGTATCCGTGGGGGTTAGGTTCCTGGAAAACCCAGTGGATACCAAATCCGCCAATACAGAGTCATTGATCCTATGGGATAAGTGGGGTTAGGGGGAAATAAAATTGGGACAAATACCTTCAGAGTGGCCTGGATAGCTTCAGAACGGCTGTGGATAGCTCTTCTACCACTGGTGGCATATCATGTGTACCAAACATACAGAGGCTAAGCGAGCGATAAAAATCAGATGCACTGATCCCATCCACGTTATCCAAATGATCTGAGAATCAAAAATGAGGATTCCAGATCAGGCTAATATATCTCCTGTATGTGTTCCTCTTGTTCTATGGGGATAACTGTAGCTATAAGCTTCAGTCCATTGCCAAATGTTGCTTCAGTGTGCAGATGGAGCTCCTGTGTAGATGGTATACCCAGCCTCTTCCAATACATGGTGGACAGTTTTCTGCGAGTATCTCTTTAGTGCACAAAATTGACCCCCCCCCATCCATCAAACTGTGGGAAATCCTTCAAGGGAGGGAACTCTGTATGCATATCAGAACCCCACAAAGATAACTGCAATAGGGCCAATACAGAATACTGAAATGCAACACATTTTCATGAATCACACTTTTAGCTAACCTCCTATCTATAATTCCTACATTAGTCAGAGGACACAATTACTGCCTGGGGCCAGGATATTTGAGAGACCACCTACTTCTATATAGTCCGGCTCGTCTCCTTAGGTCATCAGAGAAGGCCCTTTTGCGGGTACCGTCACCCAGGGAGGTGCGAGGGGCGGCGGCCAGAAACAGGGCCTTCTCAGTAGTGGCACCAACTTTATGGAATTCCCTCCCTTTTGACTATTATATTCTTTTTTCATGTTGTAAGCCGCCTTGGGTCACTTCGGGGAGAAAGGCGGGGTAAAAATATTGTTAATAAAAATAAATCCATCCATCAGATTTAACCTCCTCTCTCTCTCTCTCTCTCTCTCTCTCTCTCTCTCTCTCTCTCTCTCTCTCTCTCTCTCTCTCTCTCTCTCTCTCTCTCTGTGCACAGAAATCCCAGCTTTATTTTTGTACCTTGCTAATTCAAAAAAACTAAGTTTGATGAGACTCCTTCCTTTTTCCCAGCACCCTACAGGATTTTTGGCTTTCTGAAAATATTTCCTATATAGAAATATCTTCTAGTGGCTTAAGAGTTAAAAAAAAAAAAGGATTTTAAAAAATGCCTTTCAAGCTTGGATCATTGTGAGACACTGTAACTGCCACACCACGAAGAGTAGTAGAAAATTAATAAGGTGTTGTTGGAGCAGATACATGACCCATAGCACAGCGTGGAGGGCAAGAGTTCAAATATAAATAAATATGTATGGCTGTGCTTCTTATCAGATAGGAGTGCTGTCTCGTAAGCAGTTTAGACACAACAAAGTGGCACCTACAATACTTGCAAGACAGCAATCTTATTTGGAAAGATGTACCACAAACCACCATGTTGATTAAGGCTGGGATTTTCAAAAAGATTCTAAATGGAAATGGCACTGAACAACTTTTCCACGGGAACTCAGTTTCTTTGAAAATGGGCCCCTTGCCTGTTTCCAAACAAGTGATGATGCTATCATTAAACATAAACCGTAGTTAGAAATGATCATACTAACTTTAGATCTTTAGAGTAACAAGCAAAACAAACTTATTGTGTTCTAATTGACAATATGGTAATAATAGACTTGCAGAAGTAAGTACTTCTAAATTCAATGGGATTTATTCTGTAATAAGTATGCTTAGGATTGTAACTCTGTAAAGTTCTCATCTTGGTTCAGATTCCAATTACAGTATTCTGTGTCCCTGTACCAGTGTAACATTATCCATGTGATTTACATGTTTCATATGATGCATTTGCATCATATAAGTAATAGTTTCAGATCACCATACCATTCTCATTCTATTTCAACAGAGAAGGGTCAAAATCAGTGATTTGGTTTGGGTTTTATTGATTTGGTTTATTTTAGTGGCCCACCTGTTTAATTGTTTTATTTATATCAGGGGTTCTCAACCAATGGTACGTGTACCACTAGTGGTACTCCGGCCAACTGGAGGTGGTACGTGGACTGCCGGTCTGCTGGAACCTGTCTCCGATGCAGCATTTTCGGCCGCGGTTTCAAGCCACGTTTTCACTCCCAAGAGGCTCCTGCCTTTGGCCAAGTCTCTCGGGAGTGCTGGGAAAGGCCCCCCTGCAGTCCTGACCCTCCTACCTGCATTCTCTGGCTCAGACAACGCGGAAATAACTGGCAATGATGTCATCACGGTGCCGGAGGTGGTACGCGGCTGGTCAGGGGTTGAGAACCCCTGGTTTACGTCCCTCCAGTGAACAACTCAAATACTATGGGGCTTGCATCTTATGCGCACTTTACTTGCTTGAATTCAAGTGTAGGCGCTTGGCAAACAAAAAGAGAGAAAAAAAATCAGTTTGAATAATGAAGGTGATTCTGTCTGCCACTCCACTTACTAAATACTGTATATGCCCCAGAGTGAGCGTGAGATGGGAGAATGAAACTGCTTTTCCCTCAGTAGTCTGTTTCCCCTGTGCCTCTCGTAGTGTGATTTTAGTTCTTAAAGAGACAGTATGTATTTTTCAGATTTAAGGTAGTTGTGACTATACACGATTTCCCCCTTACACGCCAACTTCAGAGCCTATCCCTCGTGTAAGATGCAGGCTGACTGTATAGCACAAATATGGTACAAGAGATTTGTATGTGTCATCAGAACCCCAAGATAAAGTGCAGCCTTATAGCATATACAATTGGGTGTAGTTTATTATTTATAATACTCAGTTGCCAACAAAAACACCTCAGACACTAACGGCAAATGTTTTAATTTCCCAGTAAGTTGACATCACTTACTGCCTCTTTCAATGTATTTTTGTTTGTTTGATCTTCTATAAATTTTTCTCTTTGTTGTTCAGAAAGAATAAGAAATATTGTTTGTCTTGGAGAAAATTGTGTTGCAAAACAGGAAAGATTTTCATTTTTTTAAAAAAATTAGTATTTTAATAGCGATACCATGCTTCTGGCCATAGGTACTCCATTGAGATACATAGCATCACCATAGCAAGTACCATTGAATGCACAGCATGTCTAGTTCAGTAGCAGAGCAAATGCTTTGTATACAGAAGACCCCAGATTCAGCATTTGGCATCACAGCCTAGGACTGGGAACGGCCTCCCTCTAAAAACCTTGAAGAGTCAGCTGTCAGTCAGTGTGGTAGACTATACTGTACTACCTAGATCAGGGGTGGTCAACCTTTCAACATGAGGGCTCCTGGACCTTTAATGGTTGTATAGATGAGGGCATTTCAGCAGGTGTAGCTGCTTTAGCAGCACCACCAGCACTTACAGCTGCCAAGATTCTGTCTCCTACAGAACTCTTAAGAACGCAGAAGCCCTAATGGTGGAAGGTTGGCCACCCCTGACCTAGATGGACCATTAGTTTGAGTCAGCATAAGACAGCTTCATATGTTCACTCTATAATACTGTACAGAAACACACAAAAACTCCAATTTATGCTGCGTTAGCCTACTGTTTACTAAGTATCTCAATGCGTAAATCAGGTTCAAACCAAATCCAAGTTACAGCGCAATCCTGTGAAACCTTGCACCGTTGTAACAGTAGATGCACCGGTGTAAGTGCACTTATGCCAGTGTAAGTGCACTTACACCGGTGCATCTGCTGTTGCACTGGTGCAAGGTTACACAGGATTGCACTGTAACTTAGCTTGTTGTTATGTGAGCAACTTAGTATTAACCATGCTACCAAGATCTACAGTTTCATTCATTCCCAGTATTCTCATTCTTACCTAAATTTGGAAAATTGTGACCTGAGCAATTTCAATTTCATCTCTCAATCCCTTCATCTTCTTTTAAAATGTTTAAAGTATGGTATAACTTCAGGATCTCAGAGTTACCAAATCCTGATTATATATATATATATATATATATATATATATATATATATATATATATATATATATATATATATATATATATATATATATATATATATATAATGTTATGAAACTATCCTTAATATCCTTGTCTTTATGGTACTGCTAAAGTTACCAACGCAAAACATGAATGTGAAAAGAATGAATGAGAATGAGACTTTCATTGGTTGGTTAATCTATGTCTACTTCGTGGGAGAGGCAGCAGAGTTCAGAAAGCTAGTAAGACAGCGTGGAACTAGGTAGCAAGATGCAGTGGGCTTCCTGTGTCCAAACCAGAATGGATCCAAAAACCAGAGTATGTGATTCTTGATCAGAAATTCTAACCACCAATCCTCTAAACAGCAATCATTCCCTCTTGGGCCAACACTATGACTAAATTTCCCTTATATCAGAAGTTCTTACTGTGTATGGTATACTATGAATAAGAAGGGAATTCATCAGCACTGTTAAGCCAAAATACTCAAGAGTGACATATTCACCTCAGTTCAGACCATAAGTCCTTTTGGACCAACATGGATTCAGTAGGAAGGGTCATAGCTCAGTGGTAGACTTCATGCTTTGCATGCAGAAAGTTCCTGGTTCAATCCCCAACATCTCCAGCTAAAAGGGTTAACTAGCAGGTAATGGGAGCAATCCATGCTTAGGGCACTAGAAAGCTGCCCGTTAGGGTAGACAATACTGGACTAGATAGAGAGACCATTGACCTGACTCAGTACAAGGCAGCTTTAGGTGATTTATAAGAGGCCTAATTATATCAAAACATGCAAAGAAGTCTATTTAACAGAGATATTAAAAGACAAGCAGAAAGTAACACAAGGTGAGTAGACAAGCCCCAAGAGAGTACCAGACACTTCTTTCTCTGCAGTGTGTGTGTGGGGGGGGAAGGAGCGAGCCACCATCTTGGGTGTGGCCATCCAGCTGACATCCCGCGACCCCCAGAAACAGCTACGTGATCCCCTTGGGGGTCCCGACCCCCAGGTTGAGAACCACTGCTCTAAATCCTAAACATGTCAATTGCTGTCCACTACCCTAAGCAAAAGTCACTGTAAGATACCTGCAGGCAACTGAGAGGTGGGTTTTAAAATCAGCATTTTGTTTTTAAAGATCCATTTGCGTGCAAATGTAAACAGCATTTATTTTTATTATATGCAGTTGTTACACGATTCTTATTATAGTTCGGCCCTGACGTCAGCAATAAACAATAATAGGATTGTGAACTATTGCTCTTCCTAATAAAATTACGTTTCTCCTCTGCATTATAAATCTAATAGCTATTACATCAGCACCCATAAAGATATATCATTGGCTTACCTTTTTAATATAAATAGGGCATTACATGTCTCAACAGTAAATATTCAGATTTATGTTTATATGTTAGCCATGACTGTGATTAGATCATGAGTGACTGGTAAGTAAAAATGAAAAGTATGATTAATAGTCAATTTGGCAATCCTTCCCCCCTTCATTTACCTTACTCCTCCTACTAAGCAGTTTCTATTCTGTTTAGAATAATTCTTCCACAATTTCTTAGACATTTTAACAGAAAGCATAGAAATTAGAGGCTTGATAGGACGAGAGGCGGGAATCTAAATGAACATTTCTAGTTAGGGTTCAGTTTACTCATGAAAGCAATAGCATTTCATCCAGAGATCAGTGCAGGGGAGGGGAGGCAGGGGGGGCAGAACAGATTGGAGAAGGGGAGGAACAGGGAGGAGACTGGGGCTGTAAGCCTCCCGCTTGCCAATGGGTCTCCTTGCCAATTGGTCCCCAATGCCCTGGCACCTGTGTGTGTGTGTGTGGGTGTGATGGGTGGGTATAGAGACAGGCAGACAGAGACAGGGAAAATATTATATCTTCTGCCATTCCTTGGCACCTAAGTAAGGGTCACACCAGATGTGATGCTAAACAGGTTCATTTAAGCTTGCTTGCATTCTTCAGTAAGATATCAGTCATGGGGGGGGGGGTGCATGGGAATTGTGACCATGTCCATGGCGCATGGGGAAATACCATTTAATGCTTTTCCCTCACATCATGCTCCCTATGAAAATGCCCCCCACCCTGAAGTCACTGTAAACCTCCGGAAGGAAGTTTCCATTGACTTATAGCACCTTGGTGTGTGTGTGTGGGGGGGGGGGGGGAATCTGTTTTTTTATTGGGATTGCTGTAGGAGAGGTTAAATACACACCAAGCCCCAATCCTGATGGAGCTCCAGTGCAGCTGCTATTAAGAAAAAACCACAAGCACAAATAATGCATTTAGTATCACATTTGACTTGACTCTGAGGCACCAAGCAAGACACAATGTCTCCTTCTCACCTGTCTCTGCAACTTCTCCCTACACCTGTGCAGACCCCTTAAGAACTCTCCCTGCCAGGGATGGATGAAAAAAGGCAGACATGTCCATTTAATAACTGCTATCAGCCCCCCTCTTCTCTGAACAGAGGCCACCTTGTATGCGATGTTTAAGAAGCAGCACTCTCCCTTTCAGTTGTTCTTGTAAAACAGAAAACTCTCATAGCCCCAGAGGGGAAGGCCAGCTCTGCCCTTGGCTCCTAAATGGTTGCTTTCATCAGAGACCTTTTGGAATAAATGTGTCCAGGAGCACCCTGGGGCAAAATTAGACATGAACACTGCTATGATCTATTTAAGCATGTGTGAGATCTGTATAAATAAATCCCTCAAATACCCCTCCCGCCTTCCATCTTTCTCTCTATGAACCCTGACTAATGTCTTGAATGAAATCTTTAAATGTTTGATTTCAAAGTAGAGGGTAAAGATTTTTTTTCCCCATCTGTAAAAGGGAGGGGAGGGAGGAAGAGGTCATGTGGAGAATGTTGATTTTTAAAAGGAAAAAACACACTGCACCTACTTTCATAGAGTTGGGGAAAAAAATCCACAGAATGAGACTTCAGGCTTGGCACCTGCTCCAGAACCTTCTTGATGAAGCAAAGGTTGTCTTCATTAAGAGCATTAATATTCATGCAGCATGGTAATTTTGACACAGAAAAGGTCTCTGTAACCTTTTCTTGTGTGAGAATTTTTTACTTCTCAAGGAAATTACAGTCCAGCAATGACTTAATTAATGCTGGGTTTCTTCAGCGGGTTTTGAAGAGCTGTCAGTTTAGGCTTGCCGTAGCTGTCAACGGGGGTGAAGTCTCTGGCTAGATAGATTGAAGGGAGGGAGGGAAGATATCCAAGTTCCAACATGGATCCATGGGGGGGGGGGAGGGGAGGGGTGGAGGGAAGGGGGGGGAGTCACCTACATCTCCAATGTTAGCTTTAATTAGCAACCTGCTTGCCTTAATCAGAGGTCATTTAATATTGGTCTGTAATACATAGCCACTGAAATAAATGAAGAGAAATTGATGCTTGAAGGGAAATAATAGAATAAATAGTGGCTGAAAAATGGATTGTTTAATTCAGACTAACACCCCTCCTATCTTGCTGCAGGGAGGAGGGGGAAACTGACAGAAGCAGTCTGATTTAAATGAGATATTCACCTGGAAAAAAATAGCAATGTAGGGAGGAGCAATATTTGGTCTTGTATTAAAAGGAGATACAGGGCGAAAGACGATCAGGCTGCAGCAGGCTGCTTGAAAATCAGAAGAATTTTTTTTCTTTCCCCCACTGCATTTTGTCTTTATCCAGAATACAGTGTACAGTGTAAATGTACGAGTTACTAGGGTGGGTAGGTGGGTAGATTATACAAAAGCCCATAAAACTCTGAAATTAATTGGACGGTTTTTCTTTAAAACAAAACAAAAAAAAGTGTTGTGCTGTTTGGGAAGCTTCCAGTAAAACTGGACCAGTGTTGCCTCCTGTCTTTCATTTCTCCTCCCCACACAAGTGTGAAGTGGGGCTTGCGATTAACCAGGTCTTTGGAATACGTTTGTCTGCTGTACTGTTTCTGACTCGCCCCTGCTGGACAAGGCCCGTTTTGCTGCAGTGCGTGTCAGAGCAAAGTGAAACTAGTTTAGCCTGCCATTTCAGATACTTTCCCCGGCTTGCTCAGAATTGCAATGCTTCAATGATAGAAGAAACGTCGCTTCCAGTAATGTCAGTTGTGCCAAATAATCTTCTACCACAGGAGCCACCCTCAGTTAAAGTAAACACAGTGCAGTTCATTACAACAACAAAAGTGCAAAACAGAGCACGTGTTGAAGGAATTCGTGGTGTTGAGAGGCAGTGTGGGACATCACAGAGTCCTGGAACTGCATTGGGAGAGCTGGGCATACAGGTTTGCCTCGAGGGGCAGTAGAGGCAAGAAGGTGGACCAAGATGGGTGCCCCCCACCAATCTGTTGCCTAAGGCAACTTGCCTCAGTTGGCTTCATGGATGGGATGGCCCCCCCCCCCCGGTTATGACCAACTAAACTTGGAATTCAAACCTATTAATATTGCCTCTGCTACTCTTTGAAAAGTATTAAGCTTCAACAGGACAATAGGTGGTGTACTACATGCAGTAGTGACTCTGTCACTGATCAGAAGATTTACTAACTGACAGCCCATTCCAACCCAACTCCTCTCCAAGTCAGGCATAAGTGTGGCCTAAGTGCAGCCTAAGTTAGGCAGAAGTTATGCCTGAGGTAGGTCAGAGTTATGCCTGAGTTAGGCAGGCTGCAGTTTCTGTGGCCCAGCACCACCCCAGGATCCAGGCAACACTTACCTCCCAGGCAGGCAGGCTCTCCAGGCTCAGTGTCTGGCTCAGGCATGTGCAGGCCTCTGTCTGCATGTGTCAGCGTCCATCCATGGCAGCTGCCGCAGGTTCTGTCGCAGCCCGGTTGCAAAGGGGCTGACCGCAGGCATGGGGGTTGCGCCAGTCATGTGGTGGGCGCAGGGCAGGTGACAGGTGAGCGAGGTGCCTGAGCCCAGCCGCCACAGGGCACCCTGTGCATCAGCCACCTGCTGCAGGGGAGAGTGGCCGTCCCCTCCCTCCTGCAGAAGGCGATGCCACCCCCAAGCCACGTTGAGGCTGCACTGGGGGGTGAGCGGGGGAGGGAAGGGGAGGGGGTGGGAACGTCACACACAAGGGGGGTCTCATGAGGACTGGAACTGCCTCTGACATGACTCGCCTGTGCGCTGCCTGAAGCCCTGGGCCTCCAAGCCCGGGGCAATGCCCACAAAGAAGGCATCCCGGCGTGCCTGCTGCTCTGTGCCCCGGCCAAGACCGAGAGATGCCTTGGGCTTGTCTGCTGCGAGCATGAAGGGCTCACACAGCTCATCACACCCCCAGATGGGGCGACGACGGCACCTCGTGGCAGGCGCTCTGGCAGGGTGGGGGGTGGCCAGCAGCCATCATCAGGGAGTGGGAGGGGAGGCAGACACACAGGCAGGCAGACAGGGGGTGCTGGGGAGGGGCATGGGTGGGTCAGAGACAGACAGACAGACAACAAGGCTGGTGGGAGACAGATTCCGAGAAAGGGATCTGCAGAGACCAATAGGGACACAGGGGGTGCTCCGCAGATGAAGGTGATGCATAAACAGGCGCCTCTTAGACTTTGGGCGGAAGTGGCTGCATTACGGGCGGACTTTCGACGGAGGCGCCTGCATTACGGGCGGACCTTCGACGGAAGCACCTTCATTACAGGCGGAACTTCGAGGGAGGCGCCTGCGTTACGGGCGGACCTTCGAAGGAAGCGCCTGCATTACAGGCAGACCTTCGACGGAGGCGTCTGCATTACGGGCAGACCTTCGACGGAGGCGCCTGCATTACGGGCGGACGCCCTGGCTGTCACTGTTTGCCTGCCTGAGAGGCCCCCCCAACTCCCTCCTCCCCTCTGTGCCATGGGGGTCTGGCAGCACCCCTGGTGAATTCTCCCAGGGAAGGCCGTGGCAGCCCCTGGATGGGACTCATGTAGGGGCTTCAGTGCTGGGGGCTGTCTGTGTGTGGAGGGCAATGCTTGTGTAACACTGGGCACATATGTTTCAAGGAGGCTCTGCCCGAGGGGCATCTTTATTGTTCTGGAACGTTAGCAGAGATGGCCAGGCGAGGCTGCCAGGGGGAGTCACAGCAGCCAATCTGAAAGCAGCAGCAGCAGCCCTGCCCCATGGACCTGGAAATGCAGGCTCTTCCCCTGTGGAACCACAGCCTGGTCCATAGAAAGGGGAGGGGCAGCAAGAACGACAGCCAGGGAGGTGGAGCAGCAGCAGCGCTGGCAGCTGAGGAGGGTTGCAGGGCTGGCTCCAGGACCGCTGGCAGCATTGAGGCAAAGGACCGTGGGGCAACCAGACTGCAGGCCCAGGGGTGCTCCCAGGAAGGTAGGTGGTAGTGGACGTTCCTGGGGAGACAAAAAAAAAGGGGGAGTTACATGTCAGCTGGTATGTGGAAGCAGTCACCATTGAAGACAAGCCAGTGTGTCGGTTGCAAAAGCCTGCAGGGAGAGAAATAAAACACAGCTGATAGGTGTGACACACATAGCATGGTCTGATCTGCTTACCTGGGTGTAAGGAGAGCATGATCGTGTAAGGGAAAAGGGTCAAAGAGAGAGACAACAACACAACTTGGGGGTCACAGCCATGGCAAACCTAGCAATACTGACCTGTCAGTAGACCCTGTGGAGAAAAGGGGGGGGGAACAGCTGGTGTCTACATAAGTTCCACACTTGTGGCAGCTGGTGTCTACAACAGTTCCACACTTGTGGCATTGTCTGCTCACATGACTACAGGCAGCAATCAGACACAACAGTGGTAAAGAGGCATGTATCCTATATATCATAGCAGGCAAAGCAGGCAGCTATGAGACAACACATTGGTAGAGAGGCATGTCATGGCAGGCTATGCAGGCAGCTATGAGACAAGAAATTGGTAGAGAGGCATATCATGGCAGGCTATGCAGACAGCTATGAGACAACACATTGGTAGAGAGGCATGTCATGGCAGGCTATGCAGACAGCTATGAGACAACACATTGGTAAAGAGGCATGTATCCTTCCTATATTTCTAAATGCAAAGAGGCAGCAGTCAGACCACATGTCAGCACAAACCCTGCTCTTACCTGCTGGTGTTGTTGCCTGTGGGGGGGGGGAGAGGGGCTGGGAGAAAGACATGGGTTAGCAAACACTTGCATGGAGGCAGCTGCCCAGGCACAGCTGTAAACAGGTTGGCCACAGCCAGAACAGCCCTCTCTGCCCTAGAGGGAGGCAGAGAGGAGAAGAGAGAAGTGGGGTGTTTGTGAATTTTGCCCTCCACCGACAAAGTCCCACTTTGTGGCTGTGGGGGACAGAACCCCACACCACGTGCTCAGAGAGAGAGAGAGTGACTGGAGGTCTGGGGCTGGGCTTTTGTGGGAATGAGGCTGGGTGGGGCTGGGTGCTGATAGGCTCCCTATCTTAGGCATAACTCTGTCGGTTTCCAGACCTAGCAGGCCCAACTCCGTCCTAACTCTGACCTAACTCAGGAGTAGGGTGTTAGAAATTTTCAGGAGAGGGCTGGCTTGGGTAAGGTAAAATGGCTCCTATGGGTCTCCTCGAATTTGGGTCCACCTTTTTGGTCGACCTAAATTTTGTGTCAGCATTTGTGTTGGAGGGGGCGTGTCTGTGCTTGCCAGGGTCTGGAATCCAACGTTAATTGGTTGCCGCCCCCGTTACACCCACGGCCCGCCCATGTTCCGCCCACTTTTAGGTCAACTTTAGGTCTGACTTGTGCTGCTTAGCCCTTGGGTTGGAATGGGCTGTTCTTAGTCAGTCGGTCGTAACTGCGACCTAACTTTGACCTAACTTCACCCTAAATGGTTGCGTTCCAGACCTAACTTCGACCTAAATGACTTAGGCTGACTTTAGGTCTGACTTGGGCTGCTTAGCACTTGGGTTGGAATGGGCTGTGAGGCTACCATCCTGTCCCAATGCACACACACTTAAGGCCAAGCTCCATCTCCTGCTCTTTTAAAAACATTTAATAGTAACTGTGGTTGCAGAGGGTTAAGATGCAGGCCTGCAGTGCTGGTGGAGAGACACCCCCTGTGCCATTTTCCATATGAAAATCAACCCCCCCCCCCAAGCTGCTATTTGCCATGTCAGGCAAAACATACAGGTGCTATACATTTGAACTGCTACAACTAGCTGTGTCCTTAGCTCATGCTGAAATCAACAAGACTGAGCAATACATAAGTGTTGTATACATAAGTATAAGTGAGTGCAGGTTTGCAGCCAAAATAGAAAATACAATGATGCTCAAGCAGTCCCCCCAAAATTAAAATGTGCACGAAGTATTAGAATACACCTTGCAAAATGTCAACAGGTTTGTAAAAAGATAACTAGGCATGCAAAAGTTCTGAAAACTGGATATTTTATTAACATTTAAAAGCACATTTTCTATCTTACATCAATATGGAGAGTGCAGCCTTTCCCTCCAGATGATGTAGTAGACCATGGTCTCTGAAGTTGTTTATGACTTTATATCCTCCAGAAGGATTATTGTAATGTGATAGAACTTGGGTGCACTCTCAGGACTACTTCGAATCTTCATTAAGAGCAGAATGTAGCTGTTCAGTTATTAATGAACATCAGCAATGGAGAACACATGACCTTTGTGCTCCATGGGTTACACTGGCTCCCACTTTGCTTCTGGGTGCAATGTAGGATGTTGCGATTAATCAACGGAGCTCTGCATGGTTCGCCCGCAGTGGCCTTAGAGGTTGTCTCTCTCCCTGTGCACGTACAGAGGAATTAATTTCACCAGAGCACCCTTGCTAACAGTCCCATGTTTTCATATCCAGCAAGTTGATGGCAGGGCATTCACCACTGTGGTACACTTGCTCTGGTTTGTTAAATTCAAGATATAGCAGAGATCTGTCTTTTTCATGGTTTATTGAATACACTTTATTTCTTAATTTAGAAGTGGATCTTTGACATTTTAGAGTCTTTATTTACAATATATTTCCACAGTACTGTATATCTCAAATACATTTTCCCAAGTAGGGAACACCCTACAGTAAATACTGCAGTTTGTATTTTTAAATAGTTTAAATAGATTTTTAAAACCCTCAACATAGAGAGGGTTGTGTAAATACAAACCACATGGAAGACTGTAGCACTAAGATTGATAAGTGTCTCAGTGGATGTTGTACACATTCTTGTTTTCTAGATGGGTAGAAATTTCCCAGACTCATAGCAAATTCAAGCTCCATTCACACCACGAGGGGTGTGTTCACAGGCGGGGCATATTCTGGGGGCCCATGCCCACACAAGGGTCTATGCCTGTGCCCAGCCAATCCCTGAAGCAGTGCCAACCCACTGCTGCCACTGCTCTTCACCACCATTGGGCGTGCCAGGGCCCATGGGGATGCTCACAGGGTGACTATGAGGGGCACTGGCAGCAGCAAACCATCTTCACATTTTAAACCTTGAAACTTTTGTCGTTGATGTTTTGTTTATATGATTTTTTATTATATTTTATTATATTATATTTTACTATGGTTCTGAGCCACCTTGGATTATCAAAGAAAGCCGGGATATACCTATTTTAAAATAAATAAAATCAATTTTCCTGTTCCCCCCAGTGCCATTTCACAGTTCCCAAATGTCCTCCCCCCCCCCTGCACTGGGGTGTGGAGCATCTGGGAATTATTAAACAGCACAAGGGAAAGAAAGAGGGTGGTCTGCTGCACATGCTTCCTGTTGCCACCTGTTCCCACTTCCTCCTGGTAAGCCTCCCCTTGGGCTCTAGGGCCCTAGCTGACTTCTTGGGGGGGGGGCAGTGGCAGCGTCAGGCCACCCACTTCTTATCCCAGCACCACTTTACAAATCCTGCTGCCGCTGGTCCCCACTATGATCTGGTAAGCCAGCCAGGGACCCAGGGTCCAATGGAGAGATTTACCTGGAGGAAGTGGAGGAAGCAGACACAAGTCCATCCACAACTATAGCAGCAGTGGTGTAGGATGGTCTGCATGTGCTTTCAAATGTATGGGGGAAGCATGGCATTGGGGGATCCTGGCAGGGTGTTTGCCCCACAGCCTCCTAAAAACTGGAGCTGACACTGCACACCATCTTACCTCTTTGAATGTTCAAATATACACAGGGATGGAGTTGACCAGATTGGATACTGGCCAAGGGCCCAAGCCCATCATGGGCCCTACCTCGCTTAGCCAACCCTTGAACCATCAGTACTGGTGGTAGAGGGGGCTGATGGGGAGTGGCATGGGGGGCCCAGGGCAGGATTTATCTTCCCCCCAGCAAACTGGCACCAGCACTGTGTATACTGTGATCCAATACAACGATTTCCTGGGAAGATACAATAAGTTCAAACACAATTCTGTACCATACTGTGAGCTGTAAGGATTGTCACTGTGTTTCTTACCAGTCCTACCTACCCTTGTTGAAGAAAACACATTACAGCAAGGCTTTCCAAGCAAGCATGGATTGGACTGCAGCCTTATAGAACAGATCTGCCTGAATCCCTCTGAGTTCAATGTAGTTTACTCCCAAGAGTGCATGAGGTTGCATCCCTAGTTTGTCTCCACCTTAATGAAAAGAAGTTTAAAAAAAATGATGTTCAAAATCTTCGTTTTATTGTAACACTATGTTTGGCAAGATCTTTAAATATGTGTTCTAATAATCCTTCATATACTCAATGCAACCTGCCGGCTGTAAAGAACATCTCATAGTGTTACAAACAAACAGTAAGAGCTGTATTTTTAATGTCATTACATAACAAAACAAATATTTTATCTTTCCTGTGCATAATAGAGTAATTAGACAACACAGCATAATGGATTAGCACACATCAATGGTGCATATTAATCACAGGCTGCAGACAGATCACTGCGAGATGCAAGAGAGCCTTGGTGAGTCTTCATTTATTTACAAATGTGCAAAACCTAAGTAGCATGACATAGAATCATCCTTCTAATTCAGGCCATATGGATATCTTTATAAATAAATACATGGTACTAGGGAGGAGCCTTATATCTCTAAGGTATATATATATAGCTCACTGGAGACCCCAAGTTTGGTCACCAGCATCTCTACTTTAAAAGATCTGGGATTACATGGCTAGGGCTATAGACCTTGCCCGGGCAACCCAATCCTGCCTAAGATGCGCCGGCCGGCCTAAAGGCCCACCCTAAAGGCCCATAGGCAACCCAATCCTAGGCCCATTGCGGGCTGCACCGGCACGGCATGGGCTCACTTCAGGGGAAGAGGACATTCGTCCCCTTTCCCTGGTGTAAGCAGCACAACCCCCAATGGGCCTCCTTGGATGCACACCAGCTCTGGAGCTGGCGTGCATCCGGGGAGGCCGTGTAAGACCAGCCCGGGCTGGGACGGGGCACAGGATATTGGCGCAACTCAGCACTGATATCCCCACCCCCTCCTAGCCTGGGCTAGCCAATGGCTCTCTCCTTCGCTGCCCCTGCCCGCCCTCCCCTCTGCCCCTGCGCTGACCAGTGCAGGACTTACCTGCAGCGGCTGGCATAGGTTTGTGGTTGACGGCGTAGCCCCAAGCAACCCCAGCAGCCCCCAGCAACCCCCCAGCCCCAGCAGCCAGCAACCCCCAACCTCCAGCAAGCAGCAAATTTTAAAACGTACCTTTTTTCTGGCGGCAGCCATCTTGGATCTCACAAAATCTCACGAGATCCAAGATGGCGGTGCCCAAATCTCATACGGGCACATGAGGCAGTACTGTACTGCCTCATGCCCTCACGAGATTTGGGTGCTGCCATCTTGGATCTCATGAGATTTCATGAGATCCAAGATGGCCGCCACCAGAAAAAAGATAAGTTTTAAAATTTTAAAAGCCTCCAAACCAGCCACGGGGGCTTACACCAGCCCAAAAACGTTCTGGGACAAATCCGGGACCTGAGCTCGGGTTCCCGGACTGTCCTGGAATTTCCGGTACGGATGGTAAGCGTATTCATGTTGGACCTGGGGCTGTGTTCAAATCTTATTTTAAAGTATTAAAACCATTTTAAATGTGAAAAATGACTTATTTAACTCTCTCTCTCTCTCTCTCTCTCTCTCTGTGTGTGTGTGTGTGTGTGTGTGTGTGTGTGAGAGAGAGAGAGAGAGAGAGAGAGAGAGAGAAGAAAAATCAGAGAGACAGAAGGGGGGGATTGCATTTTCTCAACTACAAAAAATACACTGCACAGATGGGAGAGAAGGAAAAAAACCAAACAGAGAGCTTGATCTCATGTAAGTGCAAAAAGACACATGCCAAGATCTCTTTTTTTCCTCCAAGCCATATTTTCCCTCTCCCACTTCCCAAAATCAGCTCCTCCCCATCCCACCACACCCAGTCTCTTATCTGTTAGTATCTGAGAGAAGCAGACACTCCAGAAGCATGCAATCCTCATCACGTTGCAAGGAACCCTAGGCTTGCGTTCTGCTGCTCTAAAGTGAAAATGAAAGTGAAACCGCAGAGCAGTTTGAATTTCAAAATACTTGGCTTGCCGACACTCAGCTGATCCAGGGAGATAAGGAGCAGCCTCTCACATACCCCCGCCAGTGGGAGGCTGAGCTGGGAGCTTGGGGGAGGGGCAATTTTTTAAAAATAAAAATTAAAAAACTCTGGTCACGGACAATCAGCTGATCTTAGCTGATACCCCCGCCTGATGGTCCGCGTACCCCTAGGGGTACGCATGCCACAGGTTGAGAACCCCTGCTCTAAGGTATATAGTGCACAACCCTGTCTGTGACAGCTATAAAAAAACTGGGTTCCTCAGTACACTGAGCCAGAAAAAAAGTCCTGTTAACTCTGATTGTCCTGCCAGGATAAACAGGTTCAGGAACTTCCTGTATGACATTTTGAAATTATATAGCACCTTACTATAACACACGATTTGCTTCCTATCCAAAGCAAAAATTTCTTTTTAACTAGCACAATCTTATTTTTTACTTAGAAGTAATTCCCACTGTGTCCGATGGGCCTTACTCTCAGATAAGCATGTATAGGATTGCAACCTAAACCATTGTTCTGAGAAGAAAGAAAGACAACTTCTCCCTCTCCACGTCCTACTCACACTTTTTTTTAATGAAAAGGTCGGGAAGCTCCTCTAGGAAAGGACACTATTCATGATTTTGCAGAAGGTTTTCAAAGTGCCTTCCTGTAGCAGCAGGTCAATTTCACTCATTGCAAATAGAATCTGAAAAATATGAGTCCCTGATATGAAAACTGAGTGGTAGATTTCTTTAAGACCTCTGTGGTGAGTGAGACTGTGGAGGTAAGTTTTTCAATCAAACAATCAGGTATTTGGATGCTACTATGTGCCACAATTAAAGGAACAGCAAAAGGCATTCCTGCCTTTCTCAATACCCGTTGCCTTTTCTCCCCCCTTCCAAGTAACATTTACAGATACACAGACAAACACTTCTGGCATTACTTGATAAATCCTTGGGGTATGGACAGTAGAGAATTAGTAGGAAGGTCCATGGGGATGCAGTTAGTTGGATGAAAGGACATTTGGTCCTGGGGGAATTCAGCATATTGGGGGTTGAAGAACTAGGCAAGAAAACCAGGTTAATGGCAAAGTGAGAAGAAATTTCAAAGCATTTCAGCATTCAAAGGTACGTCCATTCTTCAGTGATCATGAGGCTATTCTGTAATGTCTTATTTATAACATGTTTTCCAATGATTGATTTTCTTCTCACAGTTTTAACACTCAGCTGTTGTTTCTCATTTCTCTCTTCATTTCTTAGCCTCTGTGATCTCTGATTTCCAACCCCCCTCCCCAATTTCTGGGTTAGATGCTCGAATGAGACATCCAACCTTTTAAAGAAATCATTCATTTCTTTTAAAAGGTTGAATATGTCATGATAAGTTTGATGGGGCCGATATTAAAAACTAAGTGTTCATTTTGATTTTGTTGGGGGCCTAGTATCGTGGGAAAAAAAAAAAACCACTTAGGCCAGGTTGCTAAAGAGCACAGGGGCAGAATGCCAATGGATTCAGTTGGACAATGCAAGTGGCCTGATTGAAATGGGGTGCCTTATTTATTTATACTTCCATTATAAAAATGTGATTTGAAGAAATTCAGATACCAGTAGTGAATTGTGACTGAACAGTTAGACAGAACTGCCCAGAAAGAGCAGCATTACACTTCACCATATAGTCCACATTATCTTTTTATTGTGTCCTCTCCTGATCAACACTAATGCAAATGTACAAAGCCAGCACATGGTGCAGGTCTTCCTTGTGCTAGCCCAGACTACTCTTGATATGTTGGCTTTCTGCAAGCAGGGAATTTTTAATATGGGGGAAGCATTCAAGCACGTTGCCTTCCACCAACCCATTTAACAGCGCAATCCTATCCAATTTATGCCACCAGCTGAGCTCTGCTCAGTCCTATCCAACTTATGCCACTGGTGTAACCAGCGGTGCAGCAAGAATGGGAGGCCCCAGAACGGAAAGGGGATTCAAAGGGGATTTGAATCTCCTTTCTGTTCTGGGGCCTCCCGTTCTCGCTGCACCGCTGGTTACACCAGTGGCATAAATGGGATAGGATTGAGCAGAGCTCAGCCAGTGGCATAAATTGGATAGGATTGTGCCCGAAGTCATGTAGTGAATAAAATGTGAATATTATTCGTTTACCTATGATTAGGGTGTTTGTGTAGATCTGCTACCAGTTTCAGCGTTTTGTGTTTGAAGGCTTAACTGATGTTAACTCAGTTATAGATTTAAACTTGCATATGCAGCTATCCCACTGTGTGGATCATGGTGGGCAATAAACAATTGGTTCTACCTGCTCAGCCACCTTTTTCACTGGACTCTGACTGGTGGACCTCAGGATTCTAGTAAAGAACAGGTAGATCATGGGAGAGTAAAATCTGCTGACCCTTGCTCAGCTATATAACTATATGCTACAACATGGGGGGGGGGAGTTATTGTACTCTGTATTACTTTCCTAAAACCTTATAAATCTTACAACACAATCCTATGCAATCCTTACCTCAGAGGTAAGTCCCATTTATTTCAATGGAACTTAGAGCCCAATCCTTTTCTCTCCATGCCACGGGATCAGATCCAGGAAGGGAGCTAGGATTTGGTGACCACCGCTGCCGCCAAACCTGCCCCCTTCCTGGACCCAATCCACCTATCCTCCACCCCCGTCACCACCCCGTTCCACCCTCCCCGCCCCATTGCCACGTTGTTTTGCCCTTCCCTGCCCCCGTTCTACTCTCCCCCACCCCTCCCACCACGCTTTCGGCAGTGGGCAGCTCCGGTTCTGCTCGCGCCGGCGGGAAGGCTCCAGCCTTCCCACCAGCATTCCCAGAAGCACACTATGGAGTGTGCTGCCGGAGAGCCTTTTATGACTGGTGCTGACTGCTTTACGGCAGTCAGAGCCAGCGGAAGAGGTGCACTGACATCACCCGGCCTGGATCAAATTGGGCTGTAACTCGCAGGTAAGTGTATATAGGATTGCAGTCTTAAACTGGCCCTTGGAGCAGAGAAAGGTTAAAGAGTCCCTTACATTTCAACCTTTGATGAGAAAAAGGCGTTTTGCAGTTGTGGGAGGCCCTTCCCAGGATATTATCGCAACTGCATGTGCAGTTGTATCTTGTATGGAGTCCCTGAGAGTGCTCCAGACACAGTATGGATATTTAAAAGCTTCAGAATGAAGGGTAATCAGAGAAGCTCCTTGGGTCACCCTGGAACCTGTCCCAATGCTTTTGCATGGTGCTCACTTTTCCCCTACCAGTTGAGGAATGTCTTTCAGCAGAGAGTCCTTAATATACCACAGCTCCAGACACAGAACCAGCATCACAAGACAGCACCTTCATGAAGCTGCTGAGGTTCCAGTGACCCACCACTGATGGCTGCCATGCTCCCCGAGGAGAGTTAGGTCTGAATGCCAATGGTGGTATAGCAAGTTTTGTATTTAATTTGTCACTGCAACTGCAGTAGTGGAAACAATATTGTCTTTGCTGGCAGGCAATTTGCATCTATCATTTTTTTCCTCCCACAACATTCCTGATTGATGTCATGCATCACCATGCTATGTCAGGGGGCATTATGGGGGGGGGGGAAATGCAGGTGGAATGCACCTGCTAGCCAGAACAATGTTGCTTCTAATCTTGCTGCAGGGGTGGAGGCAAATGAAATAAAAACCCACTGCAAGCTAAGGGAAGGGGACCCACCAAGATAGGAGGGGACCCACTGGAGGTCCCTGCTCTGTCCCCTCCAGGCTTGGAGCCAACTCTTCCCATAAAAAGAAGCAAATCCAGCTTCATGCAGCCAGTGGAATCACATAGCAACAGTAGGTAGAATTAACACGTGTCTTTAAGGGTGAAACCAGTCTCCATTGTTCTTTTGTGAGATCTATGGCGCAATCCTACTCTTCTGCCGGCACCAGTACTGCGGCCTTGGCACCAGCCCGTGTTGGCAGAACCTGGCGGGTATGCTGCGCCGGTGCTGAGGTCTGCACCGCCTGTGCAAGAGGCCAGAATCCAGTGCCGTGGAGGGGGCATAACAGGAGAGGGAGGGCAAAGAGGGGGGTGGATCAACCCTGGGAGAGGGTGGGATCAGTGTCATCGTTGGAGGCCATATCCTATCCACTTCCCAGGCCTCCAGCCCTGACATGGGGGTTCTCGGTTCAGCGCTGCTGATTTAAGTGGCAGTGACCGGAGTAGCCCCATAGCAGAGGCTGGGGCATTACTCGAGGTAAGAGGACAAACCTCTGAGGAGACCCCCAGCCTGCTCTTCTCCAGCACAGGATACAGTGTGTGCCTGGCGCCCACACTGCACTGGGGCTAGATAGGATTGGGCTGCTAGTCTCATTCCCAAATAACTTTGTTTCTTCAGATGCAGAGAGATTTTCTCCCTTTTAAAAGGGAAAAAAAAAGTTCTGTGCTTTTAAATCACATTAGGCTCAGTCTTGGAATAAAAATATCACAAATCTTTTAGACAATAATGGTGTGTGAAATATACCAGCATCAAGGATGAGGTTCTCAAAAGGTTCTCTCTTTACAAACTGTGGGTTTTTTTGTTGTTGTTGTTTTGCTTCTTTGCAAATTTAATTATACCAGTCATTGCTTTCACCTTGAGGGACACCAGTTGAAATGACCATCTGATGACAGTTTGGCGGCTTCTGCGAGAAGGAAATGAACCAGAAGCTTCTCCTTTGATCCTAGAGGAAAAGTGTCCACATCGCTAAACAACCCTCATAATTAACACCTTTCTATGAAGCCTCATCACAAGGCAACAATCACTGAACCACTCAGAGGATTTTGCTTGGACTGGTTAATCAGCAAACCCCAATCAAGGTACGTTCCAGAATCTTTAATACAGATATATTATATATTCTATTTAGGCAACAACATATCTCCCTTGATTTTGCATCCACTTATTGCTCTATGCTGGTTTCTGCTAATATGGCTTTGAGAGCACAGCAGAAGTGAAAGTGGAAAAGAGGAGAAACGCAGAAGAGGGCAGAGGACAATAGAGCTGCAGAGAGTGGCATTTATAAATTCACTGCACCTTATGACTGTACTTTACTTAACAGGATATTTACCATTGGCCCTGTCCTGGCTTCATGTGTGTGCATACTTACAAGAATGGAACAGCGATGTCCTGTTTACTAGTATTAAGTGACGGACAGGGAAGGGAAACAGTACAGCAAGTGGTCGGAATGTAGTGAAGGAAGATCGGCAATTCAGTTCCCTGAATTCCTGTCTCAGGGTCACAACACATTGCAGTTCTGTGCTCCCCCACCTCTTTCCTTCTTACATCACATTCCTTTGTTTGTGTTCCTTCATGTCCAAAGAACCAAGTGTAATGTGCGTCAAGTGTAATGATGCACATGTAGGCAGCCACAGCACCCATCCCCGATCCACTAACACTCAGGACTGAGCTATCAATGATGCAAATGATGTGGCTCGCGTTGAATGGTGGGTTGCGATGAACAAACTCAGGATGTCGTTAACCCCGATTCTGCTGTGGCCCCCTCCCTCCAGCCTGCCACGGATAGAGCTGCTCCAATTCCTTTCCTGCTTGATTTTATGAAACACTCCCCCCTCTTACCTTGCTTTTCCTCACCTAGTCCCGTTAAATAGAACAGGAAGAGCAGGACATGCTGGGAGCAATTCCAGCATGTTCCACACTTCCTGTTTTATTTAAAGGGACCACATAAGGAAAGAGCAGGGCAAGGGGATAGGGAAGTGCGTTGTTGCCACTGCTGCATGCATCCCTCCCCCCCCCCAAAAAAAAATATGTATGGAAGGAGGCATAGTTGAAAGACAGAATGGAGGTCTTCACCATTCAACAGCAACAACAGTGAAATATGCTAATATTATATTCTGACATGTTTCTTGAACAGATTCTTGAGGTCTAAGTAATTCTCTCCTTTTATAATCTACTAAGGGCCAAACTAGAAAGTCAGAGATCTGTGCCTGGATTTTCCATTTCTTTAATTTTATATATTAAAAAAAGCAGCCACCATGAGGAGGGCAAACTGGATCGAGGGCTTGTTGCTGGAAGTGGGGGGGACCCCTTCCCCTATGCAATTTCCCCAGTGTAAAACATTCCTCCTCAAGCCACTGTTTGCCCTGCTCAGAAAAACATAGAGGTACAAGAGAGGGGCCTCTGAAGACAATCACAATGAACAGGCAGGGCTCACATGGGAGCAGGCAGTCCTTTCAGTTGAGACTTGGTTTAGCAAACACTGAGCTCTTTGTGGTACTTACTGGTTTGCTAGATGTTTTGTTTTTCATTCTTTTGCCAATGCTGTTTGAACTTTCCTCACAGAATTGCTTCTAGAAACACTGTGCTAACGAATCCTAGAGCAAATTCCAGGAAAATATATTAAGCGATACTGAATAATAATTAAAACATTCATTATATATGTATTCCAATACTTACTCAAAAATCCTTTCAGGTGCATGTAAGTTCTCATGCACCTATCCCTCTCTGCTTCTCTCTCATGCTCTTTCTATCTACCATTCTGTGCATGTTTTTCCTCTCATCAAAGTTGAACCTGGTGAGACATTAGATTGCAGAAATGATGACACCTGCAACTTGCTAGCTTGGCCAGGTTTGCCAAGTCTGACAAGCCAAAGTTTGTTAGCATTTAACCTTGCTTAACCTTTGACCTTTGGTGACTTTCTGCTGCCCCCAAATGACTAATAAAAGGCCCTGGGCCACATCTCTAATCTTTGGGGCATTACAAGCTCTTTGGTTTCCCATTTACACATATGGAAGAGCTTCAGAGTGTCAGATGCAATATTCCATTGATATCTCAAGAAAGATTTAATGAAATTCATTTTATTGCTCTTTGAATATATTGCCTTTTTGAGACAGGTCTGTAGTATTTAGGCTATTATTTGGTTAAAAAGCACCAGTAGTAATTTTCTACCTTGTGCCATTAAGCATGTGTTTTTCTTTATTCTAAAGATCTCACTTGGCCTCCGTATTCATATATCTACCATGGTGTATATAGAAACCATGCACATATATCAAAATATACTTTTGTACTGTTCGGGCTGGATTTAAAACGTACTGAGTATAACACTTTTCTTTTTTGTTGAAAAGACACATTTTAAAACAGTTCCACATAGTTAATGTAGTGTTTGACCTTCCATTAAAAAAAATAAAAGATACCATTAAACCAGATCCAGAAACACTAGCAAGTGAGTAAATGTTTAAACCACAAATCTCCCCTGAACTCCTGTGGGAAGGAGGGTTCTACCAATGCCAAAATGGCAAGATCATATATCAGAAATGAATAATAATGTGCAAAAATGTTGCAGTGAAAAACACAAACTAAAAGAAAAAAAAGAGGAAGGATCTTGGAGTGAGAAATCATAACAGGGATTTAAGAGAGTATAAAGATGACCTACTGGCCAGAGCAGAATATTTTAAGACCATTAAAAAAAAATTAAAATAGTTAGCAACAAAGCACATGCTCGCACACCCCACGAACACCCCAGTACCACTTTTCACTATTTCCTTTATGTCTATTTGAGAAATAGAAATATATGGAACTGAACAGAGATGGGTGGAAAAAAATACTGAAATTAGCTATGCAAATGAACCTTTGCTGAAAGTGCACGTATAAAGCCAGACTGTATATTCCATGCAACAGACAGTTAAAAATTTGAACATAAGGTAGCATTTCCTTTATCATATCCCATAAAAATAGCAATTTGCTAAACCCTTGTAGCACAGTATGGAAGGTGGTGTATTTTACTGATAATGTAAGAGATGACAGATAGTTCTATACTAGGAGGTTTCAGTGGTGTCGGGTTGTATAGCATAATAAATTGTCAGGAGCAGAGACAGAGGATAGTGCCGGCTCTGCTCCACCTCCAGTAGCCAAATAATTCAGCCCCGGCTCAGTAATTATGCTGTGTGAAAATATGGGATTAATTAGACTGGTACACTAACACACTGTAGTCTCATTAAAGGCTGAACAGCATTTTCATAGATGCTGCCACTTGAACAGGGCTGCCGCTAATGTGAAAAGACAAAGTCGCCTCTTTTCACACTCCTTGCTTATTACCTTACTTAAGGCCACTTAAGCAAACTTCCGAAGGCAGCCTTGCAGAAAGCCCTATGTCAGGGTTATTTCATTATTTTATGTCTGCAGAACACACAGGGAAGGAAAATTTAAAATAAATGGTGATGGGTTGTAGGGCACACCAAAGGGAAATGTTAGGAATTTTAAAACAAATGCTTTCTTTTAAAAACCAACATCTTGTGCTAGTGTGGACAAAGAGAAATATATTTTAGAAATGTCCCTTAGATGGTTGATCTTAATTTGCAACTTTACGGTACCACAGAAGAAGCAATGCATATTGGCTGAGGCCTGTGACTTTTACAACTAAGAAAAGGTGAGCAAAACTCTAAGATATTTCCATCGATATGCCCTTTTCTGGTCCCAGGGCATGTTTCAGTCACTAAGGGTTGGAATGCCAGATCAGAAAGCAGACTTAGAGGAGTCCCAGATCCATGTTTGCCTTGTAACATTAATGTGAACTGGGTGGGTTTCATTTCCAGGGGAGAACTAATGAGCAGATGATGATTTAAATACCCCCTTCTCACTACTTCTACTTTGCAACCTCCTTTCAGGTCAATTTTCTTTTCATCAGCCAGGTTTAGAGAGTGAAAATAAGTCTGGCCAGAGGGTTGGCAGGTGGGGAGTTGAATTCTTCCCATACCACCTTCCCAAAAGATAAAGAAACATCTCATTCAGGTAACAAGAAGTGACCACTGCTTCTGATGAGTATATTATATTTGTAGCATGTTAGGCGTTATTAAGAAATTGTAGTGCAAATAAAAAAAAAACGTTATCCAGTGCCTTTCAGGTTTGCCTCATTTTGTGGTAGTGGTGGTATGAAACTGGTACTGCTCTCTTTTTTTCCTGTCAGGGTTTAAAGATCCCCTCCTATCACCTATCAATGCTTCCCTACAAATGCCTGCCTCACATTCTTGTTACCAGGGCAAATGCTGATTTGGGAACCTATGTTTGCTGGGTAAAGGTGTACTTCCACCTGAACTGTCAAATATAGCAAACACTGTGTTTCAGTCCAATCCTAACCAACTTTCCAGCCCCGATGCAACCACGTCAACAGGGCACATGCTGCATTCTGTGGTGGTGGTGGTGGGGGCAGTCACAGAGGCCTCCTCAAGACCTCTGGGCTGCATTGCAGCTACATTGGCACTGAAAAGTTGGACAGGATTGGGCCCTCAGGTAGCAATGGCACAGAAAGGCCCCTAACTGAGACCCTGGGCAGCTGCATATGATCAGAGTAGACGTCACAGGGATAGATGGTCTAACTCAGCTTCAAATGAAGTCAATTCAGTCGCTTGGTGAAGGAGCGGGTTCATTCTTATTCTGTTTTGTGGACAGGTTTTCTTTTCTTTGTTGTCTCCTCCAGTCTTCAAGAGCCATGGGTGCTAAATAAATGAATGGCTTCCTTAGCGATGCAAGTGCATGATGTCTGTCCTTCAAAATTAGCAGACTATACTGTAGTGTAGACCTCAGGAGAGCCAGAGCATGGGTGTCTTTACAAATATAAGCTGGGATATAGCAGAAAGAAAGAGAGAGTACAGAGAGGAATATAATATGATGATGATAAGAAAACTACTGAAGCATCTATGCCAGAACACTATCAAGCTGGAAAATGCCTTTGAAATAATTTTCAAGACGGGGGTGGGGGTGGGGGGAAGCTGGCATTCAGTAGACTGAAGCCTGCTTTGTGAGTTAACGAAAGTGGGCAACATAGAGAAGGGGAGTGAGGTGGAAGGGAGAGAGAACTAAACTGAAGACTGACATGAAACAAGTCAGTTTGCAGAAGGCTGTAAGGTTAGCATCATTAGCAAAGAGGAAAAATGATTAGCAGTAAAAAGCGAGAAGTTAAAAAGATTTAAAAGGAGATGGAGCAGGAAAGGAAAAGAGAACAGGGAGGAGGGAATGTGTTCTAAACTTATTCCATGCAGACACATTTGAATTATCAGTGCTGTGTTTGCACACCAATGTTTTATGAATATTTACCTTTCTGTGTTATGCGGAAGCAGTTTTCTTTTGGCATCATTCTAAAGGCTGGCTCATGCAGTATGTTATTTGTCGTCCTGAGCAGTCCTGGCCTTCTTTGGATGTGTGTGGTTAAATGGCACATGTGAACCAGGGGATCAGGGATCTGGCTGGCAGCAAATCCTGTGGCTGGAATGGTTGGGAAAAAGGCATGCTGTAAGCACAGCCCTTTTTTTTTTTTTTCCTCTTCCTCCATCCAGACACATCTATGCTAGTGAGTACCTGGGGAAGGTTGGAACTTTTCCCATGGACAAAATTATAGTGTGAGAATTGGCCCTCAGAATTCTGCAAAGAGATTTATCTTTGTTGTGATTTTCGTATGCTGGAAAGGAATTCTAGCCAGTAGTCAGGGCCCAGTTGCTTAATTTTGGCAGCTGGTGACTGACTTCCACAGAATGTCACTCCATCTGAAAAGCTCTTCAGTTACAAAGTGGTTAAAGGGGTTGTTTTGTCATTCAGAATTGTTATTAGGTGAAGTACATTTACATTTCCAACATAAAAACATTTGTGTGGAAGTAAACCCTGTTGAAATGTACTTCCATCTTAACAATTAGGTACTAAGATGGCCCTTTGTATCTTTAACTCACCCCCTCATTTGTCCAAATAACTCATTTGTCCTAAGGCTGCTGGTAAAGATCAGTTATTTCCAGAAGTCCAGAAGTCATTTAAGAAAATTAGAACTAGGATATGCATATTCAATATGTGAACATTTACAAACCAGTGAAAATGCTGTGCATATAGATTCATGGGTTAGAGAGCACTGTTTTGCAAGATGAAATTAAAAATGAGCACACATTGACATCAAAGATATACATGTGCCAAGCAGACAGAAAACAGCAAACAGCAATAATCAAATGACATCCCAATAAGGGCAGAGACTCTTACTAGTTTTTTGAACAAAGCTGGGAATTGGCTAAATTCAGTCCTACTTGGCTCTTACCCAAAACCTCTTCTCAGAACTCTGTTTCTGTTGTGAGTGGTAAAGTAAAAGGAAAGAAGGGAGAATAAATGTGTTTGAATGTCTTAATTAAGGCATCCCAGGGGGCGCCCTTATTCAAGGGATCAGGTGTCTTGATCCCAGTCTGCTTAAAGGTGGAAGAAATCATCTCGGAGGGGATTTAAATAAGGCATCCCTTTTGGAACAGAAAGGGCTGTTCCATCCTGGCCGTGGGGGTGTTCCGCGGACCCTAGGGCCTCTCAGGGTGAAGTCTGGCGCAGTTGAAGGCAGGAATGAGGATGAAGGGCTCAGACCCTTGCATGTCTTGAGGGTGGAACCAAGGATCTAGCACCTGTTCCCAGTCTGCTAGGGGCAGAACAAGCCATTCATTAATTTAGAAATTATTTAAGGGGTCGAGCAACTGAGCCCAATCTGCTCGGGTCAGAACAAGCAGCTTGGGAAGTGTGTCAATCCAGGCATCAGTTAAGGAATATGCAGCCCCTGGGGTGCCTTAATTAATTAATTAAGGTGCCATCTAGATTATTATACAGTTATTAGAGTACTTACTATTGTAACAACCTTGTTCTCTCTTCCTTCCAGGATTAACATCATAATGGTCTTAAAGCATCATGTCAAATATCCATTTAGAAGTGTCTCCAGACCTGACATAGCTGACATCTCATACAGGTTTTGAAAGAGGCTTCGTGCTGTACATCACTGCATCAGTGTTTTTACATCAGCAATACCTTCAGATATCTCCATGTCAAAACAGGCATTCTCTGTAGCAGGCAGTGCTCAAAGACAATGTTGATGGTGAAGATTAAAATGAAGACAGAAGTTAGTTTGAAGATGCAGTATAGTATAGTTGACGTGTGCACACATGCATTGCGCCCTCACTTGGAAATGAAATACAGGTGTATTAGGATACACTTGGGTCACAACTTTATTTACCAAATCTAAAAGAGGTCGCAGTGTCATAACTAATAGTGCAAATACACCCTTCCTGAGGGGATGCAGATCTCACCGCTGTGAAAACTGCCACCGCCCACTCACGGTAGGTCACCAGGTCTCAGAGATCAGCAGCAGACACCTGACCACTCCCATTTCCTCAAAGCCACACAGAGTTGACTGTGTTGAGGGAGGCTTAAATCACCCCTGCTTGATGTTGCCAACACTGCTGTCATACACATGCACAGGTGTCTATCACTACACACACACACACACACACACACACACACACACACACACACACGAGTTCAAGACCCAGGTCTGTCTGGCCCAGAATTAAACTAAATTGGGGATTTATAACTCGAGAGGTCAAAATGCAGCATATCAGCCCAATCCTGACTAAGATCCGACTGGCAGTCCCTGGGCCAGCCGCCAGATACTGAGCACCGGTGGCAATGTTGCCGCCGGAGCAGAGGTCTCCTCGGGGAAGGAGACGCTTGTCTCCTTCCCCAAGTGTAACCAGGGCCAGGCCCTATCGGCCTCCTTGGATTTCCGCCAGCTATTTTGCTGGTCGAAAGAGAAGGTCATGTAAAGGCTCCGGCACCCAGCAGGGGTCAGGATACAGCTGAAGGCCGTCCCCCGCCCCTCCCAGGTCGATACCCACCCTCCCGGGCTGCCTGGGCCAATGACCACCCTTCCCTGATCCAGTGATTCCCCCCCCCAGATCCTAACTTACCGGGTCCGTTGTCGGGTCCATTGCCAGAGCTGGGGAGGACGGCGTTGTGCCGGCCTTCCCTGCTACTGAGGAGGCGGAAACTGAGGAGGCGGAAAAGTTTGCGACTCCTTCCAGCGACGGAACGCGTTCCGTCACCGGCAAGTTAGTAGGGATAACGCTGTATGGCTGCTTTGAGATCGTTGATTGAATAGCAGAGCAAATAACCTCAAAGTGCCTCTAATTAGGCTAACAGTAACCACGAGACAGGGTTTTCCAAAAGAAGATAGATTTTATGAAGAAATACAGAAAAACAAGGAAAAGGCAATGTTGACTTGTAAGACCGGTCGCACAGAGATTTAAACCATTGTGGATAAGAGAATGTTTTTAAAGAGCTCTCTGTTTGGGCAAGCATGGGTTAAGTGAAACTGGCTAATCCCATACTAGGACTGGAGGGTGAGCACTGAGCATTTTAGTTTTCACAGGATGGGTGGTGGGCCGAGCTATCCTAAATGCACTGTCCTGCTGCCTCCAATGATCCACATCAGCACAATGATGCATGTGCCAATGTCCATCTTGCTTCTCTCCCAAGGCTGGATGCAACTGCACCCCCACCCACCCACCCCTTGCATACCTGCTGGGAGCCAGAGGTAAGGAGTGGCGAACTTAGGAGCCTCTGCACTGACAAAGCAGTGCTCAGGATCTAATGCAATGATTGCTGTGCCAAGCACATTTTCATGAATTGCAGTGTGGCAAAGCTGTGGACAGTTCCAAAATGTGTGGCGCAGGTAGCATATAGTTGAGTTGGGGTAGCAGAAAGATTGGGGATGAGTAATCAACAGAGCATTTTGTGGGTATTTTGCCCACAAAAGCGGTGGCGGCAGCAGAACTCCCTCCCCCAGGAGGTAGGATTGGTGCCACCTGTATTGTCATAGGCATGGCTATATGTTTGCTTGCTGAGTTATGGCAGGCATGGTTCACTTGTGAGTTTAGGGCTTCTTAACAATAAAGGAAAAAAGTAGAACACATGTACACTGTTGCATGTGAAGAAAGTGTGTCAGGTTTGCTCATACAGTACATACAGTGTGTACGGTACATACAGAGATCAGCAAATGTAGTCTAGCCTACAGCAGATATCTAATGTGATGTTATTTATTCCCATAAACCTGTTTGTTTTGTTTCTGATTTAGCAAGCCTTGTGACACATTCCCAAAGGAGCCTTGTTGCACAATATGTTGTGCGCAGTAAGATATTCAGCCTAATTCACTCTTTGTTTTCTTTCAGTTGAGGTGCATGAGGGTACAAATATGTCTTTGTCACATCTTTTCCTGTGACTGATGTTGCAGACGATTGCCATAGGGTTTAGGTGAAACGGGATCTTCGCTAATTTAGGGCATCAGCTACACTTAGTCCTTATTTGCACACATTACATTCTAGCATTGATGCAGCAGAGGAATGTTTGCAAATTAAAAAAAAATAGTTATCCCAAACTAAGGGGCAGCTTCTTAGGTGTTTTAATAAATGTCAGTTCTAAACATATGAGAAATTTATAACACATTATAACACATTATGTAACACAGTGATTTCTTTTGCTGCACAAGCTGAATATTCATAAATCCCAAATGCAAAAATGCATCATGTTAGGTAAGACTAGTACCTTATCCTTTGAAGCATATGTAGAAATATATTTTAGTCTTTAAACACACACACACACACACACACACACACACACACACACACACACGATATATATATATATCTATATAAATCCACATTTCCAAATAATATATATTATATATAATTATAATTATAATATATATTATATATATAATACCGGTATATATATATAATATATTATTATATAATTATAAATAAGTTTATATTATATAAAATTATAATATATAATTTAATTTTAATATATAAAATTAATTTTTTCTTTCACCTCTAAAAGACATTAAAGGAAGCTCACAATTATGAAAACATAAAAACAGAATGTATCTCACCTTACACACACACACACACACACACACACACACACACACACACACACACACACCATTGACTCAAATTTGACAAAGACATCAGCGCAGACTAGTAGAATCTTCAAGTACCACCGGAACACCTGCAAAGAAGGAGCCCACTGCAATTCAAAGGGGAAGGTATTCCACATCTGTGGCACCACCACAGAGAAGGCCCTCCTTTGTGTTGTCACCAATTGAGCCTTAAATGGTGGCAACACCTCCAGAAGGGCTCCTCCATATCTTATGGGAGGATACATATGGGAGGAGACAGTCCTTCAGACACCTGAGTTCTAAACCGTCAGGGCGTTAAAGGTCCTCATTAGCACCTTGAATTGTACCTAAAAATGGACTGTCAGTGTAGTTGAAAAAGGGGCAGCTGGCCATTGAGTCAAGAGGCTCACCACTGGCGTCACTGCAGGGGGGGGCGGAGCTCTAAGTTCCACCGCGATCCGACCCTTCGTTACACGGGTGAAAGAAGTGGCCCTGCCCCCTCGCCTTTGGAACCATTCAAGGCGGTGAAAACAACGCACAGGGAGTCTTAGAGCTCCACCCCCCTGCAGTGACGCCAGTGCGGCTCACCACCAAAACGTTGGCTCCCTCGACCAATGCCTCTTGCAGGAGCAGGAGACAAGCTGTGTGCTCCTTTTCCATGCTGCAAAAAAAAGCAGTGTGCTCTTGAGAGAAGCGAATAGCCTCTCATAATATCTCCTTACACAGGGGGTGGGATTCTGCAGAAGGGAAAGCCAAAGCATGTTTGATTCAAGGCTGACCCACACAGCACGATTTCCGGCGCGTCCCAGACGCGCGCGGAGCTGTGCTGAGCTGTGTGGTCACCATTCCGGAATAGAGCAGCTGAACGCGCAGCAGCTGCGCTCTCCCGAGTTCCAGCACGAGCATAAGAACATAAGAAGAGCCCTGCTGGATCAGGCCAAAAGCCCATCTAGTCCAGCTTCCTGTGTCACACAGTGGCCCCACCAGATGCCTCAGGGAGCACACAAGACAACAAGATACCTGTGTCCAGTCGCCACTCCCTTGCACCTGGCACAGAGAAAACCCACTTCTAAAAAAACCAGGAGGTTGCTTATGGCTTGTAACCTGTGATGGTCTTTTCCTCCATGAATTTGTCCAAACCCCTTTTAAAGGCATCTAGGCCAGGTGCCATCACCACATCCTGTGGCAAGGAGTTCCACAGATGAATCACACGCTGGGTAAAGAACTATTTTCTTTTGTCTGTTCTAACTCTCCCTCCACTCAATTTTAGTGCGTGTCCCCTGGTTCTGGTGTTGTGCGAGAGGGAGAAGAATTTCCCTCTATCCACTCTCTCCATCCCATGCATAATTTTATAAGTCTCAATCATGTCCCCCCTCAGGCGCCTTTTTTCTAGGCTGAAAAGCCCCAGACGCTGTAGCCTTTCCTCATAAGGGAGGTGCTCCAGCCCACAAATCATTCTGGTCGCTCTTTTCTGCACCTTTTCCAATTCAACTATATCCTTTTTGAGGTATGGTGACCAGAACTGGACACAATACTCCAGATGTGGCCTTACCATCGATTTGTACAAAGGCATAATGATATTGTTTGTTGCCCATGATTTTGCAGAGCGAAATTGTTTGTTGCCCATGATTTTCGGGGGTGGGTATGCGGAGCTACTGCAGCCACCAATCGGATGAGAGGGCGGGATGAAAGGGGTTGTCAATCAATTGAAACTCACTTGAGTCTCCGATTCCCTTGGATCCATTTCTCCTTCTCACAAAAGTTAGCAAGATGAATTCTATTCCTGGCACAAATTGTTTTGTTAGTTTTCTCTCCTTCCTGCCCCTCTCTCTCTTCTCTCGTGTATCGGACCGCACTTGTGCTTAGCGAATCACCACTGCGCTTTCTAAGAAGGTGGAACAACAGGAGGGACTATTTGTTGGGAGACACTCGTGGAGATGAGGTCAGCGCGCGGAGGCAAGCAGCCAGGCACATACGCTTGCTCGCCTCCGTGACGGAAATCGTGCTGTGTGGGTCGGCCTTCAGTCTCCCACCAACAAGCTGGCCAGGGCGGCAATCGCCCTCTCTCCTCTTGCCGCGACGAGAGGGAAGCAGCCTTATCCCAACTGCCTGAGCAATGAGGTTGATGATTCTACCCCCACTTTGCAGTCCGTCTTACTGACGCTGTTGCAGGGACTGCTCCTGGGCAGAGACAAGGCAAGGCATCCGGCAGGATAGGCACGGGGCCCCACATCAATCGACCATCTCCACCAATCGCATGCCTGAGGCAGGTTCAGGTTGCCTCATTGGTCAGCTGGCTCTGCTCATCAGGATCCACCTCAAAACTGGCTGTTTTAGCGGTGCGAGCGGGCAGCGGCGGCGACAGGTTTGGCCCTCCCACCCGCCCTGCGCCTCTGTCTGACCGAAAATGGTGGCGACTTCACTTCTGGCGCGGGGGGGGGGCAGGTGGTCAGAGCGCTGCCACTGTCCAGATCTGCATAAAAGTATTTTTTCTTTATCTTGGACCAGAGCAATTAGCTCACCTGCCTTAAAAACAACAACAGGAAAAGCAGAAAAAAGTCAGCAAGAGGGGAGCCTAAATATTATTCCCTACCAATCCAATCCAATAGTTTATTACGGTCAATGACCAGCAACATAAAACAGCAAAACACAACATCATCAAAACATCAAATAACAGGCCTAAGTTAAAACAAGTAAGAAGCACTACACAAAAGAGAACAAACAGAACTTAAATAAGCATTAAAAATTTCCCTCAATATTGACAATGCTCTTTCGAGTTCTGCAAGCAGCTGCCAAAAAATGTGCACACTGGATAGTAAACCAGGATAAGGCACTGGCTTCCTAAGCCAGGGATTGTGGGTTATTCCCTACCTAAATCTGGTTCAGCCTTGCTAAACAGGGAAGTCTATTCACGTTGTCTACTGCAGCTTCCCAGGATGTCTTGGAAGTAAACATGATTCCTGGAGATGCTCCAGGTGTTTACATTTCTCCTGGAAATATCAGACATTGGCCCAGTCCATAAATGTTACTGCACAACAGACCAATTTGCTCAGTTACTCTCCAGCACAACCATGGATGTGAGGGGAAGGAAAGCTTTACATGCAGCTTACAATATTCTAATGAGCAGAATAGCCAGGCAGCTGCACTGGCCTTTTCACATCTCCACTGACAAGGCTGATAAATACAGACACCATTCAGGCTGTGGTGGGAGGGGGAAGAGTGATGAAGTTGGATGTGATGCCCAGATGTCTCTAACCAGGGAGAACCATCCTGGAGGTGGGCATCTGGATTTCATAGCGACTGAAATACCAGCAGTCAGTGCCATATGCTGGATAGAAAACACGAGTCTGTTCCGCACTTCCAGTGACAGAAAAATGCAGTTCCAGATTGGAACAGCTCAGCAGGGTTCTGGCAAAATTTCTTACAGTTTCACAGCAAGAAGGACCATCCTAATGCACAGCAAGAAGGACCACCCAAACACACCCTTTCCTTGATTGGCTCGCTCCTGTGTCAGTCAGAGAGAGGAGAGAGAGAATTTTAAAGAGCAATAACAGGACGAGGGAGCTGTTGTGAGTTGCTTGCTCTCGCTTGCTTCCAGTTTCTATTGTGTTTGCAAAGATCTCTTTGTGCCAGCTGTTTTACATCTGTAAGTGACATGCACTTGAATATGTCACTGTTTGTGCATCATGAAGAAAGGATGGAAGACAAATGGAAAGCAAAGAAGCCTGACTCAGTTGCCTACAGCAACATATTCAGGTATCTTAAAACATAATTGCAGGAATACAAGGTAGGTCCTTTCAAAAGTAACAAAAATTAATCTAAAGTAATCAATTGTATAGAATAATCTCGGAGTTTTTTTTCCTAAGAAACAATATTGCCATCAACAACCTGAATCAGTGTATCTGAGGGCAGAACCAGATATTGCTTTAAAAAACACCCTCCACATGGCACCTCAAGAAAGGTCAACCAGTGTCTGGCAATAGTGCCATCAGTAACGGAAGAAAAGGAAGGTTCCTGTTCCTAAAGGCTCAGAATCTAAAGTGGAGGCAGGTGTTACCGGCACTGCTTTTTTAAAGCATGTGTAACATGTGCACATGGGGGGGGCACACACAGGGATCCCTGAGGGTTTTGGCGAGATCCACAAGATAGTCAACTCATCATGAGACCAGAGAAAAAGAAAAAAGATCAGTGGAAACGAAGGGAGAGGAATCTGGGTTATGATATTCTAATGGAGCAATGGGAGATACTATGGCAATGGGAGATACTATGGATTGAAATTGGCATTACCATATATACTTGAATATAAGTCGATCTCATAGATATGTTGAGGGCAATTTTTAAGCCAAAAAGCATGAAATTTGCTATGACCCATAGATAAATAAACATAGTGTAAAAATGTAAAACATAGGGGTGCATGAAATTATTTGAAAACGACTTACCAGTAATTGCTCTGAGGCAGCAACAACAGTTTGGGGTAGGTTAAAAAAAAGCTATTTTACCTTGTTCTGAAGCAGCAATAGGCCCTCCCTCTGCAGGAGTTGAGCTCTTGGTAGGGGAATTAGAAGCTATCTTGCAAATTGCAGCAGCTGAATTCAGCTCATAAGAACATAAGAAGAGCCCTGCTGGATAAGGCCAAAGGCCCATCTAGTCCAGCTTCCTGTATCACACAGTGGCCCCACCAGATGCCCCAGGAAGCTCTTTGCAAAGCACCTATCTGATTTTTGAATAGCCTCAGGGCTTTGCTCCTGAACATCTGATTGTCGGGGATTAGCTTGGCTTTGATCACTGACCCGCTGATAAGTTGACCTGGGTTTTCAGGGTCTATTTTAGGGCATACATTTTTCATCTTATACACGAGTATATATGGTAAATGTTAATCTTAAAGAACATTTTTACAAAATGATTTTTCAATGGTATATGTCTCCTGCTAAATTAACAAAAATGTATAGCCAAAGCCAAAGGCAGGAGCCTTTCGGGAGCAAAAATGTGGCAGTGAAAGTGCACATTTTTGTGAGGTTTCAGGGGTCCCGGCAGGGTTCAGGAGGGCCTGGCGGTCCGAGTACCACTAGAGGTACCCCAAAGTACCACTGGTGGTACACGTACCACCAGTTGAGAACCCCTGTCATAGAGGAAAAATTACTTAAGTGCTTCATTGGTTGAAAGTTTCATGTTAGAGAATCACTTTGGGCTGCTCACTTAACGCTGTGATAACTATGTGTAAGGAGCTTTTTTCATTTATCCAAATATCTGATTATCCAGTTGTTTTAGATATCGCTTGGAGTATATACACACCACTGTACTTGGAGTTGCTGCCATTCATATTGTGCAATTTGTATTTTTTACCATTATGCATCCTTGATTAAAAAAATATCAAAATTCACTTCCAACTAAATTGATTTATTTCAGTGGCTGAAATCTGTGGTTGCAATGAAAGAAAACAACATCAGAAACTGTTCAAGTTCATTTTCTTCTCTTCCCATGAAAATGTCAGCTTTCCATGTCACCTGCAGAACAACCCAACCACGGACTGGTACCCAGGGTGTGCACAGATTGGAAAGAGAACTCTCTGGGTATACGAATTGCAAACTGAAAACAATAATACAACTTAACAAAGAAAAAAGATCCCCTCCCTTTGAGAATAATAAGCATCAAAGGTGGTGTGCCTCTGCAGTGTGGATTCCTGTGATCCTCCTCCTCCTCACAAACGGCAAAATAGCCACCACCACTTGTAGATTAGCTTGATCCCCCCCTTCTTGCAGCTTGTTCTGTCTCTGTGCCCTTTCTTTCTCTCCAATTATAAAGCAGCGCCAGGTTTTCTCATCAGCCATCTCCATGTCTTCAAATGGCTTTTCAGTGTCAGACCTATCAGGAAATTAACTCATCATGCAGTGACAGCTGCTAATTTTTTCCCCTTACATGTCAGATGGATCGCCTGCTGAAGCTAATAATGAATCACCAATCCCTGATTAGAAGGTGCTTCCGAAACGTATAACTGCCATCTGAGCTAACTTTTTTCTTCATATAAAATGATATCACCCTAGAGGAGTAGAAAACGAATTGTATTCTTCAACAAGATGGAGCAGAGGTAGCTGTTTAAAGGGGACCACGTGCTATTTGAAATTATGAGCTAATATTGTACAGTAAAATAAAGGGGAAAATTCCACTTTTTCCTTTTACTAAAGGAATGACCCTTTTCTATTACATAATCCATTTACTAGGACGAACTCTGCTGCAGAGTCCAGGTCATGCTTTTCTCCTCTGGGTTCTTTATGACAGGTTTGCTCAGGAAACATACAAGGCAGAGAATGCAGAGGAAAATGTTCTTTTTGTTGGGGCCTAACTTGCTGCCGTTGAATCTCCTCAGTCTATCTTGCCAGTGGCTCAAGCCCTCAACTCTCAGTCCCCCATGCTTTGCTACAGTGGGAGATAGTTCAGTTGCAATCTTGGGCCAGCCTTCGGCAGAAAAGTTCATTGCAAAGAGCTTTCTCTCCACAACTGTGTCTGCAAATATAACAAATGCATCTCTTGCAGGACCCGGCCATCAACACCGATGTTGTGTTTATAAAGGAAGCATTTATAAATGACAGCAACGCTCGCAGCACTATGTACAATCCACATGTGCATGCCCCTTGGTACATCAAGCTATTGGCTCTGGTTCATTTGTTCGTGGTGAGCTGCAGCTGGTTGGGAGACAACAGCATTTAGCTTTGGGCTCTTGTTTTACTTTTGTTACAGGAAAATTTCTTTTTCAGAATTTACTTTCAAGGTACATGTCTTCCAAAACATGGCAGGAGACAATATGCTGGAAGGTGCACATTTCACTGGGAAAGGCTACAGATGCCAAAGAGCATTCCACCTTCTCTCTCAACTAGTAGTAAAGTGTCTAAACAGTCAAGGGCCATTGGCTCAAATTGGCCTAGTAGTCCATGACCAAGAACTAAGGACCTGTCTGGTTTGGGAATAAATGCAGTGGTGAAAGAAAAGTCCTTTTCCTTTTCATTTCATATGTTCTAGTGTTACGCCATGCCATCTAAAACAGTTTCCAGGGCAGCATAAATTTAGCCTCATATGTTCAGGTTCATTTAATGGAAAGTTTGATGACTTCTGCAACTAAGTACTTACCTCAAATTTTGCACACCATAACACAACTCTGGTGAAATGATTTGAAATATATGCTAAAAAAAGGCTCTCTGATTTTCACATAGTCTGCACCAGAATTACAGCGCAATCCTGTGTAACTTTAAGCGGCCGGCCTAAAGGGCCAACCGCTGTATCCTAAGTCCTTTCTGGGCCACACCAGCGCTGCTGAAGTGCACCTCAGGAGAAGGGGACGTTCGTCCCCTTCCCCGGGTGTAGGCGAGCCTGGGGACTATGGGCTTCCTCAGATGCATGCCAGCTCCAGAGCTGGCGTACATCCAGGGAGGCCGTGTAAGGCCGGCGCAGACTATGACGGGGCATAGGATATTGGCGCCGATATCCCCGCCCCCTCCCAGCCCAGGCTGGCCAATGGTTCCCTTCCCTCGCCACCCCATCCCGCCTGTCCCCGCCCCTGCACCGACTGGCGCAAGACTTACCTGTGGCGGCCAGTGCAGGTTCGGGACACCGAGGGAGTGAATGGTGTTGGCCTCCGCACCGGCGCCGTTTACTTTCGAATCACCACAAAAGTGCTTTACAGCTATGACTCTCCTCAGGAACCCTAATAGAAGCAAAGTCAAGTCCACAGGCACAACAAGCAAAGTTTGCTCTTCATTGCTTAAGAACAGAGGAACCAATTGGCAAGAGAGGTTGCTACAGGAAACATAGTTGGAAGAGAGACCATCTACTTCAACTCCTGCTGTGACAAAAGGCCAGTCATCCATCAGTCCCACTCATCCTACAATCTATCTATGCAATCCTGTCCATAGCATGCTACAGGAAAAGAGCAAGAGGAATGCAGATATGTATTTAAGGACCATACAACTTGAGATCACTCCCTCCAAAATCACAGTGCTGTGGAAAGCAAACAAACCATGAGGTCAATGGCCAATCTGATAAAGAAGAAAAACCCTTCCTGACTCCATATATGGCAGAACTGTTAGACTCTGATTAGCTGCCAAACCCATATACCAAACAATCTCAAGGGGAATTTTATTGAGCCCACTGTTGAAGTTGTCACGATTTCAAGCCTCTTCCACTGGGACCTAGTCTGGTGCTTGACACTGTGGACCCTTGAACCTTGGCTCCCTTCAGGTTTGGCAGATCTATTGGTATGCATACATTGCAACTGCCCCCATATACCAGGGACAGTCCTTTAGCTATTTGTCCTTGGTAAATCACTCTCTATCGGCACAATTCTATCAGATTCCAGTTCTGGTGCTGCAGCCTCAGTGCTGGCGCTGGGCATCGCAAAAGCGTCAAAAAGTGCATTTGCGATGACTTGGGAGGCAAGGATGATTTGGGATGCCCTGCGCTGTCCTGCAGGTGCTGAATTCCGTCGCCAGTGCCGTGGAGCAGGTAAGTCCTGCTTCAAGTGGTGCAGGGGCTGGAGGAGGGCTGGGGTGGGTGGGCAGATTGGGCCCGAGAGGGGGAGAGATTGACGATGCCACAGCGAGCCATATCCTATCCTCCCTTCCAGGCCCTTTTAGCCAACATGGGGCTGCTAAGTTCTATGCCAGCTAAAGAGCTGGTGGAGAACCGAGTAGTTCCATTGTGGCAGCTGGGGGTTTACCCGGGGTAAGCAGAGACCTGTCCGCTTACCCCGAGGAGACCTCCAGCTGGGCCCTTCCCTGGATAGGATCTCTATGATTGGCAGAAAAGGTGAGTCCTCAAGATTGGCCCGATGTTATATAGGTGCTGTGTAGGTCTAGTCTTCTGTCCTCGCTTGGTTATTTCTGCTTGCTATGCCTTACAGTCCAGCTTCTCCAGCAACTGACCTCAAGGAACCTGGGCTGGAGCATATACAGTATCTTCCAATTATACAATCAAGTATAGCACTCGTGACTCTGGCTTGACTTGTCAGTCCCATCCCTGGTTGTTACAGTTCTATCTTCCTCAGAGGAAGCTGAAATGCTGGGAAGTATTATTTATTTATTTTAAAAAATTATACCCCGTCTTATCCCATCCCAAGGCAAATGCCCAAGGCGGCTTACAACAGAGATAAAAATACATAATTTAAAACAATACATAAAATTAATTAAAAACAATAAAAACCACTGGGCAATATATGACAATATAGAGCAGAGAAGCAACGGAGCAAAACATCTTGAGACCCAGGAGTCAGACAACAACCCATCAACCAAATGCTAGACGAAACAGAAACGTTTTGAGCCCTCGCCGAAACGTCAGGAGGGAGGGGGTTGTTCTCAATTCCCCTGGCAAAGAGTTCCACAATTGTGGCACCACAACAGAGAAGGCTTGCCCATGTGCTGCCATTCCCCTAACTTGAGATAGAGGTGGCACTCGCAGGAGAGCCCCCTCAGATGACCTAAGAGGGCAGGCTGGAATGTATAGGAGAAGGCGGTCCCTCAGATATCCTGGATCCAAACCGTGGAGAGCTTTAAAGGTCATTACCAGCACCTTGAATTGGGCATGGAAACGAATGGGCAGCCAGTGCAGCCACTGAAGCAGCGGTTCAACAGTCAAACCGCCTAGCTCCAGTGACCACCCGGGCCGTCCCATTCTCCATTAGTTGCAGCTTCCGAACCATCTTCAAGGGCAACCCCACATAGAGCGTGTTACAGTAATCCAGTCTTGAAGTCACTAAGGCGTGGACCACCGTGGTCAGGTCCGATTGACTCAAGTACGGCCGCAGCTAGCGCACCAGCCGAAGTTGGGCAAACGCACCCCTGGCCACAACTGCCACCTGGCTTTCCAGGGAGAGCTGTGAATCCAGAAGTACCCCCAAACTGCGCACCTGTTCCTGCAGGGGGGAGTGCATCCCCATTCAGAGTGGGCAAATGACTCAGTACTTGCATCGAAACTTTCCTGACCAGTACGACCTTGGTCTTTTCTGGATTCAATCTCAGCCTGTTAACCCTCATCCAGACCCCAACCGCTTCCAGACGGAAGAGAAGCAAACAGGGCAGGACGTTCATCAGTATGTTCAGCTGTGGAGATGAGATGGGAACATACTCTCAAGTAGGTTGCCGAGACAAGGACATTACAAGGAGGTTAAAGACATGTTCTTGGAGCACAGAGCTGCTGGCTTATGAACTAGCAGGAGCCCAATTCCAGACATCAGTATGTTGAAGCCAGTAACATACTAAAAACATACCTTGTTGGAAGCTTGGTGGCAGCAAACATGATATCGTTGATGGCAAAAGGGAGAAGTTTCATTAATCTGGGTTACCAGAGAATCCTTCTCAGTCCTTCTAAACCGGTGAACACTTCCTGCTATTTCCCCCCCCCCCCTTTATGCAAAGGTCTGCTCTTTTCATTGTGCATACAATGTGATTGCTGGTTTGACACTGCAGGCTACACTGGTTTTATGAAGGATTAAATGCCACCTGAGACATATTTATCCTAAATAAATCACAAATGGTAAACTGCAGCATGTCAATGTCAACACCCTGTACTGCAGCGGAAAGGTTAGCCATACAGGACTGAGCATAGCTAAGAATTAGCATCCAAGCCACAAGACCAGAGGGCTCCAGTTAACAGGCAAAATGATCAAGAAGAAATCTTTTCAATGAAAAACATTCCTTTGAGCATTTGTGAGAATCTTGCAGAGGGACATCATTTTGTAAAGGTCACCGTTATCCTGATAACAAACGGGAGTTGATCCTGTCACTGTTTGCTGAAGACAGTATTTAAGAAGAAGTGAACAGCCTGTCACGATGAAGAAGGATGAGCAAGTCAAACTTGGCTAATTATGAATCTCTGTGTCTTTCTTGAAATCTTACTTTTTTTTTTATAGCTGCTCTGACATATCTAACCTGGAAAATAAACACAACAACAAAGCATCTGCCACCCTGAGAAGCACATGGTCTATGCAGTATTTTGGGAAATAGACAATTAAGTAGTTACTGCTAGAGAGACTACTGTACCCTATGTCTTCTCTGAGGATATGAAAATAGTGTTAATGTACATTTTTGTCTGGCTTTGTACCCTTTGCACCACAAGGAATTAGACAACTACACTTGAGCAATTCAGATCCTTCTCTCCTTTGCCTGCTGAACTGATGGACTGAGGGAAGCAGAAATGTATGGACATAACAGAAAAGGGCTGCATAACTTGTCATCCACCACCCATGCATAGTGCCCACCAGGGGGTTGATAAACCTCCTATTTTTACTGCTTGCCTGGAACTGGAAAAACAGGGGAGTTCTCAATCACCTAGCAGGCCCCAATACATGGCTGGTGGTCTGTATTCTGCTCGAGAGGTAATGAATTGTACAGGCCTATGATAGCATTCATCTTCTGCTGCTCACTGCCAGCTTTGTTCACTGATTAATATTACAAATGATGACACCACTTTTAATGCTATCATTTTATTGGAAAGAACAACAACAACCAAAAAAGACCCCATCTGTATAATAGTTTACATTTTTTTTTTTTAGGGAAACAGAAACATTTGAATTGGAAAACTGTATATTTTCAACAGGAACTTACAATGAACAGTCATAACCTATTCACAACTAGATAATCAACATTCTGATTGAGCCAGAAACACAAGGTCAACTTCCCCCCCCACACACACACACACACTTGTTAAGGTCAATGGCAGAATTTTATATGTAAAAAAGCCCCTCCTCCAATATTTTCAGAATTAATTCACAAAATGAACTGCAAAATGGTATCTACGTGAAGCGCTACTGGTTAAAAAAAATCAAAACACTGAACATTTGAAATGAAGAGTTGAAGTTACAGGCACGAAGGCCTTTCTGAATGAATCAAGATAGATTCTTATGTGAATACATCCACAGAGACTTTAGTTTAGTATTGATCTTACAGGACCCCACTTGTTAAGCCCAATAGAAAAAAAAAACCTACAAAAAAGCAAGTATTCAAAGAAAGGCAATTCAAATGCACATCATGAAATTCTTTCATTGGGAGCACTGGATTTTGTGTAGGGAAAACTAGGTTGAGTTCATAAGAATTTGGAATGCCTAGTCAGCGTTTGGATGGAAAAACATTGTGTATGATTTGCTCGCCATATGCAAAGTTAGTCAGATTTAACATAATTAATTGCAAAAACATACAAAGTTAAGACTAGAAAGTAACAATATGATGAATGGCTGATTAACAAAATAATGCAAACTAACAAAGAATTAAATTAATAACATTGGTGGCTGCAACGATGCCTGTTTTGATTTTATCTTGTTAACCTTTAAATACTTGTAACCAGGTCCGGCCATGGTTTTCTGCACAGCATTCCCAGCTGTTGATGCTCACTTCACACAGAATGCTTTGAATACCTGGATGGAGAAATACTATTCAAGAATGTCTTACAAATCACAACTGAAACACACGTGCCCAACTTTTAACCCTGTCTTTTGACAATGGTAGAGTTATTTCATACTTCTTGCAGTTCATTGCTATCTCTTTGGTCTTGGATAACAGCTGTTTGTGAGCCATCCTCGGTATAAATGACCATACTAGCTAGGTGTTCACCATTCCCATCAGAGGACACATTATCCGAATTTATGCTAGCCTGCAAAATTTCTTGAGGCTCACCTGTCTCTATCACAGTATGTGAATATACTCTAGACTCATCCTCTATCTCCTGTGGCAATCCTGTTACAATGTAATGGGTCGTGCCGTCGGAGAAGTTGCTGTTCGAATCCTGAACCATGGCTTGCGCCAGTTCCTCTGTGACAATGATCTGTGAAATTTCTCCGTCAGACCCAACCAAGTCCATCTGCTCACTCTGGACACTCAGGGTATGGCTGCCAGCTTCTTGCATTATTATCTGAGATCCTTCTCTAGCCACCATATGCACAGTTCCTTCCTCATTCAAAATAACCTGAGTGACACCTTCTTTCATCAGCTGGTCTGCTGCAGCCCTATCACACACAGCAAACTGCAGCACTCCTTCCACCATTTTCTTGAAGGTGACTTGAGCTCTCTCCTGAGATGCAATTATGGCAGTTGGGTGCATAACCTGTGTGACAACTTCCATAGGTTCTCTCTCTGCCTCAGTCCCTTGAATGTCAGAGTACATTTGTGTTTCTTGGATCGCGCCGTCATTAGAAACAATGTTTGCTTCTGGATTTGATATTTGTAATGCATCTTTGCCACCAATCCTGCCCAGGAGTCCTGCTTTGTTCTCGGCTTCACCAAGTTCTGTTACAGCACAAAGCAAGGCATCTAGAGCGGACTCTGGTGGGTGTACTTGAGCAACTTCTGATGGATCTAAAATTTCCTGCCTCATTATCTGTTGCACCATGGTATTACTGGAGTCTGAAGCTGCCTCTATGGAAACAGCATCTCCAATACTAGTTCCTTCTAGAGGGCCTTCAACAACCACTACTTGTGTTTTCCCATCTGGCAATTGTTCTGTGAGTATTTGTCCTGGAATCATGCTGCTGAGATGAGAGCCATTTTGACTTGTGGTTATAACTTGTCCATCTTCAGTAATATGGACAACCCTTGCCATTTGCCCAGCCATTGCGAGAGTCTGAAGAGTAGCTGCTGCTGTTTCCTCAACTGAGGCATCAATTGCAAAATCACTATCGTATCCTTGAATAATAATCACTTGCTGAACTTGTTCAGTAGATTGTGGGTGTCTTCTGCCACTCGAAAGGACTCTCTCTTTAACTGGAGACATTTCATCCAGGGCTGCTGTGGAAAATGGGCTGGTGGTTTCGACAAATGTAGCTCCTTGTCCCTTCAGCCGACATTCATAGGACTTGGAAACTATGCCTAAAAAAAAAAGTTCAAAAACGTCAAAACTGAGTTACAAATAGTTTACTAAGTTAAAAAGAGCTTCTTGCTTTGATAATCTAACTTGCAAATTAATAGACATCTTCAATTTATCTACAGGTCCACATAAATGCAATAAATATCCCCCCCCCAAGTGAATACCCAGATATACAAGATGGAACAGAATCAGACCCATACTCATAAAAGCCCCACTGAGTCTAGCATCCTGTTTCCAAAAGTGGTAAGCCAAAAACCATATAAAATAAAAGCATGAAGACTGCGTCTATACTGTATCAGTTTCCCTACAGGCTTCAGCTACAAAAATGGTCTAAGGCTCAGACTTAGATTAGTGAGTTATATCATGGACTGCACACTCTTTCCATAGGTTTTAGTAATAAAAGATACAGTTGTCCACTGACTGAAGTTTTTTTTTAAATCGAATAGTTTTCTGGCTTATGTCGTTTAACCATTTGATTGATTATATTTGCATACTACAAAAATCCTTTTTGAAGAATGAAGTTCATATTAAGTGTGAAACCGCATTCAGTGTAATACTAAAAAAAACATACAGTCCTTGTTAGAAGACCATTTTCTTGTTCATTTCATTTGGGAATATGAATAATTTTCAACCGCAGTAATACATATCATACCCAAAATGGCTTCAAAAAGAAACATGATGATTACTGACACTGAATTCACCTGAGCAATGTCAGTTTCAGTTGTCTCTAGTGCTTATGGTTAGAAGAAAAGATGTTGTAGTTTCACCCTGAATGGCTAATTATCTGCTAGATTGAGGTACAAATCGGAAGAGAAAGCCGTTTTAAGTTACTTTTGCTTTGGATTTGGCACAGGAAAGAGGGAACTGGTGCACTATAGTAGGCCTTCAAATCCCCCAAGCCTTTTGCTCATTCACAGTAGCAACGAATCAATCAATCAAAATCAATCAATCATTAAATAAGCAATTAACGTTTGAGATTATTAATAGCACTGACTAACGCATGCAGCCCTGGTTTAAAAAACAACCATAAAATATTCCTGTCAATTCAAAGTTAGCAGATGCAACTTTGAACACACATAATGGGCAACTGTGTCATGTAAGTTAATTTTGAGAGAAAGGCAGAAGTGCGCTTTCAAGCTGCTGTTATCTAGCAAGACGAAATACTAAATAGCTTAGGAAAGGCAATGAATGTACATGTCATAATATTCATCAGCATGTGAGCAGGGCATGCACTCCTTGCCTCATAAATATTTTCAGATATAGCATGTGTTATGCAATCACTGATCTGCAATGTTCCCAGCAGACTAAAAGTTATTGGTTTCTTTCTATTCGGTGTGCAATTGTCCACAGAGCTGAAAGGAGGACGTGTTAGTCCACTGACTTTACCACAGATGTAATGTGCAAATACAACAGGGAGATGGTGGTATTTTTCCTGGAGATAATCTTGATTATCTCTGTGCTCAATGTGTGCACACAGACCTTGCAATTTTTGGACTCAACTCCATAAAATGATAGCAACTGGTTAAAGGACCTGCACAGTCCAAAACTAATTATACAGTATACATAAAGACTTCAATCCTATGCGCACTTACCTAGGAGTAAGCTCCACTGACTACAGTAGAACTTCTGAGTAAACATGTATAGGATTGTGCTGAAAACCTTTACCAACCTAGTAACAATGTGCCTATCACAACACAAATTTTGCATTAGAACTTGCTATATCTTCTTAATACAACGACGAGGGGAATATGGCAATATGATTGTAGACGCTCACAGCATCCAATTTGAGCAAACCAGGATCCCTTGCACAGCAGGGTAAATTCACATGAAGTTTGGCTGGTATGCAAAACAGCCTGGTTCAATGGGCAGTACACACAAATTGCTTGCCATGACTAGGAGCTGCCACATCAGCAAATTTAAAGTGCTCAAAGCACTTCATCTGCCATACACATTGTATCCATCCAACTTAAACACAGTCAAATAATACTTCTGTCCCAAACTCAGAATTGGAGGTATGCTAGGATTTAGGATTTTTAATGTAGTGCAATTGTGGTTTTAATATTCTTGTAACTGCTGCTAAACTAAAAGACTGCAGCTCACCATTATAACTCTAAATTGAAGATGCACAGCCTTCTTAATCTTAGATTGTAAGGTGGGAGGGAGATGTAATGGTTAGTTTTTGAACGGAAAATTACCAAATTTCATCTGTTAAAAGGTTTCCCCCCAAAGATCCTGCATGATTGATCTGGCACAGACTGCTGAATTAAATTCTGGCACGGCAAAGTTATTGGAAAGCACATATTGGTGTCTGTGTCTTTTTGTAACCGTATTTCTGTGGGTCTGTCTGGGCAATGAGCATACTTGAGACGCCCAACTTGGAGAAAGCAGAGAGGAGAAAATCAACATAAAGGGACAGTTAAGAAAATAATCACAACTCGTCTAAATTTCATAACAGAATTGGTGTAATTAATTATCTCAGAAGTTTGGCTTTGTTGACATGTCATAATATGAGCCTTGCAATAATGTGGTCTCAAATCACAACACCACAACAAATCCTACTTTTATGTAGCTATCAGTCAAAGTGCATTGGGGACACGGACACACACACACACACACACACACACACACACACACACACACACACACACACACACACACAGAGTGACATCATGATATCCAGGGAGGGAGCTAGAACGGAGTAGGAAGGGAAGAATAAAAAGAAACGTTCCCCCCCCCACCCTGTAGCTTCTGAGGTAAATGCTGCATCTGTGAATTTATGCATCTCTAGTCTAGGCAATTGAATGGGAAAGTCTCTTGGGGGTTGAGTTATCCTGTAAATTCCTTGCAGCACTGATAATTATGCCATTCTGACTGCTTGCTTAATCTATTTGAATCCAGAGGTGAGTTAAGCCACTTCCTGACCATTAAAGTAAACTACATGGGTAAATACTGCTGTCACTAAAGGGGTGTGATGAAGCTTAACTACACCAACATCTTAACCTCGGCTCAGTGCAACCCCAGCTATTCCATCACAGTTCATAAATGCGACTGCAGGTCCATCTTTTGATTCAGCAATTTAATAACTTCGAGTGCTGTCAGTAGTGCTTTGAAAAATGGATCCTATAAAATGTAACAGCCTCAATCAGATTGTAAAAGATTCACCCACTGAAGATTCTTCCATTTCAACTATAATGAATTAATGTTGAACTGTGTAGAAGTTCAAGTGTCAGTTAAACTAATGGGAATCTGTACTGTAAGTTTAAATTTTAACTGGGCCAAAAATTTATTGGGAACATCAACTTCAATTTTAGTGATCTTCATGGTAAATGTAAAATGTGGAATTGAATCGATTTCCTTTGTTTTGAGAGGAGGGAATCCAGCAGCAGAAATACGCAATTTTAAAGATGTGTTTTGAGGGATAGTTGTGGCAAAGCATATTTTTAACCTTCCTTGTCAGCATATTTATGGTGGCTTTACATTATTTATAAACATGACTGTCCCATATACAAAATCTGTGAAGCTCTTATATATTTAAAACAAAAATGTAGGAGTGGGGACGACAATGGAGGGAATGAATAGAAAAAAAATTGCCAAGCCAAATCTGAAAGTAAAATGCAAACGTGTTTTAATATTATAGAGCTGTACTTGCTACTGATGGCTTGTCATTACAAAGTGAAAATGAACAGAAATACATTTTAAACTGACAAAACACAATGATGCAAGAATACTATCCAGGCAAAAAAAATAAACCCATAGAGGTGTTTCATATCTACGGATACTACGATCATGGAATTGGTTTCTTTCCAAAAACTGGTATTTTCAACAGATCCCTTATTTATCAACTGGTATTTTAAGCTATTCTTATTTAAAAAATGGAAAATGTCAAATATTTTTGGATATTAATTCCATGTTTGCACCTTCCATTCATTTTTAAAGGCCACCTACACAGCAAAATGGGGCTAAAAGATATACTTTGTTCTTTAAGTCTATTCACAAAGAATACAAATGGGGGGTTAGTGTGTTTTTGAACCCAGGAATGGACTGCTTTTGGCTGCGTGTTTGCGTGCTTTTTTGTTACAGTCTTCATTTCCTTGTTCCCCACCCTCCCAGAATAAATACCTTATTCTTTTGTTAAGCTCACATTTAATTAAAATGTACAGGATTTGTGCAGTCAACTCGAATGAAACAAATAAAACAAGAGCCCCCTCTCTTGAAGGCATACGTTGTGAATGAAAAATGTCATTACAGTCTAAAAAATTTTGCAGTAAACAGGGCCTACAGAGGGAAGTTTCCCCTGTAATGACATCCATAAAATACACAAATGGCACTTTTAGTACCATCCTGAATATGGCATTTTCTGTGCTCTACACACAATCTAAATGGTTTGATCATAGAGCATAATACTCCATTGGGTTTATAGAACAATCAATGTTCCATAAAATGATGTATTTATCCAATAGTAGGCTCAGCAGTTACTGGTGTATGACATTGTAGGACACTGGCTTTGTACTGTTCAGCAGCACACATGCTGGCTGTAAAACTTATCTAACACTACTTCAACAACTTCATATCATCTGTGTCAAGTAATTTGTTGAAGCCTCAGCTTGGCTTAAAAAAACTTGTAATAAAAATTCATAGAATTTTCAAGAGAATGAAAGCTGATGACAATAGAAAGGTCACATTGTGTCTCCACTAAAGGGGTCAAGGGTCATTTGCAGTTCTAAAACAGAAAGTAGATTTCATGCATCGTGTAGCAGATAAAGATGGCATTAAAAAGACTCACCTCCAAAAGTAATGTGTAACATGTCAGGAAAGTCTGGGTTAATACAATATTGCATGTAAACCTCTGCTTTTTCTTTTTCCTTAACTGGCATACACTTAAGATTTTCAAGTTTTTTGCAGTTGGGCTGAACACAACTTCAAATAAAATCAAGGAAATGGGATACGAAGTGTTAAACGACATATGGAGAAAGGTTTTAAAACATATTTTTAATGACCTTGTTTAGCCTTCTAAATTGACATTTTTCTATGATTTATCTGATGAGCGGTGTGGAGTCATAACTGAAATAATGCAATTTTCCTTGTCTACATTTATTAAAAATATGAAAAAATAACCCTTAACACTAATGAAAACTAAACCAATCTAGAAATATCTCTCTCTCTCTCTCTCTAAAATATGTTTCAGTGTTACAGATGTATCAAATGAAATAACACTGGTGATCTTTTTCTTTGTCCACCCCCCCCCCAACTCAGTGCCTGGATTCAGTAGAAAAAGCCAAATAACTTTCACCCCTAAATTTCTGCAAGTGAGCACAGCTGACTTTCCCTGCTCCCTATTTGTATTTGTATTTCTATGGCCAGAGAAATGAGGGGTCTAAAATCAGCAGCCAACATGTTGACAATTATCACTGATAAATGACATGAAAATGCTGCCTTGTGGCTGAATGGTAAGCAAGAAAAATGTCAAATATTCTACACGATCTAGAGCAGGGGTTCTCAACCCCTTCCCAGCCGAGTACCACCTCCGGCGCCGCTCTCCTGCTGCATACCACTGGAAGTGACTGGCAATGACATCATCGCCAGTTATTTCCGGGTTTTCAGGTTTTCGGAGGCCAGAAAACGCAGGTAGGAGGCTCTGGGTGGGTGGAAGCGCCCTTCTCAGCATTCCCGGAAGGTTCAGTCAAAGGCAGGAGCCTCTCAGGAGTGAAAACACACTGCCAAAAGCACCACGTCGGAGCGGGGTTCCAGTGGCCCAGGGGTCCAAATACCACCAGCATTCAGCCGAAGTACCACTGGTATTACTACTGTTACCCCTGACCTAGAGAATAAACAACAAAACAGTTTGTAAATTTAGCAGGTGATTATTGAGAGTGTTTATTCACATCATTCTCAATGGGGAGGTGCAATGACTACTTGCTAGATGAGCTGAAAGTGTGCAGAACTCTTTCCAAAGACACCTGTTATTTGCACCTTTCTCACTGTGGTTTGTCTGGTTCTGCAATTGATGGACTTCCAAGTGATCAGGAATGACTTCCAAAGCTTGGAAACCTGCCAGGAAATCCAACCACATGGGCTGAAGTTTTTGTGCTAGACTGGAGTGAAAGCAACCACAGAAGCAGCAGCAACCATATTGGGAACAGCTCCAGTAAAGTGGGCCTTTGTTGCACCCTGAGACAACTACAAGAAGGGGCCAAGCAAAACCAGCCCCAACATGTTGCCTGTCTTCGACCCAATTCATACATGACCATGAAGCTTGAAATGTAACCATCTGGAAGGTAGCTCTATTGATGTTGTACAACAGTTCCCCATGTTGAGTGTCAGTTTCAACCATGCCATCAAAGCCCTCCAAAAGAAGTGAATCATGGGTGAATGGGACCTTAAAGAGACAGCCCAGATGGCAGTGCTATGCACTTTCCGGCTCAGAGCTCCTTAATTCTTACAGCCAGAACAAGGTGAGAAAAACACATGAACAGTTTTCAAAATTTAATTTCCAGGCTGAACTAACAGATATATTAGTGCTACAATCCTATGCATACTTACCTGGGAAAGAAGCTCCAATGAACTCAATGGGACTTGTTTCTAAGTAGATATGCATAGGATTGCACTATGGTATAAGCTCTTCTCATGATATACAATTCATGTAGAACTGTGAAAACCTGGTAGAGATGCCAACATGGGAAATGATTTTGACACCAATGGCCAAACTAGAAGCCATTGGGCAATATCCCATTTGCTTGCTCCAAATAACAGCAATATAAATTTGTCAGAAGATGCATTTTTAATTCTATTTTCAATAAACGGTTTCTGTTATGACATCATTACTTGAGTAACATGGCTGGGGCCTTAGGGAAAGGAAGGGCAGCTGGATGAGTACGGTATATAGGAGGCACACATGCGCATTCCATTCTGAATAATGGCTTATATGTCCAGGTGCCAAGGGCCAGCCAAGGAGGGGGCAAAGAGAAGAGGGGTCCACTGCACCCTATGCCAGGCTCTCCTCCCACTTTAATGTATTTGCTATAAGGGCTTATAATTTACCTTAATTTAATTTGTTGCTTATGTTAGTCTGTAAAGTGCCATGTACAGGTGGGCCCCCATATCCACTGATTCGCTATCCACGGTTTCAGTTATCCACAGATCGTGGGGACCCTCCCAGGCTTTTACTTTTTTCCCAGTAAGCTTTGTTTCTTCCTTAAAGAAACAGGAGAAGCAGCTTATTACAGGCAAGTAGAACGAGATTTGGTTAACAGAAACCTTGTAGAGCCTTTCTAGGACTTAGTCTCATTCTACTTGCCTGCAATGGAGGCTGCTTCTCTGTTTGTTTTAAGGAAGAAACAAAGTTTGCTGAAAGAAAAATAAGAGCTGGGGGGGGGGCAAGCATGCCTGCCTGCAGGGGAGGCAGGGTGGGGTGGGGGCTTTCAGGAAACCATGGAGGGGGTGTTCGCTCTTATCCACGGTTTCAAGTATCCACGGAGGGGCCTGGAACATATCCCCAGCGGATATGGGGGCCCACCTGTATGCTGATGGTACTATATAAATGACAGTAACAAAGAGAACAAAGCACAATTAATTTACAGTAGGGTATTCTGTTCTCCAGGTGATCCAAATAAGAATTTTGGGGCCTTATATTTAACTTGCCTAGTTATGTTTTCTTGTTAGTGTGCTCAAAACTATTACTGTCATAACTTGCTAGTCATATCTATGCCTCGTTTATAAATGGAAGCACGTTACAGCATACTGTCATATCTTTCCAGAGCAAATTATAGGAAATAACCATTTGTCTTCATTGCAGACACTTTCTTATGTATGGTAGAAAACAAACCACTATTCAACAACAGCACAGAGGCACCATTAAAATCAGATTTACAGTAAACAGAACCTGCAGCTGGGTAAAACACTAACTGTTAGTATTTTAATTATCAGCGATGCTTTTGGAGGTCTAACATCTGCTCACAGCCAAACGACAGCAGCTGCTTGTGTACACTTAAAACAATGTGAATTTTGTCTATAAATATTAAAACATATCGTATGTTGTGTGTTCATTGCCACTGTACTTCTATTAAGCCAGCCATGTCTTCAGGACAGCTAAAACTCTCTCTTTCTTGTGGCAAATTCATAAAGGGCTGACCCCTTCAAAAGAATGAGAGCCAAAGACAGCAAAAATATTTGAGCTTGTAAATTGAAAATGTTTAGAGATAGCAGTAGAGGTCACCCACTATCAAGATGCTGCTACTAAATGCTTACAAAACATCAGCAATAAGTTCTGATCATTGTGCTCCCAAGTAACTTCAAGGACAGGACTCCTTAGCAGACATGCAGGGGCCAGAATGCAGGAGACGCTTTGAAATTTAACACAGAAAGAGCAGCTTGTAGTTTCAAGCCCATTTGGACAGTTTGGTGTTGCCAGTTTCCTTTGAAAAAAATTATATAAAAATAAAAATAAACCAAAACACATTCATACTTGACTAGTAGGGATACATAAACAACGGAACTTTATTTATCCAAACAATTATCCCACCCATCCTCCAAGAAGCTCAGAATAGCATACATGGTTCTACCTCCACCCTTTTAATCCTTACAACCACCCTGCAAAGAAGGCTAGGCTAAGATCCAGCCAAGGTCACTCACAGCGCAATCCGACTTAACTTTTGTGCCGGTTTAACCAGTGGTGCTGCGAGAACGGGAGGCCCCAGAACGGAAAAGGGACTCAAATCCCCTTTGAATTCCTCTTTTGGAGGGTATTTGAATCCCTTTTCCGTTCTGGGGCCTCCCATTCTCGCTGCGCTGCTGGTTAAACTGGCACAAATGTTATGTCGGATTGCGCTGTCAATGAACGTTATGACTGAGTGGGGATTTGGACGGAGGACTTCCCAGTCCTAGGCCAGCACACTAGACACTATGCCACACTGGCTCTAACATAACCTCTTTTGAGACAATCAGTTATCTCAGTTCTACAAGCGTGAGTCTCCAATGGAGTTCTATGCCATTTCACTACGATTTATCTAAATGTGTACATAATATGGTGACATGCAAGACAGAATCAACAGAAATAATACATGATGTTAATCATATATGTTTTGAAAGTTTCCCAACCATTTTGATGAATTATGCTGGACCAAACTGTGAAAGAGCAGATAATGTTCTGTAAAGAGGTGTTAATAAAATAAACGTTGGACTTTAGTGGTATATACGCTGCAGTAAAAACATTAGTTTCATCTAGCAAAATGTGAAACTCCTGAGTGTCTTGGGAGTTGCCTAAGCTCCAGAGCTTTTGCATTCTGACTAGCTAGAACTAGAATCTCTAAAGACATTTTGAAGACGTTTTTAATATATATATTAAAAAGATATGAGAATATACATCATAATAGTGTTTAAGCTGTTCTGAAGGAGACATGGCTACGAAGAGACCAACATTCACATATTCAGGTATTTTCCATTCCCAAAAGCCTGAAGTCAGTTTGGTAAGGATCTAGATCAGTGGTTCCCAAACTGGGAGGCATGGCTCCCAGGGGAGCTGCAGAAACTGGCCAGGGGAGCCGCGGAGTGCCACAGAATCCTCTCGGAAAACAGTGCAATACCAATTGGCAGGCATCAACATAATGTAATGGGGAGCCGCAGCCAATGGTCGCCAACAGTCAAGGGAGTTGCAGGTCAAAATATGTTTGGAAACACTGATCTAGATGTTTCAAAGATTTAATTGTTACGGGCATCATAGCCATGTAAAAACAGACTTGAATAAAAGTCCAGTTGCTTTTAAATGTTGCTTTTATTCAAGTCTGTTTTTACATGGCTATGATGCCCGTAACAATTAAATCTTTGAAACTGATTGCTGGCCATGAAAGCTTTCGTACTGATCTAGATGATTAGCTTCATTGAAAAATAACATCCAAAAGCTTTGAAGCATCTTAAAGACTGATCAATTCATTTCAGCATTAAGCTTTTGTGGACTACAGTCCATTTTATCAGATGAAGGAAACAAAATCCTGAGTGGGCAGGTATATCTACACACACGGGAAGGGAAAAAAACAGCTGAGAAAGGTTTTAGCGTAGCCCTTTGATGCTGCCTCTCACAATTTTTTTTCTTTTCTTTTCACGTAGTGTGAACACCTGAATAGGGTTCATAACTGAAACACATTTGAACAAACATGTCCAGGAGAAAGACAAAAAACATTACCGGTGAAGGAACTAGAACCAGAGGTATCAAGTCAGATGGATGAAAGCAACTTTGGGCTCAATCCTATCCAATGTTCCAGCACCGATGGCAGCCCCAAGATATGGGAACCATCCTTACCTTTCCGTCCATGATTGTCCGCCCACCACAGGATGCAGTGAGTGCCCCATTGACACGGCTGCATCAGCGCTGGAAAGTTGGATAGGATTGGGCTGTTTACCTACAAAGTACTAAGCAAACATGTCACAGTACAGTAGGCATCAAGGGTTGAACTACTCAGTTTTGGACAGGAAGTAAAAGACTCCCAACCACTTGGAAAAGCTCTGCTACATGACACTGCACAATCATAACAGTGGTGGTTGTGAAGAATGAGCAGGCCTCCAAATGGTTTCTAATCTGGATGGTTGCTTTTCTTCTGAGTTTTCTGTCAATGTTGCTAAGCAGTATGCAGTGGGGGGAGCGTCGCAAGCTGGCTCCGCCCACATGTACATGCGAGCGGAGCTGTAGTCTGAGTGGCTGAAGATACAATGCAACAGTTTGTTGCAGGTCCCTCTTGTATATTCTTCAATATCCTACTCTGCAACATTCCAGAAAGCTTGTAAAGTTTTTTGTTTTTGTTTTACTAGCCCTCCTAGGTGCTGCCTTGGTCTTATTCTGCGACTGCTGATGCTGTATTGCAATATATTATATTGCATTCTGCCATTTGCTTAAAACAAGGATTTAGAATGACAGCCCAATCCAATCCTTCCCCCTCCTGCTGATGTAGCTACACCAAAAAGGAGCGTGGGGGGGGGAGGAGATTGGGAGGCTTGGAAGAGGAATTATTTCCTCTTATTCCTTTGTAAGCCCCTCAATGGTGAATGGGTCTCCTCGGACCTGTGCCAGCTCATTAGCTGGCGCATGTTCAAGGAGAAGAAAGGGGCGGGCAGCCCCGTTTACGACGGCCATAAAGCAAACAGCATCCTGGACATTAGTGATGTCTGATGGGGGATAGGATTGGGCTGTAAATGAACAACAGAAATCAGTAGAAAATAGAGTCTAGGTAATGTTTGATTGGGCATTATTTTAGCAATATAAATTTTATTTTTTTATATTGTTGTGAGCTGCATTGAAAAAGGTGCACAAATTTCTGAATAAATAAATATAAAGATCATGATTTACAAATAATACATTCGTACAAGCTGACATATGATGGCCTCCAGGCCAAATACACATATAAACCAAGCATTGCTTGGGACTGGAATATTTTAAGGAAAGTTACAATAAAACAGTGTGCGATAGAAAAACTACATCCTAGCATCCCCTATGATGCTGCAAAGAATTCTGGAGTGCGCCTCTCTGATAATACAGTACATTGCAACCTCTTGTGGTGGCAAAATATCACCCTATCTGATAATTAAAACCTAGATAATGAACACACTGAGCCAGTACACAAGATCTCCTGTTCTCCTTGTAATCAATATTCAAAGATGCATAATTTTGTTAATGCAGAGTTTTGATAAAAATACTTCTGAATGTAAATGTGACAAAATGCAACATCCATATAATCCCAATACAGACATCACTAACAACCCAATCCTAACTAACCCTCTACCACCAATACAGCTGTGCCAACAAGCACACACTGCAACCTGCAGGGGTGCAGTCATGGAAGTCTCTTCGAGGTAAGGGAACAAATGTTCCCTTACCCTGGGGCAAGCCTCCGCTGGCCCAATGGGTCTCCTTGGATCTACACCAACCATTTTGCTGGCATAGGCCCAAGGAGAGTAAAGGAAAGGGAACAGGGGAAGGAACAGGCCAGGATAATAGTGCAAGTCGCTGCCGCCGGTATCCAACCCTTCCTCCCCCGTTCTGAATCCCGCCTGCTCCTTCCCTGCTCCATTGTGCATCGAGAGTGCACTGTGTGCACCACCATATAGCCATTTATGACAGTGGAACCTCTGTTCCACTGTTGTAAAGCCTATTTAGGATTGGGCTGTAAAACTGGTAACATTATAGTTTTAGGCATTATTAAGATTTGATTTTATTATTAATTGGGCTGTAATTTATTTATTTATTATTATTGTTATTATTGTTATTATTTTGTACAGTGCTTAGAACGTTCATAAATTAGGCAGGTATTTCAATGAACTATCAAAGCACATTTGTCATGAAGCAAAATGAGGCTCATTACCATACATTGGTTTTTGAGCATTCTTAGCTATGGATTTAATTCAAAGGACCAGGAAAACTGATGACTGGAACAGAATGATCAACAGCTCTCTGTTTTGGATATGACAACTAAAGTTGAAGTCTATCCTTTTTACAATAAAGATTAACAGCCCAATCCTATCTAGCTAGGCTGTAGTGTGGGCGAAGAGCCTGTACTACATCCTATCTAGGTAGGACCCAGCACTGGTGTGGCTGGAGCACTCCTAGGGGGAAGGGGACGTTCGTCCCCTTGCCCCAAGTAGAGCCCTCAGTCGGCCCGATGGTCTACTTGAATGTGCATTCATTTTGTTGGCGCACATTCGAGTGGGCCGTGTAATGGCGACCAGGCCTGGGAAGGGGGACAGATTTCGGCAGAACCACCACTGCCGACCCCTTCCCCTTTCTGAGCCCGGCCAACCAATCCCCCCTCCTAGAACGCCCCATTCCACCCTTCTCCTGCCCCATCGCTGCCCGTCGGGGAACTTATCCGGGGCAAGAAGAGCGGTACTGTCCTCGGTGTTGGCGCTGCCTACTCACCAGGTCTCACAAGCTGCTCTCCGCTGGTCTAAATTCTAGACATGATTGCATCGTAAGTCTCTAGTTAGTGAGTGAGTTCTTGAGACAATCAGAAATGAAAATTAATTGTTCAATCCAGATGAGAGAAAATGCTGATAGAACAACATTGTCCAACTATTGAGGGGTAAGCTTGAGAAAGTCCAGTATAAACTGGTTGAAACATTGCTTTTGACCTGTGAGTTTTAAAACTGTTTTTAACGCGTTTTTACTGCGTTAAATTTTTTGGTTTTATTCATGGCTTTTTATCCCGTAAATTTTAACCAGTCGAAGATTGTTACTGGCCATGAAAACTTAAAATCGTATCTAAAGAACAGAAGTTAAAATGGGAGAAAATGCCTTGAAAGGGTAGGACATCCACAGCTAACATGAATGATCTTTGCATAAATTCATATATGTATGCTCATTGCTCAAGGACTGCATCATCAAATAATTAATTGCATATGTGAAACAGTGATAGGAGACAAAGCTTTCATATTGCAATGATAATCCCTCAAAGACACTCATTTTCAGCAGAGACAGTTCCCACGTTCCACTGTGAGTCAACACCATGAAACCAAGTGATGCACCCTCATGTGTGAATTAGCCCTTCATTTCTCCAGGAGATCCCGAAAAATGCTGACTGGATACTGAGAAACAAAGGAATGTTATGCTGTAGCAACTACCCAATTCACTTTTGTCAACAGTGTGTTTCTGAACAGAAAGCAGGCCCACGAGTGTGGTGCTTCATTGACTTGCTTTGCTACCTGACAAGGCATTAGGAAGAACTGCCAATCAAGTAGGGGAAGAAGGGGAGCTGATCTGCCAGCATTAGTAGTGAGCAATCATTGCCAACTTGTCATGTCTTTTCGCTTCTAGTTTGTGAAATGTAGTGCTTAAATACATTGGTTAACACTGACATGCTTTTAAACATCATTTAGCAGTTTGCTTCAGCTGAATTCAATGCCTTTAAAAACAATTTAGATCGAGGTGGTCTTGCATAACGGGGTGGTGGTGGTTTCTGGCTGAGCACAGTCAACAGGTGTGGTACCGCAGACAGGGTTGACCTGTCCATAAGTCTGAGGCAATGGATTATCAGGGGCCGTCCACCTCCATGCACCTTCCTGCCTCTGCTGCTCCTCATTCTCCCACTCTCTAGAATAAAAAAGGTAGATGGGAACGGAATGAAAGAGAAAGTGCAGAGGAGATTCTCTCTGATACTCTAGCCCAGGGGTTCTCAACCAGTGGTACTAATACCACCAGTGGTACTTTGGCCGACTGCTGGTGGTACTTGGACTGTTGGACCACCAGAACCCTGCTCCAACGCAGTGCTTTCGGCAGCATGTTTTTACTCCCACGAGGCTCCTGTCTTTGGCCGAGCCTCTTGGGAATGCTGAGAAGGGCCCTCCTATCCGCCCATAGCCTCCTACCTGCATTTTCTGACCTCCGAAAACCTGAAAACCCAGGAGTAACTGGCAATGATGTCATCACCAGGCACTTCCGGTGGTACTACGCAATAGGAGAGTGGTGCCAGAGGAGAGAAGCCCACCACCCTCCTCTCCTCCACAGTTCCCCTCCTTTTCCATTCACCTCCTTCTTTTCCAACCCAGAGAGGAGGAATGGCAGAGATAGCAGCTAGTGCACTGCCAGGCCAATGGAGGGTGGTTTGGGGAGGGGGCTTTAAATTGGTGAAAGGGTTAAGCATCTTCCTCCAGAGTGCCACTTCCCTGATATTTAAATTAGCCATCGGGGTTGCTAGTTGATAAAACAAACGAACAGGAGATCCTAATCACATATCACCCAAATCACAGCTAGAAATGCCATCTAAACTTCAAATTTACAAAAGGAGAGTATGGACAGGGGGTTCTCACCCCCTGGGGTTCTGTGCAGCTGCATATCCTCTTGACATGGACAGAACTGCTCTTTAAATAAATACCATACATATATTCCTTGCCCAGTAGCAGTAGCCACTAGAAAATTGAAATGAAAAGGGACTATAGGCTGGAAAACATCCCTATCCTTCTTTATCCTGCTTTTCTACTGTTGCCTTAATAAGTAGATTTTGCTGTGTATCAATCCTTTGCCATCACAAACCACCAGAGACTGAAGATAGCACAGAATGCAGCTGCCCACTTATAAGGAGAAGAACTTCACAGTGAAAGAAACAAGTTCTTTAGGAGCTGCGCTGACAGGCAAGCAATTTTCCACATAGAATTTATTTAAGGTGTTGTTCTTAACCCCTGAAGTACACAATGGTGAAGGCGCTCTCCCCCCTCCCCCCAAAAAAATACTCCAGCAAGTGCTGTCAGGAGAAGAATACAAACCATTGACAGCCTACCTTGGCATCCCCCACCCCTTCATAGGCTTGTTTTGGTAACAAAAAGTCTATGCTTCCATGCTCTAGACAGTTTCCTGCAAAAACAATATTTCCTTTATACTCCCTTAAAACACACACACACAAACAAACAAAAATTATATTGCAGATCTGTAGATTAATGGACTGACCCATGCATTTCAACTCAAATGTATTTTACAGTAAATGCGCTTAGTCCTATGTGATTTCAAATAGAATTATTTTTGATACATTTGAATGTAAATTTATAAAGCATTTAAACAAACCATGTTTAAACGTGTTGGTTCAACAGATGCAAATGTGGTGCAGTAAGCAGGGAACACCCCTTTATGAAAATAACGAAAACTGACTCCGATATAATAAAATCACGACAGGTTTATGGATTCTTGAACTTAAAACAATCCATACCCTTGTGTCCTTGTAGCTGAGTAAATGTTTCTGTGCAGTTTATGCTTGATCTGTAGTCCATACTGCACAGTTTAGGCGTGCAGTTCTGGAACTTGAAAGATTGCTCAGACCATTTGGAGGTTTAAAGGTTCAAGGAAAGCAAGGAAGGAGCATGGGTTGGCAAAGAAGCCCGTATGACAACTGGGGACAAGGGGCACAGAAGGCAAGTCGTGAGATAAATTGTAGCTTATGGACTCTACCAGCAAGCATTCACAAAACAGTCACATGGAAAGCATTGTGCAGAAACAAAAGGCAGTAATGACAGAATTGTGCATTTCTGTTTCAGAAGGCAGCCACAGATGGGTCTGTCAGACTGCACGCTTTCTTTTTCGGAAACCTCAGCTACTGTCACTTTGCATCATGCTTGGAGACAAAGGAAGCTACAGGCTTAAGTGCAAGAGGGCAAGGGACTGCCAATTAAGTCTGTGAATGCCCAAAACTGAGCCAGCAATTTTAATATGTTCTGTTTGAGCAACTGGTTGCCTGGAGTTCTAGCTAAACAATATGTTTGGTAGATTTCTTTCTGTTCTTTGATTCCAATGACAAATTTTCATTTTTAGTTAGATGACATCACAGCAGCACAAAAGCTTTCAGTCAAAATCACTGTTTTCTGTGCCACAGATAGATGGTTTTTTTTTCTTGCTATATAGAAAATTAAACAACCCCACCATTACCCCCAATAGTCCGAAATAAAATGATTTGCTCTTTCCTATGAAAGGAGCTGACAATATATTATTTTCCTGCATCAATAATATAACAGCAAAAAAGGAGAAACCTATTGGGTCTGACCTATGGTCTATCCAAGAGAATATCCTCCCTCTTACCAAGGCCAGAACGGTACAATAATTTCCTTATAGCAATGCATTAATTTATTTGGATACTGACTTACTCCAAATTGAAGGCTTGGGATCAGGAACAGTTCTTTACAAATATACAAAAATAATAGCCAGGGAAAGTTAAATAAGCATAACAAACATGTGTAAAAAGCCCATATCAGTTTCAGATGGGATGCCCCAAAAGAGAGCCAACAAAAAAGGCTTTGCAATGTTTTTGAAAGATGCTGAAATGGATATCTGGCAAGTATCCAGGATTATCCCCAACAGTGTATACTGTCCATTTTGTGTTTCTTCCCATGGGATCTGAGAACCCCCCCCCCACACACACACACGCAGGAGCTTTCTGGCAGCGCTTTCCTCCTCAATCTTCCCTGCTCCAAGTTTTCTTCTTTTCCAATCTTGCCTTGCAAGGGGAAGGAAGGGGGAAACCAACTGCAGAGAAAGTTGGAACAGTGGGAGCTCCAGCTATAAGCTCCACTGTATTCACAGAAATACAGTGAAGGCTTTTGGTTATGCTCAGAGAGCCATCTGATCATCCATTCTTGCTAGAAACACTGGAAAATCTACACAGTGCAGTATTCCTTGCACTGCTGGAGAGGTTTTGAGGACTCTTGTCTTGGAAGCCTCCTTTGAACTACCTCCCTGCCCCATTGTCAGGCTCTCTAGGATAGGAAGGATCCCTGGAAAGCCTTCCAGAGGGGGAGAGCCCTCTCCCCTTTCCCAGGCATGCCCCAGCCAGCACAAAAGCAACATTTAAAGGGGGCCAGAGTGCCACCTGCATGATATCAATGACAGGTGGCTCAAAGACATCCTTGAATCGAACTTTAGGCTTGTATTCCCCTCTCCTTGACTAACAAGGTGATTCCCCCTTGTATACCCACCCCGACTACTGTAAATAAAGCCCCCTGGCCGTGCAATCTTGGGATTTCGTACATCATTCCCTGGACAACTGGGAAAGCGAGATGCCATTCCCTAACCACTATGATGTGCCCTAGTCCTGTGGGGGGAGGGCAGGAATGCCACAGGGGCTTTTCACAAACCTTCTCCAGGAATCCTTGCAATATGTGAGCCATTTGAACAATGGTGCTTTGCGGTGTGTCTATTAGTTCTGCTTCAACTGCCTAATCTGCTTCTGGAACAGCCAAACACAATCCGGCTCAGTCAAAACCCTTTGACTTTCTCTCCATTCATGCCACTGTGCTTCTTTTTGCTTGAGCCCTCAGGAACTTCATCTACACAACATAAGTGTGTTTCAGCTTTTCATATCTTAACCCTGCATGTCACCTTATTTGGCTCTAACTACATTATACTAATTCTGCATGCTGCATATAGAAGTGTCGTCTACTTCCATTCCAAAAGCCTCCCAGTCCTGCTCGGAAGTCTCAATGATGATGCTGGCTGGCTGTGGTGTAGGACCAGGGCTCCTCCTCCTCATCCTTCAAGGAGTCTTTCTATAATGTTATAGACTGCATCTATAACCCTAGACTGCATCTTCCCTGCCTTGCCAGAAGCTTTTCTTTCAGGCTGAGATATGGATACTCCCCCATCAGAAGGTGGCACCACCATGCTTTCTTCTCCACTGACGCAGACCTAGCAACTCCCTGTGGGCTTTTTCAGTGCTCCCACAGCTTTGATACTTCTTCCATATGTCTGAGGATACCACATTTAGCCACTACCACAGCATACAGGAGTGGCAGGTTCTTCTGGGCAAATTGAACCAAGAACCATGGACTCTGAGAAGATTCTTCATTGCTCTTCTGGTGACTCCGTTATCAGGACAGGGAGCCAAGAGACAAGCTTGGTAGTTCAGTAGGTTCAGGTGTGGTTCCTAGCAGTCTGTAGCAGCTCAATCATCTGCACTGACTGACTGAGTGACGAGTTGCTCAGGAAGAGAAGCTAGGCCAGAGTGATCAGTTTATGCAGGGCCAGAGAGGGGACATTGTTTGCTTTTCAAGTCACCTGACTCTGCTGGAGCACAAGCTTCTGTACAGGCCCCTGGTAATCTGCAGGGTTCTGTGGTGTGGCAGAGCAGAAGAAAGACCAGGGCAGCACTTTCCTCTGCTCACCAGCTGTCCCAGTGGCACAGGGAGCAAGACACTTGGGTCCCCACTGCCAAAGCTCCCCGTTTGAGACCCCTGGCACCTATACTCATCATGAGTGACCCGCCTTGGGGCAATCCTTTGCTTCATCCCCTCACCTCAGCCCTAAACCTCTCTGAACAACAGGCCCCACACTGACGGGCAAAAAAGAAAAAGAAAAAAAGAGCTGGAGTGGTGTGATGGAGGGAGTGTCTATATATCCAAGAGAGAAACAATTTTGTAGCTGCCATAAGATTAAACTGAAGTAAATCTTGCACTGGGAAGCTTATAGTTCCCTGTATGACAATTTGAACACTGAAAAGTTGAATCAGGGATTTCTGTATGCAGCTTCCTCTCTCCCCCTCCCCCCCTTTGAAAGCTGGTCCCACACTGTGTATAGGGCTATGGTTGCAAGCTTAAGCCCGACAAAACCTACTTCTGTTTTAAAAGCTAATTGTCACTGCAGAGCAATTTTGAAGCAAAGTGGTGTGCTTGGTGTTCTCATTTGCATGACAATACCCAGAATGCTCTTGCAGCTTCACAGTTATTTCATGGAAGTGCTGATGATGTGCTTGAGCTTTGGGAATAAACCCAGTCATACGCTTCTGCTTTGTATGTGCCTTACATTCTATCCTACAGTGTGTATTTAATGGGGGGGGGGAGTTAAAGAAATAAAGGGCATGAAGCATTAAAAGTACAGCCTAGCCAATGCGTACTTGGTCTGGTGCTGTTGGCAATCCAAACAGTGGCTGGTGGGGTGGCAAATTTCTAAGAGCCATTGATTAACTGATCAGCAGGTTCCCCTGTGAATATTTTCTAAGTGCTGACATTAGTCATCTAGAGCTCTGTCAAGAGAGCTGTCACAATACATTAACTATCAATTAGAAAAATGAAACAATTAACTTCTAACATGCTGAACCATACGAGTAAGAAAACAGTTGAACAAACCTGACTTTATTCATCTCTCTCTCTCTGTGCGTGTGCTTGCTGCATAAAATAAATTCACAACATTCATTTAATTCGCAGCACAGAATATCTCAGACTGCTCTATTGTGTGGATTTCACTGTTGAGATGCTGTAACGCTAATTGTCAGTTCCCACTGATCAAAGTAATTTGGCTGAATAATTGGTTTACATACTATATTTTATTTTCTCCACCAAAAGAAAAAAAAAGTAGTAGAAGTGTTCTAACAAAAGATCATCTGAAGAGGAGGAAGTATCTTCATGATCACCCCAATTTGGTGTCAATGTAGCAGAGAACACATGTTTTCTCAGCAAATAAACAGTGAGATGAAGCATCACCCAGTTTATTGGGTGCGCACCTGACGTAACCTTTATATCAGCATTGAGAGGAGGGAAGTTGACATGGATATTTATATTTATAACTACATACACCTTTTCAGATGATCATTTTAATGCTGACACAACTATTTGCTACTAAAATGTTGGTGTTTTTTTTTTAAATAGTGATTATTAATTGATGATGATTTTTGTTATTTTTGTGATACCTCAAATGTTATTCAATTACTTTAAAACTACTGTCCACTATTATGGTCAGGAGTCTTAAAATGTTTTGCTATTTTAATCCCTCCTTCCACTCCCTTCTAGGGTTGCCAACCCTCCAGGATTGGTCTGGAGTCTCAAAAAATCAATATCCATGTGACTACTGAAAGCAATCCTGGAGATCTTAAAAGGGCACCCAGGAATTTCCAGGAACAGTTTCAGTCAGAGTTGGCTGCCCCCTCCTGCCATTGATTTTATTTAATGCTATAAGTCATCAAGATATCTTTATTCCTTTTTTTAGGCAGCAGTCTCTTAATTTTACTTATTTATAATAAAATACAACTTAATGACTCAGTGAGTTTTTAAGGCTTAACAACCAGAGAGTGAAAGTGGTAGCGAACAGAGCAGAGTTTCTCAGGCACAACTGTTGGCCACGAGGTCTGCTGAACAGGGCTTTCAGGACAATTGTGCTGAATCCTCTGCAACTTCAGAAAACAATTCTCTTTACAGTCTTCTTAAAATGATCTGGCTTGTTATTAGTTACTTAATAATCTTTTATGTTATTTTCTTTGATATAGTAACTCTCTCTTTGCAGGAATCTGGGGAATGAAGACTCTATCACACGCTGAATACTGTAATTCTTAATAAAAATGAGGCCCAGCATAAAAATGCATGGATACCACACCTGTGACCTTGAGGGCGTACCCCTAACCCAGGTGAGTGTGGTCTGACTGCAATTACTCAGTGATAAGACAGCACTCAGCACATTCTCAGAAGAATCATCATGACCTTTAAGATTATCTGACAAATGTCAGGGCTGAGACCAAACAACAACAACAACAACAAAAGCCCCTATTTCTGAGGAGGAGTCCTGGCTCACATAAGCACAGACTGCATGCATTAGTGACTGCTTATCTTTAACTTTGAGGGATGACCCCAATAATTAGCTGAAAAGTGACAGGAATGAAAACAGGCTCTCTACTTAATCTTCCATGAACCAATGAACTCATCCCTTTAGGTTGCAGCTTTCACCCAATGCAATAGCCTACGCTCATGGGCGGTTTGTCCATTAGGCGTGGTGATGCAGCTTGCATCAGTGGCAGATTGCAGAGAGGCATGAGGGCAGCAGACGAGGAGTGACCTTAATCCCGAGTCTGCTGCCACCACCATCTCCCTCTACCCTGCTGTGGATGCAACCCACACTGATCTAAAAGCGAGCAGAAAGTGGATCGCTCATCTCCTTACCTTGCTCCTCGTGCGGTTTCTTCAAACATGGAAGTGCAGGACTTCCAGGTTGATTTACAGGTACCGCCTCAATGAAGGAGCTCCTTCATTCATGCCGTCCCTTTAAACTGAATGTGGAAGTCCTGCTGTTCTGCAACTGAAGAAATTGCACAAGGAGCATAGTAAGCAGCTGCTTTTTGTTTAAATTGTGGAGAGGCAGCATCGGACGATGTTCTGGGTTGCGTTGTCGCTGCCTATGCTTCTATGACACTTGCACGCTGGAGTAGAGATACCGTAGGTAGAAGTGGCCATAACTATTACCCCATATAACTTATCACAACAAGTATACTAGAAAAGAAAGGTAAATACTTAAGGAATTTAAGTAAAATTCATCATATAAATTGACACAACTAATTTGTACACTCATAGGAACATTGGAAACTGCCCTAGACCAAGTCAGAACATTGGTCCATCTAGGTCGTATTGCCAACACAGACTGGCAGCAGCACTTGAGGGTTTTAGAGAGGAATTTTTCTCCGCTCTACCTGGATATGCCAGGAACTGAACCTGGGACCAACCATGTGTTCTACCCCTGGGCTATCTTGCTACATTCCTTCAGCTCAGCGAAGCCATGATGCATTGGTTGTAAGAAAGAGTGTGCCTACCAAGGAGTATCTCAGCGTATCACAAGTTCCTCCTTCTCTGCTCCCACTGTACTCATTCTAAGCAGTTGGTGCAACTTTCAATGCACAGTAAGTTTTGGGCATTTTGATGTACCAGCCATAAAGAAATATGACCAAACAATTCTGACTGCAGCCCATGAAGAGACAAGTAGAGGCAATGCCTGATGGGTGGCCCTAGAATTGCTCGAGGATGGAACTATGGAGTGTGTGATGTGTGTGTGTGTGTGTGTGTGTGTGCGCATGTGCGCCCAGTCTAGCATCTGTCAATGATGCATCCTACACTGGTAGGATGATGCATCCTACACTATCTTCTGGTAGCCAATTTCAGCAGCATCAAGTATTATTCTATAATACAGTTTAGCATTTGTACGTTGTCGTTTTTGAGTGTTCAAAGTATTTAATGTATACATGCACATTATCTCCATAGTCCAGACAACAGCCCCTCATTGTGGTTCATTATTATTGTTCCCATATTGGAGACAGGGATGGGGGAGAGGGGGGCAGGTATTGAGCAATTGTGGTTTGTCCAAGGCCATTTTGTGAGTTCATAGGTAGGATGAGACTGACTCTCACAACAACTTCATCCTAAAGACGTGTACTCTCAAAGGAACGTTATATTCACAGCATTGCTCAAATGACTTTCATTGAAAAGCAATTAAAAGCTCTGAAAATCTCATAACTCCTGGAGATGACATAACACCCATTAATTACAATGTTCAGTGAGGTCACACCTGTGAATTATGAGGTGAATTCAGAACTGTTATTCATAAATTACAATCATATTTTGAATGTTACCTAAAATCTTTCTATTGATAAGCAAGGGCTTATATGATTACACTATAGCTAAAAATATCTATTAATTGCAGATATTTATGTGATTTCAAAGAACAGTATGGAAGCCCTTTATTCTGAATGGCATAAAGCATCTCTTCATAGAATAGAAGATAAACACTTCTAAGCTGCCGTATGAATAACTCATAATGCATAGTAGTGTGATTATCCTGTGACAACCACACCTTGTGTTGAGTATAATTGCTCAATTATCTTCTGCTACATCAACCAGAAACAAACTCTCAGTCGGTCTGAGGAAAAAAAAAAGAAGCTTCAGAGGAGGAGTCTGCTCAGAAAGAAACTGCAACTTCACATTGTAGGATTTGACCTCCGCCTCTCATAGACTGACATGTATAATTTTGTGTCCATTAACAGAGACTGAATGATTCTGTTCACATACATCACTTTCATTATGCATATATATTGTTATGTACACATACCATTAGACACACAAGCAGTGTGCACAGGTTCAGGATTTTGATAAGAAAACCAGACCCGTAGTCACTTAGATCTCTGTACACCATTAAAGGAAATGTTGCTACAGTGATTTGGCTGGACCTCTGACCTAGATGATCTGCATATATGACAATTAGGCATAAAAAACTTCCCATATGATGTAGGGGGTTATAGATTAAGACCCACATTTGGTCTCATCCCCTTCCCCATCTTATTTTAACAGAAGCAAATCTTAGAATATAAGACTACGGTAAGGTCACTCACCTGTGACTACGGTAAGGTCACTCACCTGTCTACAACAGATTATTGAAATGCTGTTGTTTTGTGCTACTCTGAGGGACAAAAGGGCAGAAAAACCCTAAGGGATTTTTGAAATGACCTCTCTAGCAAATAAAGTTATACCCTACCTACCAAAGCCATTTCACCTGGTCCCATGGAAGTGTCTCTGTAAGGTACAATGTAGAATATTTTTTTTACTGGCACATCATTGACTTACGGCACAATCCTATGCTTCTCTTGCGCCAGCAAATTTGTGTCACAAATGCGTCGTAAAGTGTGTTGCAATATTTATTTATTTTATTAAAAACATTTAATACCCGAATAGGAGGAAATACCCGAATAGGAGGGAACGTCGGCGGGACAGCCTGCCCTACACCATCCCTCTGGCACTGGACCTGCAGGACTGCACTGTGGAGCAGGGAGCTCCTGCTCTGAGCGGTGCAAGGGTACGTAAAGGGTGGAGGGAGGGCAGAGTGGGAGGGTGGAATCGGCATCCTCATTGGATGCTGTATCCTATCTACTCTCCCAGGCCTGCAGGCCTGACACGGAGCTACTCGGTTCTCCGCCAGCTAAAGGGCCAGCAGAGATCCGAGTAGCCCTATTGTGGCGGCTGGGGGTTTACCCAGGAGAAGCGGGCAAATGTATGCCTACTGCGAGAAGACCTCCAGCTGCCTCCTTCCCCGGATAGGATACAACAGTGTGAGCCGCGCAGCCCATGTTGCATGGCCAGTGCTGGGGAACGATAAGATTGGGCTGTTAGACATTATTAAAAAAAATGGCAAAGCAAGGAAAAAAGAGAATTATGGGAGGTTAAAGTCCATGTTAGGTAACGTGGATTGAACTAGTGTTGCAATTCACAGCACCGTAGGCATCAGCCATAGGCATATCAAAGGGACATCTGTTGGTGCCATGAAAATTCATCTTCATATGCATAACTCACTTGTCTTGGAAAATGCCACAAATTTATCTTATTTGAAAAGTGGAATGTATACAAAAAAATTCCTCTGGGGAGCTGAACAAAAGTGGGGCTTTTCTTTATATGTGCAATTTTAAGACTCTAAACCACATCAATTCAAAATTACCATCAAATTGTCTGAAATCAATTGTCACAAAGACAGAGTCTTTCTCTCCCCTTCTCTCTGTTATGGTTCCATAGATTATTATTTTTTAACATCTTGGCACCTTGGCTCTGTAATTGGTTAAGAAATAATGTGCAAAACTCAAAAGTTAAGTTATAAAAAGGCGTTTTAAAACAAATGATTTGACAGCTGCAAATGCTGGATAACACCTAGATGCATTATAGAAACAGTGTGGATAATTACTTTTTTTCAAAAGGAAAGGCTCTGTGGACCAAGGTCCTATCTGAATTTTCCTGCAGCTCAGTTAATGTGCTGTAATCCAAATCCTGTTGTCACCTCAACCTAAGTCTCTTTATCATCCATACATCAGTAAGAATGATGGGAGACGTCCCATGATTCTAGCAGTCTTCCTTTGAAGGATCCACATGTTAATTACTGCACTAATTATGGTTTTTGAATAACCAAATGAAGTAAGCAGTCTATGGGAGGTACAGGCATAAACCTAAGACTGAGAAAATACTAGTTAGTACATTCATCAATGTAAACTGACACATTGAACATGCTTAAAAGAAGTACAGGAAGCATATTTTAAAAGACAAGCATCTTCAATAATTAGGGTTCCATACAGAAAAAAAAGAAATGTTATTTCTTAATGGCAAGTGCATTTAAACTGTTATCTAAAGATCTGAAGGTAAGCCTGCTTAATTCACTGCTTCTTCTTTTGTTATTAGGAAAACATAATTGTTCCAAATAATTAGCACTAGAGTACATCACAAGCTGACAACAAAATTATAGAAATCTTCATATTCAGATCCGTCTAGCTGGCTATTAGGAACAGTTTCTGATCATAACCCATTAGCTGAAGTGCTGTGAGTTCTTGATTGCCACCAAATAACCTCAGATATCTGCTTAAGTTAACAGCCTCTATTTAGTCAAGAGTTTCCTTGACAGTAAAAATTGCTTGGAATTTTTACAGCTGCCACACAAAAGAACAGTATCAGATGGTGTATTCTTGGAAGATCTGGTGGTAAAACTAATTGAAAAATGTGGATTTGTTTTAACCCTTTGTTTTCTTAAAGGAAAAGCAGCTACTGTACAAGGTTTCAGTTTATGATATCATGGTCTTTCATTTTATTCAAAATTAACACGAATATATTTCAAATGTTTCTTCTTGTGGTGTTCTTGTTAGTTGGAATATGATTGGGTTACAGTGGGTTGTTGTTGTTTTAAATACAGCAGCCCCATTTTTGTTCCTTTCATTGCTACTATTTAGCTTTGATCAAGTACTTCCTTCTATATATTTTCTGTTTACCGGTTAATTCAATCCCAAATTTATTTTTCTCTCTCTTTTCACTCCCATTGTAAGCATTATGACACTATAGGTAAAAGTAAAGGTGGCCCCTGACAATTAAGTCCAGTCATGTCCAACTCTAGGGTGTGGTGCTCATCCCCATTTCAAAGCCGAAGAGCCAGTGTTGTCCGAAGACGCCTCCGTGGTCATGTGGCCGGCATGACTCTCCTTGCCGCAGCGCGTAGCATGCAGATGGAACACGGAGCGCTGTTTACCTTCCCCCAAGCGGTACCTATTTATCTACTCACATTAACATGCTTTGGAACTGCTAGGTTGGCAGGAGCTGGCCAAGCAACGAGAGCTCACCCCGTCACGGATTCGAACTGCCAACCTTTCGATCGACAGCTCATGGTTCAGCAAATAATTTATTTTTACATTGCTACCAAGCACTGCAAGGGCCATATAGGGAAAACAGCCCACAAAGAAGAGCAGCTTATTTGAAAAAAGCAAACAAACACTGAAAAGTGATACTTCTGCCAAATAAAAACTCTAAAAACACCTCAAAATGTGGAGTGGGGTGAGAACAGGGACATCCCTTGACACTATGGGTACAACTGTATGGATTATTGATAATGTGGTTCAAAGGAAATGAGAACTTGTTTAAATATCCGGTCCAAGACTGCAGTTATCTATAATGCGATTTAAAGCTACTTTCAAAATATTTTTTTAAGATAATAGCTTAGTTTATAAACCTACAAAGCTTTATGTCAAATCCCAGGAGGGATAACTTTGATTACTAGAGTAATTAATGATGCTGGATGGTAATATGGATTTTCTGTTAAGATTTGAGTTGGAACTTAATTAGTCTCCACATTATGATTTGCTGATTAATTATGGATATTTAGTTATAAAGAGAGATGTTAATTATTAATCACAAAAATCATCTAGTATAATTAGCTAAACCCTAGATATTGGCTACCCTTCTTCTTATGGGCAATGTTTGTATGTACATGTGTGCATCCAGCATAGCCCAAATTCCTACCAGTTCTCTGTCTTGGCAAAACCCCACTTTTATTAATTGAAATAGAACCTGTCAAATAGTAAGGCAACCTACCAGCCTCGAACTTAACTTTTTGTTTAGGTACCACTTTGCAGAGGGTATATTCTGACAACAGAGGTCAGGTAATCTGAAGGGAAAAAAAAGCGGGCTAAAAATAAATTCCATGTTTTAACCTGGTATAATGTTGAAATCATGTCTTCATCTTAGAGCTGTAATGTTCTCTATGATTGATAGTCTTTGTCAGTTTCCATGTAAAACTGCAGAATGAATGTCAGTGTTTCTACAGATACCTTTATTTTCCAACCAGCAGCAGCCTTTAGCTATGGTCAAAAAATTAAAGCAAAACCACTAATTAGCATAATACAATAATTCACTTTTAGGACAAAATCACCTTAGTTTTTTTTTTAAAAAAAGAGTCGTGTTTTCCTTCACTCCCTTTGTCTTGATTTGTATGGAACAAAATCTGTCTATTATCTCAAAAGGGGAGGGGGCTGCGATTAGGAAAAAGGGTTAAACCAGAAAGCGTCATCAGCATTTCAATGTCCTGGAACTTACCCTAGTAACACAGACTCTGAGCAGGGATCTGTTTACATTATCTCTAGGATCATCTTGACAATATTTATTCTCTATTTACCTAAATGAGGCAATATGATGATATTTATTGCTTAGAATGGCTAAATATAGACTTTTCCTGAGCTCTCAGTACCATAGTGGGAGGTTTTGCTCTAATCTACATCTTTAAACTGACAAGCTGGAGAATTCCTAATGAATGCCTCTTTTCATCTGGATGTCTGTGTGTATTTGACAGTATAAATATTTAGCAATATCGGAGTCAGCTTGTGATTTTACCCAGATGGACTGACTGATGCTTCGGCTTGATGCTGCCAAAGACAATCCATGTCGTTATATAAGCAATTCCCTCTTACTTCCTAAGAAGCAATTAGGTGGCCAAAGGCAGCAACCCAAAAATAGTGAAAATACTTCTGGTATCAGCTGACAACTCAGAGGGATAAATAAAATATGGTACTTAAATTATTACCACTTTTGCTTTCATGAATCACGGGATTAAAGCTTTCACTTCTAAAAGTACATATAAATTGCAGGGCTTCTTATGTCTGTAATTTGCAAGGAACTAGAGTTAAAGTATCAGCTAATCCGTCAACTCACATTCACCTTGGGAAATGTACCACCCTTGTTTGGCGTTCTTGTAAATTGCATGCCTAAGCACCAATGTTATTTTGAGTGAGATGGAGGATAGAAGCTGCTTGCTTGTAATGTATATTGTAGTCCGATTAAAATATTTGTTAGGGGGTTAATCCATTGTTAGTGACAGAACCACTTTAAAAATGGACAAAATGCTGAGAATCATTCCTGAAACACATTTTTCCCACCCCACTGTCACCCAGCCCTGGGTTCTTTTTTTTTTTTTAAAGATCAAAGTCTGCTAGGTGTGCATGATTCCGCTACCCCCACTCCAGTTTGTAGAGGCATGTAAGACCACACAGTAAATATAATCAAGAATGACCAACAATTTTGTGTACTACTTGTCTCTGGTGACTACTGTCTTCTAAGCCACAGTATATCCTTGTAATAAATTGTAACATCAAGATTATATTTCTGGACACTGAATGTTACGCCACAAAAGGTACATGCCACGGTTATGTCAGGTGTTTTTATAAACAGATTACTGGCTTTGGGAGAGCAGAATACCTTTGTGCATGAACTAAGAGCAGTAGTTGCAAATTATTTTTGGCAAGGGTAAAATTCACATCTCTTAGCTATGCTGTTAGTTCCTTCAGTCTTCCTGTAGTTTCTTTGTTTTCTATAAACACATCACAGTCTTTGTGTAACCCATGCAATAACTGAGGAGAAAGGGCAAATAAGACATTATTCTTCTTGACACTAATACCTATAGATCCTATTGTACAATGATACCTCTCCCTATCACAAAATATCTCTGCTAACAGAATTCTCAAACCCCAAGAAGTGGCATTCTTAATGTATTCCGCAGGCAAGTGGGAACAATGCCCATTGGTAATCAAACATACACAACAAGAAGCCGTTGGGACTTTCTAGCTATAATGTACAATAACTGAAAGTGCAAAGGACATCAGCTGTGCTTCTATGGCACTTCCTTTTTAAAAATTTCTACGGCAGATTTGAGGTTCTTTTAAATTAATATTATTATGCTCCAACGTGCTAGCTGCCACACAGAAATAAATGTACGCTATTTTCTATTTATCGGATATAATTAGTAATAAATTTGTTATTGACCCAATATTGTGCACTAGGGCCTTCAGCACAATTCTGCAGCCACTATTCACTCAATCATTGCATACCTAGACTTCAATTAAGCCCAGGTGAATAACTTTGCTCTTTGTATTAATATGGTTATTGTTCAGTTGGATGACGGGGATGTCGTTAAACAGAATGTGAAAGGAAAACAGGAGTGATGCAACACAGGAGGGAAGGAGAGTGAGCTGCAGGTATAAGGAAAGTAGAGATCAAAAGCAGGTATGAAGAAACTGGAGACCAGAGTATTGAGACACCAGTTAAGCTAAACTGGAATTCATTTACTAGAACAGGGCTTCTCAAAGTATGGGCTGCGACCCACTTCCTGGAGGACAGGGGTGGGTCATGGCCCTAGTAGGTTTGAGAACTGCTGTACTAGAATTTGTATCCCTAATTCCTGTTCTTTGTAAAAAAAAAAAAAGTACCTGATATACTTTATAGAATAGTAATATGCTGGGCTTTGAAAAAGTAGATGGACACATACCAGAGATTTATGGAAAAATCCTGAGTAAAGATCAGTCTTGGGAGCGCGCACTCTGCAGGCGGAGGGTGTCGTAAACGCGCTGTAAAGCACCTGGAGAGTAAGGCCCACCGGCGCGGACAGCGGCAGGTCTCTCTCCACCGTGGAAACCTCTTGCAGTCACTGGAGGATGGTAAGGCATCTTCTGGCGGGAATAAGGGCAGAGCGGGTGGCGGGGGAGGGTGGCCGTTGGCCGAGCCGGCCTGGGAGGGGCAAGGATGTTGGGCATGATATCCCTGTCCCCAGGCTCGGCGGCCGTTAAATGTCCGTCTCGGATTTTCGCCGTCTCAAGAGCCAGTGGACATCAGAGGAGGCCCACTGGGGCCTCCAAGCTCTACAGCGGGGGAAGGGGACAAACATCCCCTTCCCCTGAGGAGTCCCCGGGCCGCGCCGTAGCGGCCTGGGAAGAGCATAGGATCCTGCGGCTGGCCCTATGGGCTCTCAGTTGAGTTGGGATAACCCTGGAGATAGACTGGGAATGGGAATTTAGGGCTGGGAATGAGGATTACAGAAGAAAGGAAGATGGCTTTGAAAAAATTGTGGGAGAGAGGCTAAGTAGATTGAACTGGTGTTGGAACGGAGGCAATGGGAATAATGGAAAGCTGTGATTGACAGTGCAATTCTAACCAACTTTCCAGGGCTAGTACAACTGCAATGCAATCTCGAGGTAAGGGAACAAATGTTCTCTCACCTTGAAGAAGCCTCTGTGACTGCCCCCGCATAGCAAAATGCAGTGTGTGCCCTGTTGGCACACACAGCTGGAAAGTTGGTTAGGATTGTGCTGTGAGTCTATGGGAGCATGGGAAAAGAGAAGGGAGCAGGTCTGAGAGGGAGTGGAGCCAGAGGCTGGGTCAGTAAGGCACACTGTATTGGCCTGCAGATGCCCTGTGTATCTGACACAGAGCCCACAGCAGAAGATAAGTTGCATTTTCTTGATTAATAAGGCAAATAGTATATGACTGCAAGAAAAATGACAGAATGCAGTGTTTTCAAGTTCCTGTTACAAGGTACTGAAAAGACTGAAGTGAGAAATGACTAGGTGAGATACAACAGCATGTAGTGTAAACTGTATTGTTTTACAAAATATGCTATCAGGAAAAAATGCATTAGCTCTAATAAGCCAAAATGGTGTGATTCATTGCTTAATTTCAGGGTACCAGGCTATAAAGTATATCAAGCCTACCACAACTAATTTTTGCAGTGGCGTGCTATATGAAAAATGAAACGTCCAAGTGGCTACAAGTGAAAAGCTCCCATTTTTCTTCGGTGAATGAATATTACTTACTCTAATGATGTATAATAGCCTGCAACTACATTTAACCTGTGTATAAAATGGCAGCACAAACTGTTTACCTAGAGTTATGAAGAAGAAAATAGCAAATCAAGCAAAGGAATCTGGAGTGTGTACATTAACCTCCCACATGCCAACATAATTTTCTCCTACTGATGATCTATAACAGTGTCTCTATGTCCCATTTATTTATTTATTTTCTGCATTACACAAATAGTTTAAGATTCAAGTATCTAATGTGTCAAAGCATGTGTGATAAATTGATGCCAAAATGTAGCTAATTAATAAGTCTGATGTTTAGAGTTAAACAGATGCTGCTTCAACTGAAGCTATTAAAATATAATTATACCATATATTCCTCAAATGCACAGGTATGATATACACTAAAACAAATTAAAGGGAAAAATGTAATAATGCACTATAATTTAGAAATAGTAATAAATATATTTGTGAACAAGGCCTTAACTTATAGTAGCATACAAAATGAATTAATGTGATCAATAAAAAGGCAGCGACAACTGAACATATAAAGTTCAGTTGCAGTGACTTTAGTTTACAATAAATGGATACACATACACAAACACACCGATTGATGGAATATATTATTAGAAAAAAGGTGAAATTAATAAAATACACAACTTTTCTGACTAATCTGAATCAATGTTTGGTTACTGAATATATACAGATGCGTCTGGTAGCCATAACTCCGGGTTCCAAGGTGTGTGAAGGTGTAAACACATTATTTTTGTGCTACATCTTGGTGCATGTAAAGAATATAACCATTTGAGCGCCTTTGTTTCTCTTTTTGAAGAAAGAAGTGCTTATCACCTTTTCTTTTCTACTGTTTTAAACAGATATATCTAGAGGGAAGCAATTGACAGGAAAAACCGAAGTTGGAAAATTCTATCGTTTTTGAAGTAAAGTTTTGGAGAATCTGATTAGGTCTCACACTGCAATACCAGGTATTCAGTTTTTGCCAAAGGGCCAGCTATTATTATTAACATCATTTGTCTGAATCATTACTCTGCACCTTGGTTCAGCAAACACTATGAAGATGGCATGGTAATAAATGACCGCAGGATTCTTTCCTGCTTCGGCCTGTTTTTATCTGCCACCTCTCCACCGTCAGCTCCATCTTTCTGAACCTCTCTGAATCCCCAACAGGGACGGGGCGTCTATTTGTTTTCCACTAGGTTACCACACTGTCTATTGTTGTTTGCACTAAAGGGTACAAATTCAATTCATTCTTGTGACATAAAAGCACTGATACAGTAAATTTTTTGCCCAAGAGAAAACACAAACAAAGTTGCTGAATACAGGCTATGATGTGAGCTGCTAGTATGTATGTGACGGAGTTTTCCAAGACAGTGTTACTTACTGCTATTTTTCTTCCTCTGGCACAGACTAGACAATCAAATAGACCACTCTAAACTTATATTACCCTTCGCAAATTGCCACTCAGGGGAGGATAGTTTGTAAAAAGGGTTAAATAGCAACAAGAACAATACATATCTAAGTGTAAACAGGGGACCAAATAATGGATTGGAGGGTAAAATAGCCAATCAGAGCAGACAACAGCAGGAAACCAACCACTTTCGCTATCAAAGGAGGTTTGCTGCTTGGTAAGGTAAGGATTAAGGTAGAGAGGTAATACTATGCTACAAAAAGAAAACCAAAACACTTTTAAAATGAGGGCGGTGAAGGAGGAATTGAATCAGAATGAGTATAAGAGGACCATTATAGTTACTTTGAAAACTGAATTTTACACTAGATAATTTAATTGTTGTCACTACCAAATATGGAAAAGATAATTAGTCTATAATCTAAATGAGTCAATCAAAGTGAACAAACTGTAGATACTATTCCAATGTTTCACATAGCTCAGGGTACAAAGATTAATTAAAAAAATCAAGTGGCATAATGAGTTTATCTCAGCTGAATGATAAAACCGAAGTACTTTCCACTTTAGCAGAAAAGAACTTGGGAGAATTAAAATATATTTCATGATTCAGGGAACTCTTTAGATGTTCTCCCAGTTCCAATTCTTTGCCTGAGCCCTTTTCCTTATGCCATGCTAAGAATGCAGGTTAAATTAGGAACTCCATTCACAACAATACATTTTAACGTCCCAATATGTATAAACACTTCATGCCTTGGGGAATTTAAGATATGTAAATGCATTTAAGAAGCACGCTTAGCAGTAGCTTCTCACTGCCAAGGGCAACATGTTTTTTTCCCTCCAGATATGCTGTGAAAAAGTGTCAATGTGTAAAACCCAAAGGAGAATGCCAATTTCTTGCCCACACCACCCAAACCTTATAAATACTTAAAACAAACTGCACCAGAAATCCTATAATGTTTACAGTTCCTGGAACATTAATGTACACACATCTTTCTCCACATTCCTGCCAGAAGTTAAGAAGTTATCACTTGAAAATCACTGGCTAATCTAGCTTGTGCTAAGATGGATTTTTAATGAAAGTTTAATGAATGATAAATACTTGTTTCTTGATAAATGTTTAATTATGGCAATAATTACCAACTGCTGAAAACTACTGTTGTGTTAATAATGGCATTTTAGTACACAAGCAGTTCCATGAGTCATGGGGCTGTTAAAGATCAGAATTCCATCTGTCTACTGCAAACTAGCAAAACAAAAGGAAAGTAATTAATAATTTGACAAATTACCCCATATTCTTAAAAATGATTCCCTTTTGTGAAAAGAAGAATACATTGATTCTCTTTTCAATAAAACAAAACAAATAGTCCTAAGCAAAGATATGTATAAATCATACAATGGTCTATATTTGTAAGCCAATAACGATGATGGTGGTGGTGGTGGTTTGGTTATATTCTGCAATTCGGGATCTAGCCAAGGTCCTGGGAATATCTCCGTGATTCCCAGGAACTTGGCTAGAACCTGAATTGCAGAATATAACCAGTTCCACATACTTGCTTAGCCTGTGATAAGGTATAGTATAATAATAATAATAATAATAATAATAATAATAATAATAATAATAATACTTAACATTTATATAGCACTTTTTGAGTATGCAAGGCACTTCACATGTATTATCTTGATGTTCTTACAACAACCCTGTAAGGTAAGTAATATTATTCCCATACCGCAGCTGGGAAGCTGAGAGGGAATGACTTGTCGAAGGACACCAAGTGGGTTCATGGCAGAGGGAGCATTCTTGAAGGTTTCTGCTTCTTTTTCAGATTGAATCTTTATATGTTTAGGTACTATTACTCTTTTCCTGAACGGTTACACCAGTGTTTTCCAAACATTTTTGACCTTTGGCTCCTGTGACCATTGGTGACCATTGGCCACAGCTCCCCATTACATTATATTATGTGACAGGCAGAAAACCACCAGATAAAGCTTTCTCCCCAATTTCACCTCTTCTGTGAATAACTTATGTGAAGGTAATTCCCCCGCTTCTATAGGCCCTGAAGTGGGGTGGGGGTATGTTGACTGAGACACCCCTTCTTCCGTCTTCCCTCCACAGAGAACCTGAAGAAGCCACCCTTCCGCGGCTCCCCTGGGAGCTGTGCCTCACAGTTTGAGAACCACTGGGTTACACTAATAGAGGAATATATGCCGTCTATACTTTGTATTAGTGGTTGTAAGAAATATGGGTGGACCTATAAAAAATGAGTTGCAAACTGTCAGAAAGACAATTCTATGAAGTTCTGAAATACTTCAATTGCTAAAAAATTTGGATTGTAGACTTGGCTTGGATCCAAAGAACCAAGAGTGGAAGGAAAAATGTGTTGGTGGTGTTCCATGAACTTTTGCACAAGTACTAGTGGAAGACGCATTGTAGTGCTAAAATGTATGGGAGGTTGTATTATAGTACGAAAAACACAGTGAATAAGGAAGATACAGGCTGTAGCATATGAGCTCATGTGGAAAAACTGGTACAAACAGAGGAACTTCTTGGATTTGGGATCACTTTGCTCATTCAATGCCCTTCTGAAGTTGGAAACAGCTCTTCTATGAACAGAAGAGGTTTTTCACTAATAAAGAGTAGCTTTGAATTCAAGTCCTTACGGTGCGCTGGCATAGGCAAAGATTTGTTTTCTTGTTCTGAATGTTTCTAGTCAAATGTCTCTAAATCAACAGGCAGCCCAATCCTGTCCAGGGCCACCGCAGCGTGCAAAACCACGCTGCGCTGGATCCTGGGCAGGATCAGGCTAGCGCCAGTGCAGCTGGAGGTCTCCTCAGGGGAAAGGGAGATTTGTCCCTTTCTCCTGGGTAATGGCCCAGCTGCCCCTATGAGTCTCCTTGGATTCAAGGAGCCCGTGCAAGGTTCGCCAGACCTGGGATGGGGGATAGGATTCAGCAGAGCCTTATGGCACATTTGTGACACCGCAGAGTGTCATCTGTTGTTGTGTCTAAGTAGAAAAAGAGTGACTGTGACGCTGGTGTTTTTTTAAAGCTGATATAACCTTCCTTATATGAGTAAACTGTGCTTTACGTATATGAGCCATGTCGGACTTTTATACAAAGTGTTTTATTTTAACAATTCTTAATTGTTAATCAGGACATCCTAAACCAGATCATCCTACCTCCGTTTGGCAAAACATGCACTTTAACTAGATTCTCTCTCTGGCTGAACATATACTTGCAAAGTAAAAAAAAATCTATTGCTGAGCTTTATGTTTCAATTAACAGACTGCCTGACTGATGACATGCTTTTGAAAATGCCCCCAAGCTTTCAGAGAATACAGACAACATGCCAATGAGCTGTAGCCTACTAACAATCACATTCATCAAATATTTATATACCCTGACTGTTTGTAATGACCTCTGTTCAGTGACCTAGTGATAACAGTTCAAATAAGTGTTAGGTTTTTTACATGTTTATACCACCCTTCCTCCAAGGAGCCCAGGGTGGTGTACATGGTTCTGTCCCTCCTTTTGTCCTCACAACAACCCTGTGAGGTAGGTTAGCCTGATAGTGACTGGCCCAAGGTCACCCAGGATGCTTCATGGCTGAGCGGAGACTTGAACCTGGATCTTCCAGGTCTATGCCCAACATTACACCACCCTGGGTATACTCTCTCTCTCTCTCTCTCTCTCTCTCTCTCTCTGAGAGCCAGATGCCCCACCCCACCACTTCTATTTGGTTGAAAATGATGAGATGGCAATTTTATCAAGGCTATAAAGAATTCCTGTTGAGAACTATAGGAGTTGAAACCAGGTCTTTGTAGCCCGACACCAATAGTACATCAGCTACACCACACTGGCTTATCCCAATATTCCTAATGTTTGCCCTTCTCCATCACTCTTTCTTGTCCCAGAAAGGGATTTTATGAGCAAGCCAAAATGAGTCATTTGTAGCAAAATGCCCTCCTGACCTCCCCTGAGGTTGTTTGTACACTCATCATTGTTAGTCCCATTTGTACACTAACTATTAATGATTAATGCCCCTTAACACCCTCATAATTTCTTTGCACCGAATCTATGGGTAACAGAAAAGTTACTGCTGGTTCACAATTGTGAGTGTGTTAATAGTATGCAGGATAGCCACAAAGCTATACATGATTATCTGCAAAGGAAGTTCACAAAACAAACTGTTTCCTGATACATGGCTGTTGACTAAAACTCTTCCACTGGGGAAAGTGGAAAAGAGATCCACAGGTATAATAAAACATGTATTGATAACTTGGGTTGTTTAAATTAGTACTCGTTATTGCCCCAGAGGAACAAAATAGTGCTTTCATTGTATAATAATGGGCAACAAACATAGCTGTAGCTTTTAAGCATTACACTACAATTCTTACTTTTAATAGACCAAGACCAATAACTCAGCTATATCCTTTCTAAGAGTTCAACTGTGTTAAATTTGGTATTCTTGGTGGTGTCGTGCATGCCCCACTTTCAATCCCAATTGTACAGTGGCAAGGAGAGAGAGGAGCTGGGAGATGCAGAGGAGAAATTGCTTCCGCCTGTTCTTATTACAAGTAATCACTACTGGGGATGCAAATCAAGCTTTCCCCAGACTTCTCACCCACAGAGCTGTGCCTGAAAGAGGAAAGGTAGGAGAGGGCCAACTGTCATTGTTCTGGACTGAAATGATCGTCAAACTGCATCATTCAGAATGGTTTCCTATTAGTCAGCTTAAAATTATTTTTAAGTACATATTTCACTGTGGTGAGATTCCACTGAACTTTCCATGTGTAGCTATAATGACTAGTCAAGGAGCATCTTTGCCTCACTAGTTAGAAGGGCATTGCACATTCTCTTATTGTTGTCATCACTGTCCTCTCACAGATCAGCGATAGCCTGAGTTCCACTGGAGCCCATCTTTCACTGCTTATCCAGTGAGTTCAGTGAGAATTTTTCTTGAATAAATCAGGGCTATAGTCACTAATGCATTTTGCAGGAAAGGACAGACCAAGATTAGATAAGAGCAGAACAAAATAAATAAAACAAATGTATGCCATTAACAAACAGCGTACTGTGTTTTATAATGCTTATAATTTGGTCAGATTTTCCCCCTAACACACAACTTCGGACTTGTGTCTCTGGAAAAACTGTTCCAAATATTTGCAAGCTCCTGTGTGTGCAATATGTTTCAGACCAGTAACTGTACATTTGCAGGTACATATGCACACAATTGACAGCAAGACAGGTGCCGTCACTCTCATTTAATAGGGAGAGCAGATCTGCACACATACTCATTCTTTTGTATATGCAGATTGATTCCTGCCACTTAATTGAATCGAACTCTGAAGTCACATCAGTGCTAGGCCACCGCCAGCTTGCTGGTGACCCCAGGGCAAAGACCTACATCGGGTCCCCTCCCTCATGGTATATCTCCCAATGGTACATTGGACGCTACCATTGCCGCAGGTACTGAAGATTCAGGGATCTGTCCAGATAGTTGGGCCCACTCATTAGTCTTGGCCAGTTGTCTTGGCCAGTTGCCTGACCTAGACAACCTCTGATGTCAGCCCTGATTTAAATTACTAGTGAATCAACAGTGAGATTTCCTGTGGTAGCAAATCCTTAGGAAAGGGGTATCTACTATTGCATCAGCACAACGTCATACAGTAGATGGATATATTGGGTCAAATGCTTAAGATACTTATAATAAATGATTGCTTATAACATCAATACATTCTTTAAGTAGGTTTGTAGACTCTCATGGCCAGCAATTATCAAAGAAGATTGTAAATCCATTACGGGTTTAAAAGCCATAAAAACTATTTAATATGTTAAAAACACCATTTAAAACTCAAACAAGTTAAAAAACTAGTTAAAACATGCTCAAACAACAACGTTTCGAATGCACTTTTACATTCTTCTTGAGGTTGTAGACACAGCAAGTGCAACAAGATGTTAAGATACACACCAGCACAGTTAGTATTAAAAGCTGCTCACACCCACCCGTCAGCTGAGGAGGATTAGCAAAGAATTTGTAGCAGCAACACCAGTATCTTAACATCTTGTTGCACTTGCTGTGTCTACAACCTGAAGAATGTAAAAGTGCGTTCGAAATGTTGCTGTTACGTAATGGATTTACAATATTCGTCCCATGCATTCTGTTGGTGCAAAATACTTTTGTCTCTCAAACAACACTGGATATACAGTATATTATACTTTTCACTTATCCAATACAGGCTGTAATTCTATACACACTTTCCTGTGAGTAAGCCTCATTGAACTCAGTGGCACATGCTGAGTAGACATGCATAGGATTGTGCTCACAAAGTCCCACATGTGACTACAATATTTTACACTACTAAGCTACCAGGGCTTTCAGGGGTGAAACCGCAACGTTTCCATTCAATAGCACAGGAAGCAGTACTCAGCAGCATATGAATGAAAGTCTTCCTACACTCTTTGTTCTTTGCAGCCAGTAGGGAGTCAATGCCGTCATGTGGGGCTGGGTGGCAGAATGTGCACTGACACGTATGAGTCCGGTTCCAAAAACCTTAGATGCACCCAAAGGTATATGCAGGCCCCAGGGGTGGCGTCAGAGGTCAGCCAGGTTGGGCACTGGCCAGTGGCTGATAACTGGAGCCCACAGAACCAGTTGCATTGGTAACACCCAATGCACCTTTAGAAGGCAGGTGGGGGCTTTGCCCCAGGGCCCCCAGCAAACTGGTGCTTGCACTGGCAGGCCTAGTGCGATCTTTCACTTTGAAGTAAAAGCTATACCACAAATTGTTTTGGAAAATTCCCTCTATTTCAAAACTTGGTTGCTATGTGGCTTGAGGGACTGGTTTTGAGAAATACAAGTCCAAGGACCCACTAGGTTCAGAGAGAGAGAGAGAGAGAGAGAGAGAGAGAGAGAGAGAGAGAGAGAGAGAGAGAGAGAGAGAGAGAGAGGCATTATTGTGCAATATTGCTGTACTAATGACATATTTTGTTCCAGAGGACGTGGTTTTTCCAGCTCAGGGTGAGTTGCCTAGATCACCCTTTTGAACAAAACACACAAAAAATAGGCGTTCAAACTGATTTCCTTCCCAAATAAGATACAGTGCAAAATGCCACTAAAGCATTGCAGAAGATGTGGAACTACTGAATTAGTTAGAAAGTTAATCTAGCCAAGTTTATAGAATGGATAAAGATTTGGAACAAATCAGATTGTTTTCAACAGCTGTAGCTGCTGGTACCCCAGTCTAACAAGACGACAACAATGGAGCTTCCTACTATCACACTGATAGCTATTGTGTTATTTTTGAACTTGGCAGGGTTACATTTGTGAACATTTTTGAGACATCTGTGGGTGCTTTATAATATATTAACACATGCACCTCACTGTCTTTCTTCCTAAACAATGTGTTGTCACATTTGCTGTTTGGGCAGGACAGAATTGCTCATCTTCCCCTCACAGCCCATCTGGTTTCTCCAAAGCTGCTCAGGGAACAATACACTAAAGAGAAGAGAGAAAAAACAACCCAACTCAACGTTACCGGGGTACATACCAATATACATCATACTCTAAAAATATGCTCTCTCATTTACAGTGCATTATTTTAAAAACTGCATTGCATCTCACCTGCAACATGATACAGTATAACGTAGAGCAAAGCGGTACATTAGTCAAGGGCCTGCTTTTAGGAAAAATGCACAGAAATGGAATCTCTACCAATCTGCAGCATTACACTCAGACAGCAACAGCAGAAGAAATGCAGTCAACGACTATCAGCGCAATCCTGTGTAACCTTGCACCGGTGTAACAGTAGATGCACCGGTGTAACAGCAGATGCACGTACACCGGTGCATCTTCTGTTACACCGGTGCAAGGTTACACAGGATTGCGCTGTTAGTATTATATAGCTCAGTCATTTTTAATGAGGCTGTTTATTAAGGAAATCATACAACACCCCCCTCCCCCCCAGGCTCAACAATGCCCTATGAAATTTGCATAGTATATTTTACAACTTTTAATAGTCGGTAAAGAGTACGAACAAGCCATAAAAATGGTATAAAAACAATACTTCTGGCACGTGCAACCTGATGCTAGTTCTTTTTATGTTTTACATATAAAGCATTCTGAGCAATCAGTTACGTTTTGAAAAGAGTGGTGCTTTCTTGGTTCTCTTTTTTAAAAGTATGAATGCAAAGCACACACTATATATTCCACAGATCTGCTTCCTAAGAATCAACATGGTGCGCGCCATGTGAACTGTCACATTAATAACCCTATGCTGATATTCAAATTTTCTGTCTTAAGCTAAAGAAAGATTGAATACCCTGCTGTTGTGTGGCCAAGATTGAAGAGGTGTCTCACTGACATTGTTCAAAGTTTATGAAAATATATGAATGCTCAAATGTCATTGGCTTTGCGCCTCCAACAGACTGTGGTTTTATGAGAAATCAGTCTTTTAATCAAAATGATTGAATACCTTAAGGTCGAATCCAAAGATATCAGTTAATATCTAGAAACGTGCTATTTCTGCAGATTTTGCCAAGCTGTACATATTGTGGTACATTTTAAAGTGTTAATTTGTGCATTCCATATTGAAAATTGATCTTGAGTTTCAGCTTTTTGTCAAGCAAAAACATATGGTTACAAGCTCTATGCATTTTACATGACGGCTGTTGAAGCTGTCACATGTGCAAACTTGATAACCGATGTGACACATACGCAAATAATTTGCTTGTTTAGTAACAATTCAAAGATTCATTATTCATGCAAAAACACATTTTTAAATGATCAGATGGAATGAGTCTTCATTTTACAAAATCTAGACTCGTTGGTGTGCAAACACAGATAAAATAAAGCTGGAAACTAAGTGGTATTAAAACAAATCCAAGAATATGGGTATTTCCAGACAATTATTGAAGCAGATGGTGTTTTTTTTGTTAATTCTGCCATCAGTCTGAGAACTTGATATCTTACATCTGCACTTGGTAAAATAAATTTTGCCACTGACATTATCTCAGTTTTCTCAAAATAGTTCCGTCAGTTTTACCCTAAGATTTGCTAACATCTGCTAAAGCGCATGCCTGTCAGATGCAATTGTTTGAAAACATTCCTTCAAAGTATACCTCCTTATCTCAAACTTCAATATTGATTTATTATATCTATGATGGTATAAATTCCAAATCACCATACTAATAGCTGTTAGACAACAGCTAATGACATCGGGACCTTCACCTTCAGAAAACCTCAAATCAAGGTCCTTTAGAGACCTAGGCTTGGAGCCTTGTTCTCTTGCCCACTTCATCTCGATTGCTGTTCTGTGTGTGTGTGTGTGTGTGTGTGTGTGTGTGTGTGTGTGTGCGCGCGCACGCGCGCGCGCACGCGTATGTGCGTGCATGTTCATTAACCCTTGCCTTTCCTCACTCTCATTTTGCATAGTCAGTCACTGCCCATCTTGCTATATAACTTGATCATCCTTCATGGGGCTGCTGTCTGTGTGACATTAATTTCTCCCAAAGCCCAGCATCTCTCTCCACATTCATTGCTCTCTGGCCCTGGCTTTCTTCCTGCCATGCCACCTTTTACCCTCACTGTTCCCATTTGGATGACTAATATGGAAGCCCACTCAAGTATTACTGCCTTACAATGCAATCCTATGCTCCTGCTAGGCCGGCACAGCATGTGCTGCGCCAGCCGAGGGTGTTGCAAATGTGCCATAAAGCACATTGCAATAAATGTGGGAGGAGGGAGCACCAGTGGGAAGGCCTGTGCTGTCCCACCATGCGCTGGAGCAGGTAAGATCTGCTTCTAGCAGCGCAGGGGCTGGGGGAGGGTGTGGGTGTAACGGGGCAGGGGAAGGGCAGAGCTGGGGTTGGAACAGACCCAGGAGGGGAGGTGGGATTGGCGATGCTAGCGCATGCCAAATCCTATGCTCCCTCCCAGGCACGAGTGATTCGTCATGCCCCCTCACAGGCTTTTCTGCCTGCACAAGGCTTCTTGGTTCTGTGTCAGCTATTAAGCTCATGCAGATCTGAGTAGCCCCATTGCACAGGCTGCGGCTTTACCCAGGGTAAGGGGACAAAGGAGATTGCCAGCTTGCTCCTTCCCAGTGCTGGAGACAGCATGGGCTGCCTGGCCCCGCAGCTCCTGCGCTGGATCGCATTGGGCTGCCCGTCAGCTGCTTGTTCTGCGAGGAGCTAAGACTGCAAAGACAAGATTCACTTTGGGGCTCCTGATCCAGATCCATCAAAGGGATGACAAGAATACTGAAATTCCTATGACAAGCCCCACTCTTTATATTCAATGTTCTAGAATGTTATTCTTAGAAAAATAGGTGAGATGTAGTTTGGCTATAAATAGACCAAAATAAAGTTGTGGCTTGGAAGAACCAAATACGGAAATAGACTATGAATGAAATGGAAATGGGCGATGGAATAAAAAAGAGGAGTAAGGCAGAGGCTGATGAAACTGCAGCTGTATTATTGGGTCTCAGAAGAATTGTACATGATAAAGTGAAGGAAGGACTCACTCCTCCCTGTGATCTAAATGGAAACTCATTTTGGCACACAACTCTATTGGACAAGATTTACGCCAAATATGAGTACACCAAGTCAGGGGGGAAAAAAGGCCAGTCAAGGCATTTTTTGTTGCTAGTGCAGAATTACAAGCTGCACATGCACGCTAAGGTCTAGTTGTGGTTGCATTTGTAGTTTTTTGTGCTTCTATATGCAGTGAATAATCTGCACTGTGAACGTGAAGAACATCAGACATTTATTGAGTGTAAGTTTCTAATTGGAAAGTGTTCAGTTTTGTTTTTCCATATCCTTTTTAGATAAGATTTAACACTGATAGTAACTGATTTTAATAGGTTTTATTATTCGTTTTACAGAGCACAAACAAAATGCAATGGAACATTACCTTTTTAAAGGACTATAATTTGAACTGAGTCACCTTTTGAGTGTCCAGAGGGAATACACATAACTCCAATTTGTACGTGAGATTTATATTAATATTTGTAGAGTCTATTGTGAATATTGGGAGAATCATAGTACAGTATGAATATCTTTGTTGCTTTCATCATTGTATTTTGTTTATTAGCATTTGTGTTTTTGTTTTTTCTAACTTATCACTACTGAAATAGTTTGTTTGGCTTCCACTGGAGAGTGGTGAGTGACCTTTGATTCTCTAGTTTGAGTCATCTTATAGCAGCTAGACACAGCTACGGAAATATTGGAACCAGATAATGGGAAAAAAAGGTTTTAAAAACCACGAACTTGTAAAGTAAAATGAAGCATAGATTCTCTTAACACAATACAGTACCTCATCCATTCGCCACAGGCAGGCATGACCCATTTTGTAGCACCCTATCTTAATACATCCTGTATTCTGCCTCACCAACAATTTTATGGTACTTTCAAGTTTGTTACAAAGCTGCTAATCATAGTAGATCACAGGTGTGAAAAGTCAGGTGCAGAACACACTCATGTGGATTTGTCTGCTTCTGTGAAACAGCAGAACTATTAGGGGTTGTCCAGCAAGGATTCATAACAAAAACCAAGGTACAACACTGCTGAATACTAAGAAGGGAACATAGTTCAAGGAGGCTTAATAAAAGGATGTTCCAGGAATGCACTGTGATTTACAGCACAATCCTATCCGATCGCTGTGCCAGCAGGACACGAGTTCTGCCAGCACGTGCTGTCACAAAAGCACTGTAAAGCACTTTGCAACAGCGCACAAGACCCGCATGCCAGAGGGAAGACCGGAGCCTTCCCCCATGCACCGGAGGTTGTTCGGAAGCCTGCTGGAGCAGGTAAGCCCGTGCTGTGGGCAGAACAGGGCGGGGAAGGGGCATGGTGGGCGGACTGGGCCCAGGAGGGGCAGGATTGGTGGCGCTAAGGTGCACTGTATCCTAGCCCCCTTCCCAGGCCTGATCTGCTGACACAGATCTGCTATAGAGCTTGCGCAGGTCTGAGTTGACCCATTGTACCTACTGGGGCTGAGGGGATGAATGTCCCCTTACCCCAAGGAGATCTCCAGCAGCCAAACCCCCACCATGGGATGCAGTACAGCCCGCAATGGTGCCACCGCATTGCCGTGCAGGGATTTAGGTAAGATTGGGCTGTTAGACTGGGGAACATGAAAAAAGCACAGGTTAAGCTGAGATATGGACCAAAGAAGGTGAAGCCCTGTGTTAACGAATATCAGATACCTTCAGTAAGAAGCTGTTTCCTACTTTCCAGAGAAGCCAAAAAGAGTCTGTCTGGTGACAACACAGATGCAAAGACTGAGGTACTTGGCACCTGAGCTTCAGCAAAAGTATGATCCTGCACTTTGCTTGGTTTGTCAACCATTTATGTTAAGTATCCCAAATATTAAAAAGTCAGCACTGAGACCTAAAGCTGGATCCTGACAGCGTTACAGTCCTAATTTCTGAACATGCCATCACACAAATCTACATGATAAAGGGCCTCCATTGCCTGTGATGAAGCCTGGAAGGAGAAAGACAATTGCAGAGCAAGGAAGAGGCAGCACATTCTTCCTCACAAGAAGTGAGAATTATATAGGATGTTTCCAGAGTTTTGTCAAGTGTTCTGTCCTTGCTCTTGATTGGGGAGACCCAATATACATTGTGTGTCTTGAAGGTGGGAATAATGCCCAATCTTTCAGGTCTTTGGAGGACCACCTCTTTGATCTTACCAATTGTAATACAGGTGGGCCCCCATATCCGCTGGGGATATGTTCCAGGCCCCTCCGTGGATACTTGAAACCATGGATAAGAGCGAACACCCCCTCCATGGTTTCCTGAGGGCCCCCCCACCCTGCCTCCCCTGCAGGCAGGCATGCTTGCCCCCTCCCCCAGCTCTTATTTTTCTTTCAGCAAGCTTTGTTTCTTCCTTAAAACAGAGAAGCAGCCTCCATTGCAGGCAAGTAGAATGAGACTAAGTCCTAGAGAGGCTCTGCAAGGTTTCTGTTAACCTTGCAGAGCCTCTCTAGTACTTAGTCTCATTCTACTTGCCTGTAATAAGCAGCCAGAGGCTGCTTCTCCTGTTTCTTTAAGAAAGAAACGAAGCTTACTGGGAAAAAATTAAAAGCCTGGGGGGGGTGTCCCCACAATCCGTGGATAACTGAAACCGTGGATAGCGAATCAGTGGATATGGGGGCCCACCTGTATTTGAAAAGAGCTCCAACAAATGGTCAGTTAGAGCCAGGAAGGATGATTGGGTGAGTTGGGTGCCTGCACAGATGACCTCTTGAAGTACTACAGTTACCGGAAAGCAACCTGTTCTCCTTCTTTGTGGTCTCTGTGCAGTCACATGTAGTACAGACTGGTTAGCTTCCCCCTACCTGGAGTTGGAAGCAGGTTGATCAGGAGAAGATGCTCTGCAGAACGACGTGCCCAAACAAGGAATCAGCTCTCAACCTTGTGTCCAGGGCATGGTGTTTGATAAAGGTCAATGGCATAAACCATATTACAGCTCTGCAGAGTGGAACATTTCTCAGGTTCGTGGTGGAGGATGAAACCGCTCTGGTGGAGTGTGCTTTCAAGGGAGCTGGTGGCTCTTTCTTAGCCAACTGGTGAGCTATGGAGAGATGCTAGGTAGAAACAATTTTGCTCTTGTGGGGTCTCTGACAGCAGATCAACAGCCTGTTGTCTGTCCAGAATGATTCAGTTCTATGAACATAGAAGGAAAAGGCTCACTTAACATTCAGTGTGTACAGAGCTCTTTCTCCTTCTGATGCAGGATTTTGAAAAAAACTCAGGCAATGTCAAGTCTTGATTAATGTGGAATGTTGAAACCATCTTAGGCAAACAGGCAATGTCCAATCTCAACAGCACTTTGTTTGGATGATATCTGATTAATGGAGGGTCAAGCTGTAGAGCACCCAGTTCACTAGCTCTCTATGCTGAAGAAACAGCCATTAGAAGCACCATCTTGAAGGTGAGTTCACAGGCTTGAAAAGCTTGCTCATAAGTTGGGATGACCAGGGACAAACTCAATGATGGAATCACTCCATGATGGAATCAAGGTTTAGAACCCTTGCAAAATAGAAGATTTCCTCAAAAGTGAGGAAACTGATGCATTCTCTATAGCTGAATGGAAGGTAGAGATGGTAGCAAAGTGAACTCTCAGACCAGAGAGCCTTTGTAGCCTTAAGGTGGATATCATTCTGTTTGATATCTTGAAGAGAGGTGTCCCTTTGTTGAAAGTTGTTAGAGGTCAAATAGACACAGAAGCATTTCCACTTTGCTGAATAACGGCCATATCCTATTGGGCCTCGCTGCCAGCGGAGTGCTCGTTCTGCTGGTGGTGACTGTCCAAAAATGGCCATAAAGCGTGGTCCAGCAGCTGAAAGGACCTGCCGAAGAAGATGGCGAGGGAGGCAGGGAGGGGCAGGGGAAGGCAGAATCAGTGCAAAACTGGGCAGGGAAGGAGGAATGGGGCCGGAAGGGTGCGGGAGGGTGTGGATCCGGTGGCAATGATGCGAGCAGGATCTTATCCTCTCTGACAGACCTCCCTGCCCCTTTTCTCTCCTCGGACTCCTCTCCTTGAAATCACTGGCACAGGTCTGAGGAGATCCATTGTGGGGCGGGAGGCTTATGGAAGGGAAAGGGGATTTAAATTCACTTTCCCTTCCAGAGTCTCCTGCTCTACCCCCTCCCCCACGCTTTTTTGCTGTGGCTGCATCAGTGGGGGGATAGTATTGAGGTGTAAGTCTTAAAGGGTCAAGAATTTCCTTGAGTGGGTTAAGATGTTCTCCATGCCATCAGCATCAATGTTTTGAGGTTGTGGTATAGTATTTGGGCTCAACTGTGGGAGAGGAGGTTCAGGCAGGAAGGTAGGTTAAGGTACTTGGCCCTTGAAATCTTGAGCAGAGACACAAATCAGATTTGTCTTGGTGACCACAGCCATACAATTGGTAAACAACTTGGTGCTGGGGGGAAGCACTCAATATTGAAAGTGCTCAGTGCTGACTGCAAACGTCTGATGTTGTGGACATATTGTGATGTGGAAACAGGCATCTTTTAGGTCAGTGGTTCCCAACCTTTTTTTCACTTGCATACCACTTGGCAGCCTATTTCCATAAATTGTACCCTTCACATTAATTACAAAAATGTTTGTAATTAATATACCGGTAGTTGCTGTTATTTCAAATTTATATGTTGTTACTGTAAATAAATGGTTTAATAATGGAATTAAACAATATAAAAATGATAACAAAAACTACTGAATGTACAGAAGATCCGGAAGAACTCACTCACTGAACACTGCTCACTGGACTGACTGAGGTGCCCGCTTATATATACACTGGTAATGGCACAACAGCACTCGAATGTTCGCGAAATAGAGGAGAGTGAGAGCTAAGCCTGTGAAGGGGCGTGCTGCCGAGCACGTGCGCTGCAGTGGCATGTTTGCAATACACTGTTTAGGGAGGGACTCCCCACCATTCGCCAAAATAACAAAGCGAGGGAACGTGGGCTTTTCTTAAGTTTAAATAACAAAGAAACCCCACACCGCCACATGTCGTAATGTTGAATTAATTTCACAACTTTTGACTTGTAACTTGTCTTATACTGTTGACATCTGTACCCTTTTCTGCCATTATTCAGTTTTTCACATACCCCTAAACGCCCTTGCATGTACCCGTGGGGGTACGCATACCCCAGCTTGGGAACCACTGCTTTAGGACAATAGCTCTGAACCAAGTACTTTTGTAGAGGTGCATCAAGATGTTCACTATCAATATCATATGGAATTTCTTGATCTGGATGAAAGTGCTGACATCGGATGGTCTAGATGAGGACACAGACCACAGTCTCTCTTCAGCACTGTCCATGATGTTGACTAGGAGGTGTTGATTCAATGGCACCATTCCGGAGAAGAGTGTCTAGTTCATTTAGTACAGTTTGGGATGATTGGGGGACATGAACATGTTCAGTGATGGAAGGTGTATAAATTCGATGGCATAGCCAATGCTGACAATGATGATCACCAACTATATGGGTTGGGTTTTTCGCTTCACACCTACCATTGAAGTCTTTCGCTGCTGTTTTTAGGTTCTCCTGTACTAGGGTTTCCTTCATCCCATTTCTCAGCTAGAGTCAAGCAAAAAGGAAATGGGGCTGAAGTTTTGGTTCTGGCCTTACACGACTCCTCCTATGTTTGGATCAGCGTGTGAGGTGAATCCGAGTCTTCTTGGATAGTGGGGCAAATCAAAGATGGGGTAGGAATCTGGGGCAAATTCAGCCTCATCCAATAGATACTGGCATGCCAAGAGAGCTGGGACAGTAGAAACGGCTGCATTAGTGAAGCAGCAGGGGTAGTTCCAGTCTTCTGCTTCATTCCCCTGAGCTGCTTGATCCTGACTTATTTTATACCCCACTGCATGAACGAATCTAATTTTGTTCACGGAAGTCGTTCTTAGGGTCCAAACCATATACCTTTTCTGTTTTTTTTTTAATCAAGTTGCTATGTCAAAAGCTTTCCTAGTCTAGGCTCTTTCTCAAACAATTTCTGCTTTAATATGCAACTATTGCATTTTAAACAGAAGTAACAGTACTGAGATGGGACAAAAAAGTGTCCAGGCATAAGAGGCTATACTTCCCAGTTTCAGAGATTACCAGAGTATGAATTAGCCCTCATACAACATAACCAACACACAAACTATTGCCTTTTGATTAAAGTTTTGATTATTTTAAATGCCCCCCCCCCGAACTTCTGGATACATAAAGTTATGATTGTGTAATGATTTGGAAGTATCGATCAATGCACACACACACAAACACGTGTGTGTGTGCGAGCGCGCATGCGCGCTTATGTTTACATATATATATATAAACAAGATAAAAAAAGTAAGAATTTGGGTCTGAAAACATGCCTCCTTTCAATAGACTTGGCAAAGATCCTGAGCTTAGACACTGTTTCATTCACTGCCAAGCAGAAAGAACGGAAAGTTATAAAACTAAAACAATTGCTTTCATTTATATCTTTGCCTGATTATTCTGATAGCTGAAATGTCTGAATAAGTTCAGAATGTGTAACGCCTGTCACATTATAGAAACATGTCTCTTTAAACTAAATGTGAAATTCCAGTAATTGAAGTGATAAATCTAGTGTTTTTGCTGAGGTACTTTTGATGAGAACTACAGTAGTAAATTAGAAATTATTCTGTGCTGTTATATCATGGTAAAAGCCTTTCCATTATCTGTTGTCAGTCACTGGGGATGGGCAAATAACTCAGTTGTCAATCTAACTGTGAAACTTAAAGTTCTGGGAATAATCAATAAGGGGAAAAAAAAACCCTCTCTATTATCCTCATGTAATTCTTTCGACAACTCTAAGTTGTTTTTTCCCCTTTTACTTCTGCACATCTCATTTATTCACAGATATATTGGATATGTTGGAATATTTCATTTTTTATAGCTAGTTATGTGTCACCGTGTTTTCATATGGTATACGAGAGCTACATTTCAATAAGAACAACCAGCTATAACTTTGCTTGTAAACACAATTCTACACATGATACAGACTTAATTAAATTAGCCATAACAACCACCTATGTTTTATTATTGATTTTTCAGTACTACTATTTATTGTTTAATATGTCTACTTTAAAACACTATGATTTTTGTGCTCTTTCAAACAGTCATGGAAATATCATCTGTAAGTGAGATCACTGATAGTCCAAGCAGCAGCATAAATTCTGCATGCTACATAGTTGTTTGTAAAATAACGCCTGATACGTACCATCTGTAATGTAAATCAGAAATTATTTACCCCCTCTAACTCTAGTACAAGTGAAAGAATGAACAGTGGAATTTAAACATCATGGCTGGGAAGAACAAGATGTAAAGACTGTGTTGGGTTGCTTGGGCTCTTATACACAGTTAAATTTCAGACACAGTAAAAAGGTCAGTACCACTGGCATTTGTAAAATGATGGTAGTGTTAACTTAATTTTTTAGTTTGTTTTGCTTCTACAGGTAGCAGTAACTATGCAGGAATTACAGGTGATCCACCCATGGAAAAAACTGGAGAAAAGTCATCTGCATTGTCAATACAAATATTTGTTGTAAGCTAATGGGCAGACCAGTGGGTGGCGCAGTGGGTTAAACCGCTGAACCATGAGCTATCGATCGAAAGGTCAGCAGTTCGATCCCGTGACAGGGTGAGCTCTCGTTGCTTGGTCAGCTCCTGCCAACCTAGCAGTTCCAAAGCATGTTAATGTGAGTAGATAAATAGGTACCGCTTGCGGGAAGGTAAACAGCGCTCCGTGTTCCAGCCGCATACTACGTGCTGTGGCAAGGAGAGTCATGCCAGCCACATGACCACGGAGGCGTCTTCCGACAACGCTGGCTCTTCGGCTTTGAAATGGGGATGAGCACCACACCCTAGAGTCGGACACGACTGGACTTAATTGTCAGGAGTCACCTTTACCTAATGGGCAGACCAATTCTGTGTAAGATTGAGACTGGCGGAGCACTGCCATATTTGGAAACGTACTATATTTGTGTCACCCGGTGAGGACGCCACACTGGTGAAGAGGCTGGTGCCGCTCTCCCTACCCCAGATTTACCAGAGTGCCCGCCAGGGAAGGTAGGTTCCCTGCCAGGTGGTGGGGGCAGGGGAAGGAGGCAGAGAAAGGATGGAACTGGGCATTCCAGGGTGGGTGGGATTGGTTGGTCGAGCCCGGGAACGAGGAGGGATCGGCAGCAACTACACCGAAATCCTATCCCTCTTTCCGGGCCCAGCCACCGTTACACGGGGCTCTTGGACTTGAGCAAGCAAAATAGCTGGTGCACATTTGAGTAGCCCCATCGGAGCAGCTGGGGCTTTACCCGTGGGAAGGGAAAAATGTTTCCTTCCCCAAAGTGACCTCCCCTGCAGGCTGCACCAAACTCACTGCATCACAGGGCAGTTAGATAGGATTGCGTCATTAATTACTCTCCTTTGTATTGCATCATTACTAATAGTAAATAATGTGGTGTTAGGACAAGTAAACTTTTTGTCAGGAGTTAATAACTGGTAGAATCAGTGGTATTGAACATTTGTTAAAAATTGTTATATCAAGAAGTCCTTAGCTGCCACTGCATCACCTTGGCTAACTACATACCATCTTGAGAAGGGGTTAAAAGATGTAGCCTAATCCTATCTAACTTTCTAGTGCCGATGCAGTCGCAATGCAACCCCGAGGTAAGGGAACAAATGTTCCCTTATCCCGAGGAGGCCTCTTTGACTGCCCACCCCCAAACGCAGGATGCAGCACACGCCCTGTTGGCATAGCTGCATTGGTCCTGAAAAGTTGGATAGGATTGGGCCCTTACTCTTAATCACTATCTTCAGAAAGAATAATTTCCTTTAAACATACTTATATAAAAATAGCCATTTGAAAGAACCCCTGATAGTCTATAGCTGAAAGCTGGTTATGAAAGTGACAACTTATTTGTAGCAGCAAACCTACAACGATAAATGAACTATCATGGAGCATTGTTCTTCTATCATAATTGTTTTGCTAACTCAATGGATTTCTGCTGACAGTGCTTTCCCTCTGTTGATACAGTTTAATTTTGTGAAAGCTTGATCAGGGATGAGTTTTAGCATCAAAATTTGGACTTGGATTACACGATTAAGACTACGCAAATTATCTGACCCTGTCTGGGGTTCCCCATACCTAACGACAGTAGTTGTCCCCTGGCGAATGGTGAGTCGCCAGCAGTGACAGTGGCAGCTGACCCTACAGTGAGCTGCCTGTTGTGGCTGACTTGCCTGAGGCAGGCCCGGCGCAGGATCTTCAGGGGCGAGCTTCACCTGTAGCAGCCAGCTGAACCATGCGCCTTGGCCACTTCCAGGCTTGTGGTGGGTCAGGGCAGAGGAAAGAACCACCCCAAGGGTGGGGTTCACAAGTGATTGGGGAAGGCAAACCAAAGGGGGCAGGAGAAAGCAAACCAGGGTATCCCAAGGGAGCACTACTTGGGTTGGCTTGGAGGGAGGAACAGGCAGGGCCAGGGCTGCCACTTTGTGTATATAATAAGTTAATAACCCTCATAAGGCCGATGAAGGGCTATGTTGAGGGTAGGCCGTTGATCAGGTAGGTCAGTGACCCACCAGAACTGAGGATTGGGAGAAGGTGCTTGGGTGCAGTAACCCCCTTCCCTAGCTGTGACTGAGGCCTGCAGAGATGTCAGAGAAGATCCAAACTGGGGCAGCCCCGGCCTGCCCTGGAACCCATACTTGGCACTCCACTGGCCTTCAGAGATGCCAAGGCGGAGATAACCCTGTACCCCGAGAGTAGACAGACCCTAACCTCTCCTTTGACATATTATTGCTTGCCATTACTTTTGTGGCAGTTTCCAAGTTCCTAAAAGTCAGGTGGCTTTGAATGGATATGGAAGATTGCTTTAGTTCTACCTCTTTACTGTGTTTGAGCAGGAGTAGGAGTTTAAAAAAATCAATCTAAAACAAGCCTGAACTAGAATGATTCCTCCAGCTGGATGACCCATACAATTGAACTGGTGCTGGCACCAGGCTGCTGGGGTCTTAGGCAAAGCCCTGCCCTGAGCCTGCCATGGCATCATTCACCCTCATCCCCTGATGGCACATTGGTTACTGCTACTTCCCATGACATTGAAGGTTTTAGGGATTGGCATAGATGGGTGGAACCCTTAGATAGGCATGGCCAGTGCCTGAGCTGGTCGACCCCTGATGCCATCCATAAGCAGCACTGCACCCAAATACTGAAAGAGCAGCCCACCATCTTTGCCTTCTGCATCATGGGGGGGGGGGGGGATGGATGCTAACCACTATCTGCTCACATGAAGTCTGACCCAGAGAAAAATAGAAACTTTACTATCTCCACAACAATGTTTAAATTATGTTTCTCCATTTGATACAAAATGGGTGGGAAACACACAGAAGCCCAATTCCATCTGCCTTCATTTCTTTTTAATTTGCTTGCCAACCGTTCAGGTGTTTGGCAAAAGTTGTCTGCTAATGAAAAACCTAAGAATACTCTACTCATATGAAATAGCAGCAATAAGGACTCCACAAAGAGATCTCCACATAGCAGCAGTTAGGAAACCTTACTATGAAATGCTACATCATTACAGAGGTACAATCAGAAGAACATTCTAAGAGGAAGAAGGAAGTTGTGCGCTGTTTAATTCTCTTCCCTTTGTCTGAAGCCGGAGGCCTGGTCCATGAATCCTGCACTCCCCACTGAACTCTATTGCAATCCTTCCCTGTACTGTATATTTTGCCCTAGTTCAAGGAGTTCATGCATTTGCAGATGGGGACGGGAAGCTGAAGTTTTTTTGTGGTGGCATTTGGATTGGAAAGTACATTGAAAATATACAACTATTAATCACTTATAGCCCAATTCTATCCTTTCCCCCCACTAGTGCAGCCAGTGGGGGAGGGCAGAATGGGAGGCTTTGGTAGGGAAAGAGGATTTAAATCCTTTTAAATCCCATTTCCCTTCCAAAGCACCAGTGGGGGAGAAGGATAGGATTGGGCTGTTAATATGGAAATATAAAGGGTTACACCACTAGAAAAAAAAAAGAAAGCAAATTTCTTATAAATCTTACTTGAATTTGCCTGAAACATACTTTACTAAAATTGCTGACATGTCACTGAATCTATTTTTCTTTTTAAATCATGCGTTAACTATGCATCACTACTCCCACACAGAAGTTCTGCTTCATAGGTGAACTGTGCATGCATCCTGTTCTATCCTGAACATGGAACAAATGAGGTGATTTTTTTAAACACACACACACACACACACACACACACACACACACACACACACACACACACACACACACACACATACATACACACACACACACCACTATTATCATTGTGTATGCATATTACACATTAGCACACTTAAAAAAAGCAAAAGAAATGGAAAAATGGAAAGTGCACACTGGAGATTGTGCTTTTCAGTTTTAATATGACATACACTTGAAATTATTGCTCAATAGCCAGGTATGCATACACTTGACTATCATACATAATGGGATTTTGGTACGTACAGCTGATCACAAGACTGCATCTTGCATGTACAGATCTCCTATTGGTTTCGTTCTGTGCCAGTCTCTCTTGTGCAAGGTGTAAAACATACCCCGTCTTGAATTCGAGCGCTGTAAGTCACACATCTGTTCCAAATATCTACCTATTACTTTTACTAAATGATAGGTGTTTGCTTTATATTCTTCTGAGATGCATATGGCTTGAAAACTAACTCCAAATACACTTAAAATGCCTTCTATCTTTAGTTAAAAGCAGCTTATGTACTTTAGAGATTTATTTTATACACAGTGCTAAAGAAAGCAATCTGCAATGATGATCTATGTGAATATTGTTCTAAAGATATGGAGAAATATACTAAATTAATGATTGATTTGGAGTAATAAAATTGAACTGCATTCAGGGTTTTAAGACTTTAGTTTTGCAAAATTAGTCTTCAATACATTGATATATTGGTTTTATGGGTATTTACTCAACCTTTATTTTTACTGTCTGCCGATTATGTATTCGACATCAACCCAAATGAAATGTATTTTTAAGGATTTGACATAATGCTTCTTACATCAATTTGTATTACTAAGCAGCATTCTGAGCTTTACACTCTCTGATGCATTACAGCTGAATCACATACAATTTGCATGGGGATGACGGTATGAGTTGCACAGATTTTTGGGGTAGTTCACGTTGCTGTCTGATCATAGCTTGCAATGAACTATATCATCCATTTCCCATATCCTTTAATATTAATCAAGTCTTTTGCAGATGACAAGGAAAGAATACTCTTAAGAGACCACCTTACATTCCACGCAATATGGAGCAGCTGTGATCATCTAGTTTGCTTCCAGGCCCCTAGATTTCAATCCATACTGTGCTTTGATGGTGCTTTGAGACGTCTGAACTATACCTTGACAGAACCTTGAAGTACTAGCAAAATGAAGTAAAGTTGCCTGAAGATATTAGGAAAATAAAACCTTAAAATGCTGCATGTTGTTGAAAGGAATGTGAATATTCATTACAAAACATCATGTCAAACTATTATATGTCAATAGAAATTGAGGTATTGTTAATGCAGATCACTTATGCAGAACTTTACTGGTATGTCTACGAATTGCCCCCTGGGATACGTATTAAATATGTTGCTCAAATAATTCTGCATGGGAAGAAGTAAGCTTAGTGAAAAAGAAAAAGAAAAAAAGGATCTTCCATTTTAAGAGCTTTTCTATATATTTACAGATGCACTTACTTTGGGCACAAATCCAAAGAAAACCTAAAGTGCATGCTAATTTCGTTTTTAAAAGCTTCCCCCCAACACCCAGTAAAAAGCAGGTCAAAAAGTTGTTGAAATTATATGTTACTTTCCCTCATTCTGTACCAGAAATTCAAAATTCTTAATAAAAAGAGTTTAACAAAAATTTCTGCTAAAAAATAAGATGTGGAGACAATGCTTAAACCAAAAAAATAAATAAAAATGTTTTAATGGCTAAATTATAAACTTCTGCCTACAAGTAAGGCTTGTAATGAGCACAACAGGCCTTTAGTTGCAGCAGATGCAAAAGGGATACGGGTACTGAATGCTCTTATTCAGCTCACTTAAACAACTTGTTTGCATCAAAGTAACTCTTAAACCTAGAAAAGGAGACACTTGTATCTAGCAGTGACTTGGCTGATTGCCCATCAAAATCATCTACGTGGCCCAATTCAAACCTCTTGTCAACGGGCCACATTATGTAAGTAATAGTTTGAAACTAGCCATCTGGCATAAGGAACGATAAAGAGTAGTGAGTTACTAGAGAACAATGAAAAGAATAGACTAGATCAGGGGTGTCAAACTTGTTTCATAAGCAGATGATGACCAGATCTGGAGTAGGAACTCAGTAGCTGCAAATGACAGAAGAGGAAATATGCAAATCTTGATCATATTTTCAAGATATGGGAGAGCCCAATTATCACACAGGCCGCCTTTTTAGCAGCACCGCTAATGCTGAGGCATCACTTCACAGCTTAGCAGCTGAGAGGTGCTCTGTGAAGTGATGCCTCGGCAGAAATGGCACTGCTGAAAGGGCAGCCTGCGTGACAATCGGGCACTCCAAGTGCCTCAGCAGTTTCTCCCTCTCTCACCCCTCTTGGTCTGCCCCTTCCTCTGTAGCGCTCCTTGCCTTCTGAGGCCTCCTTCCATCTCTCCCTTCCACAGCCTTGACAGAAGCGACGCAGCTGAAAGGATGACACTAGAAGTGCCCAATTATCACATGGGCCAGATAAAGAGCTTCTGTGGACCACATCCGGCCTGTGGGCCTTTGTCTGACACCCTTGAACTACTGGGTGGTTGGACAAAAACAGGAAAACAACAACACTGTTCGAGAGCCATTTACACAGTATACAAGAGCTAGTTGTGGAAAGCAAGGCTGGCTCCAGAGGGCTTATGAGGAGCATTTGCTGTGGTCCTGGCAAAGGGACCACTCTCCTCTCCAGCAGCACCTGTCATTTCCACTCTGCATAGAACACCTAAAAATGTCAGAGGCAGCACGACAACACACCACTTCCAGGTTACAGGAAGCTCACTGAGGGGGCCTCCTTCTCAAAGGCCCCCCAAATACTGGAGCTGAAACTGATGGAAACACACACACACACACACACACACACACACACACACACACACACACACACACACACACACACACACACTCATGGGCCTTTGCTTTCCAGAGCTCTCTGTATTTCAGGCAAAGACACTGCAAGCACAAGAAGTAAATAACATAAACCAACAGAGAGAAAGGCAGGATAAAAGACAATGAGCTCACTCACAGCCCAATCCTATGCCAGACTGGGCTGCCAACCGGAGCTGTGCGACAATGAGAGTTCTCCAGTTGCAAAATGGCTGCCGCAAGAGGCGGCAGCACTCCCCAGACATCACCGGACCTTGTTGCGTCTGTGGAACACGTAAGGCAGTGGCGGGGCAGGACGGGGATGGGGTGAAACAGGGCAGGGAGGGGGAGGAATAGGGGTGGGAGGCTGTGGGAGGGGGTGGTGATGGCTTACGGAGGGGTAAGGGGATTTAAATCTCCTTTCCCTTCCAAAACTCCTGATCCACCCTGTTGGATGCTATGTACTCCTTTTCAGTGCGGCTGCACCGGGGGGGGGGGGAAGGATAGGATTGGGTTTAGGGTTAACCAGGTAGCCAGGCACCTGCTAAGGAAATTGACTTGATTAAGAAGGCAAGTTATATAGCTCAGGACCTTATTTTAAAAAACAGGTGACTTAACTCTGCAAAATGGGAGAACAGTGCCAATTACTCTACTCGCATCCAAAATATATCAAACTGTACTAGAAGAGTAAGAAAACACAGAAAATGGCTTTTCTAGCACTGGACAGCTGTAAAAAGAGAAGTAAACTATGCAATCATACTTCAGGGAAATCTGAAATAACTAAGGGGTTAATTTTAAACAACATATTTTTATTTGTAAGCTTCAAGTTTTTGGGTTGATAAAGGATGCACATAAACCAAAATCCAATTAGCGAAATACATATAAGCCAAGTTTCAAAACAGATTTGAGCATGATCAAATCAGCTTGTTCGGAAATCAAACAAGGAACAATAACTCCAAGTAAAATGGCAGGGCCTTTTGTCTTAAAGACCAGTAACACAACAGAAACAAAATATAATAAAAAATGAAAATTCAGGTACAAGAATTATGTATTTCATACTGAATAATTATTTCCTTACTGCCCGTAAATCCTCTCTGGTAAGCTGTGCATCTAAAACTCATCGAACTGCCAAGGGGTAAACGCAGCTCCATCCATCACACAGCCACTTGACAAATACATTCCATAATAGAAGTTTATTTTTATGGGAGGCTGAATCAAGGACTTTCCCATGCATACAAAAACTTGTCAAAATTATTTATGAGTCTTGCTGAGACACACAATATGTCATATCAAACTCCTATTTTCCTTCCAAGCACAGACTGTCAATATCTCTGCTACTATCAATAATGTGGAACACCGCAGCTATAGGCCTCAGCATTTTGAGGTCATTTGCCCATCGTAGCATCCTGCAGCCAGGAGCAATCTCTAACTGCAATGCAGCTGCGGAGTGGTACATTTGCAATCACGGTGAGCTGGTGTTAAGATAAGCACCGGGGATTACACCTAAAGGCTCTGCCAACATAGAATTTTTTTAAACGTACCATGTATAAGAAATTTCAATTCATTATAGGCAGAATTACGAAAATGATGGGAGGCTTTAACACCTACTTTAAACTACCTTAAAGCTTTGTCACACTCTCCAGGATAATGAAGTAAAAACTATTGAGAATACAGTCTATGGTCCTTCTAGACTAATTGGAAAGATGTGACAAGTTAAAATAGACTAAATTACATTGTTTAATTTTGGATTTTCTGACAGTGGACCTAGTAGGACAACAGCAACGTAATTCTTATATTCTACCTCTGAATTCACATGAGACAACTGTACATTTTAGAAATAATGCTAAATACACAAAATGTGTCACCTGCTTTCCCAGATAGACAGCAAGGATTGACCTTGTGGGAAAATGTCATGGATGATATACCAGCATAGAAATGGGTACTGGGACTCTAGGGAGATGTTCTCTAACCAAGCCTTTTGAGAGTATGCCACCCAAAAAGCAAGATGTAAAAACATGCTGTTAAAAATGTAGTTGCACATGTAGTGCAAGCCACTTGATAAGACATCCAATTAACTCTAAAACAATATGGTCCTATTGAAATTATGAGAACGACATTGGTTTAAATAGTATAATTTCAGCTTAACTGAGACAACCAGAAAGTTGGGCCACTCACACATTTATCACAGTATTTTACATCCTGAAATCCCTTACTCTGACACAATCCTGGAGTAGTTACATTGTCATCACTGCACAACTAAGAATTGCAGTGCCAGCTGCTTTATTTCAAGTATTGGAAACTTCAGGCTTCCAGGGCAGATCAGACTGCCTCCCATGTCCATTTGGCCTCTTGCTATTCCCACGTGGTATATATTAATTTGGCTCCATTCTGCATTTTGTCAGGAGTCAACCCCATCTCTGTTGGCCATATCAAGCAAAGTATGTGGTTCTAAAGGTGTGGATGTGACCTGGCTGCACACCCAAGGAGACATTCCAGATACCAGTATTTGTCCAGGAATGTTTTTGTATTCTTTGTTCAGATCCCTATAACTACCCCTTCCCAGGAAGCAGAATGTTGTCATTTTCATCTGCTTCCCCACTGAAAACATCAACGCCGCCCATTTTGGTAATCTCTCTCCAAGAGAGACTTCCACTCCATCTGTTTTAGGGAGGTTTTTCCCCTGTTGGAAAGCCTCCAGCCATGGAAGTTGCCTTCACCTCTGTAGGATCAGCCCACCCTGCCCGCTGCATTTTTCCATTTTTCTTTCAGAACCCAAAGCCACACAGCCCAGCCTTGCTTCACAAAAGAGCAGTGTACCCCAGTCTATTCAGCAGATTAAGGGCTGGTAATTTTCCCCCTCTCCTTCCTAAAACATACAACTCTGCCTCCTTCCTAAAACTCCATCAAACCCATCCTAACCACTATAACTGCCTTAAACCTTCCACCAGCCAACTCCCACTCTAAATTCCTCCAAATTAATTTTAATTCTGGGCTGGACAAAGCCAGACCCAATATAGTGTATTTACATGTGCAATGGTAAACACATGTACATGTGTGCATGCATGTGACATTGTTGGCAACACCTGCTTTCTCTGAGGGATTGGTCATTTGGAGTCACTGGGTGGTTTGAATTTCCTGCTCTTGGGTGGCTGGTGGGCTTCAGGGTTCAATGAGCTGACTCAGGGTCAAGTTTCTTTGGGAACTGGTCAGGGGGGAGCTGCTCTTTGGAAGAGAAGATGCTAAACAAAGAATAATAGTGATTTGCATCTGGATGACTCAGCAATAACAAACCTTTAATGGGGCTGGGGCTAGAAAGGTCCAAAAAAGGTGAAAACAGAACTCAATAGGGGGAAATCAGGGATTTTCACCATACCTGGGAACATGTGCTTATGTGAAAGAACATGTGCATCTCAGAAAATGTATATTTATGCCTCAATGTGTATGGCCCTAACACAAGGGCTGCCAGCTTTCCAGCTGGCCTCCTTAGCTCTGCTTTTAGTAACAGCTTGATGGGCACATATTTAACATATGATAAGGTCTATCTGTGAAAAGCTTCACCTGCTGATTTCTGCAGGTCAACATGCCATAAAAGGCACAACAGCAGTCCGGGTTCCCCCTCCCTGCTGGTTAGTGGGCAACCATCACACACACACACACACACACACACACACACACACACACACACACACACACACACACACACACACACACACACACAGGTCATTGTAGGGTCTCAGACAGGAATATTTCTCACCCCTACCTGGCAATGCCAGGGACCTTCTGCATACAAAAACAGGTGCTTCACCACTGAGCTGTGACTCCCATCACCATCACTTAAAATTGTCAATGTGGTCCCAAACCTCTCCTTTTATTATTATTTCTGCAAACGTTCACAGTGTCAGAACCAGCCCAACCATGAGACAGAATGAGAGTACCACACGGCGCAATCCTCCCTAACTGTGCACCTGCAGAGTGTACGCTCCACAGGCGCCGAGTGCCGTAAATGTGCCATAAACCCAGGGAGCAAGGGCCGCCAGCGTGGAGGCTGGCAGTCCTTGCTCGACCTCAGGGACAACCCTGCAGCCGCCGGAGCAGGTGAGATTTGCACCCGTCAGTGCAGAGGCGGGGGGGAGGGCAGGCCGGGTGGCGAAGGAGGGCGGTTGTTGACCGGCCCGGGCTGGGAGGGGGAGGGATATCGGCGGCAAGCTCTGCTGATACCCCCAACCATCCCATGGCCTGGGTCATCCTTACTCCGTCGCCTCGGATGTACGCCACCTCGAGAGCCAACATATATCTGAGACGACCGATTGGGGCCGATGCCGGAGTGGCCCGGGAAGGGATTAGGATCCTGTGGCCGGTCCTATGGGCCGGCCGCTGATCCTTACACAGGATCGGGCTGACATTTGGGACCCGCTGAAGACCAATGAATTGCCACTAACTTAATTTATTACATTTTTTTTACTGCAGGGGAAACTATTTGGATTTGATGACAGGTGCCAAAATGTCTTGGATTGGACCTACAATTTTTGCATCTATAAAGTAGATTTTATCAAAAGCGAATTCAATTGTCCTGAAAGGGCATCTAGAAACACCTACCACCTCAGGTAGCATTTTAATCTGACATGCTAGCTTTCTACATGCAGGGAGCTATTTTTTTTTAATATAAAGTGATTTAGCATTTAAATATATACTTCTGTCCCACCTGTAGTCTGAAGTAGTACAGTCTGAACACCCATGGGTTCATGTGAATATCTGAAGTTACTCAAATGGACAGTTGCTTGTCCAAAGCCACCTATAAAGTGGAATGGCTGAAGAACATTTTAAGCTTAAATCTTCATACCTTTATCCATTGTACCAGTGTAGTCATAGGTCTTAACTAGAAAATTTAGTTCAAGATGCTCTTTTTCATTAACAGGTGTTATATGTCACATCTTCAAATCTTTAGACAAACATCCTTACTTGCCCTCCTGTCACACTAACTAACTTTATCACTAAAGGACAGGAAGTAATTGGAGATATCTCTAATTGTTAAGCTCTTGCAAAGGCTGAGCCTGATCATTCACTGAATTGTTGAGTTGATGGGATTCGTGTAGCTGGTTATAAATTGATAATCTAAATTAATTCATTCAAGCAGAAATCGATTTTGTAACTCCTTGAGAGCTTGTAATAATGCTTACCTCCTACCGCTAGCTGCATTCTCTGTTTCATAAAGCTGGTCGGAAACAGCTGGATTCAGGTGACCTGCTAGCTCATTAAATCTGCTACATGTTCCTTTTGGTAAATGATATTAAGCTGAAATGTCCTTGCGTTGATTTTTTCTTTTAATTTTATGACAGAAATAACCTAATTTGTAACACAAAATAACAATCTCCTTGGATTACTTTTGCCTTGTTAAAATATTTTATGCATTTTTCATTTACACGAAGGTAATGGAAAAACACTTAAACTATCTGTTATTTAAACCACAAGAGATATGTTACTGGAAGTCTGATAGCTGCAGAAATGATTGCCTCTTCATAGTCTTTGCTTTATATCTGTAATAAAAGGCGAACAATTCAATTCAGTGGTTAGTAAATAAACTACGATGGGTTTTTTTATTTTATTTGTTCAGCATTGGAAAAACTGAAATCAAATTGCTTTTCACATTCATTTAGAAAGAGGACTCATTATTTTCTTATTCCTCTAATATAAAATGCATAGCTTCCATTTTGAACCTTAAAAATTCTTAATCTAGAAGTAGATAAAACCTAATTCTGAATCTCAGATAAGATACAATCATTTCCCTTCACTATCCTCTCCATAATTACTGAAAAGCTGTGGATGAAGATGGCGAGAGGAACTTTAAAAAATGCAGAGTTTCTGACTTTGGATATATAGGACTTTTTCTAAACCATCTGAATAATTCTTGGGGGGGGGGGCCTTGACCAAGCAATATGATAACATAATTAGGGCACTCCAAGATGTAGGAGAACAACTATACTCTCTTCAACAAAATAATCATCCAGGATGAGAGTCAATGCTTTATCAAATCCAATGAAGCTGATTAACAAATTAATCAGTTTCTTTTATCAAACTTCCACAACACTAGACTTAGGAAGGGTGTGAAGAGACAAACAGCAATTTGTAATGAAATCACACGCTACATCTGCAAACTGACAAACTGTACTAGTCCAAAACCTCTATAGTGCCCTTGAAGATACTAGCCTACCTTTTCCCCACAGACTTCACAATACAGCAAGCACAAGCATTCACTCAGATTGATAAGATGGCTAAAACTATCCAAAGAAATTAGCAGAAGAAATGTTTGAGACTCTTGGCTATTAAGATAATAGTAGCTAAAAACAGAATTATTAGCTTATTAAAATTAAAGATCCATATAAAGATAAACCATACTTTTAATTATCAGAAAGAAGAACCCAGCATTGATTTCTAGCTTCTGGTAATAAAGCAGCACAGTAAAACACGCACATGCACATACACGGTGCCTTTCCTCACAGATATAGCAGACTTATTTGGAATCATTTCTGCCCAAGGAGAAATACTTTCGTTCCTTTCCACCATCTTACGCACTTGCTCAGAAGTCAACTGCACTTGTTTTAAGATCACAAAACTAAAGGGATTTTTGTTCAACATTTATGGTATATGGTATAACAGGGTATATGTTTTTGAAACTTATATATGTATAAAAGCTAGCTTTCCAGCATTTTGTCCCACTCTCTCAACATTCTGTCATAGTTTAGCATGATGAAGAAATAGAATACAGGACAGGGCTAAGCGGGTTGCTTTGGTTCTCAGTGGCATCCACCAAAGGTCTACGGGACAAAGGTCACACCTTTTGTAGAATCATTTATCAGGTTAACTTTACCTGCAAGCCTCAAATGAACATTTGAAAGCCATTTACAATATACCGTATTTCTTTGAGTCTAAGGCGCCATCGATTCTAAGGCATACCTTTATTTTCAGTACCACCAGCAGCGGGGGAAAAAAAACTATCGATTGTAAGACTCACCTCCCTTCATTGAATCTACCTGCTCAGCACCAACTTTCCTCAGCATGTTCCGCGCTGTAGCTGATGGTGACTGAGTGCCTTTGCTTAGCATTTCTGGCCCTGCCAGAAAGTGCCATTTCCTTCGTTACCTGGGCTTGGGGGAGCTTCAGAGAGGCCTGCGCGACCCTTAGCGAAAACCGGAAATGGCCAAAAATCACCGTGGTTTTTTTTTTGATAATTTTTTTATTTATTAACACAGAAACTACAGGGATAATAGGGTAAGGGAAATCATAGGGCAACAAGGGTAACCAACATGAAACAAATGGAAAAAATAACTAACGGACGTCGAACTACATTAAAATGACTATTCACACTCTTCAGTTATGCTAAATAAAATTAGCTTCATACATATTCCAACCCCACTATCTTTTACCTCCTTACATCTACTAATAATCTAATATTTTATTTTATCTTTTCAACCAATCATAAAATGGTTGCCACCAATCTAATTTCTTTTTAACATCTCCTTCTCTTAATCTTTCCGTTAAAATATCTAATTCTATCAAATCATAAATCTTAATTATTAACTCATCAATATCTGGTATCGTCTCAACTTTCCACTGCTGAGCATATAACAACCTGGCAGCAGTAACTATATGTATAATAATATATTTATCTTTTTGAAATACTACTGATGTCATTATATTCAAAAGAAATAATTCTGGTACGAACAACAGCGTATGTCGTAATATCCCTTCCAATGCCGCATGGACCATCCTCCAAAATTTTCTTGCTTTTTCACATGTCCACCACATATGGAAAAAAGAACCTTCCAAATTGTTGCATTTCCAACAAGTACTCGAAACATTCTTATACATCTTACATAACTTCTTAGGTGTTAAATACCATCTATAAAACATTTTATAAAGATTCTCTTTATATGCAACAGCTTTAACCATTTTAATACCAGAATTCCAAACTTGTTCCCACTCTTGAAAATAAATCTCTCGTCCCAAATTTTGTGACCACTGTATCATAACATCTTTAACTGTTTCATCTATCATCTCATAGTCCAGCAAAAAATTGTACATTTTAGTTACATATTTGTCATCATCATTTAAAAATACCTTATCAAAGTCAGTATCACCCAGGTGAAAACCCACTTTTTGATCTTCCCGTATCCTGCTTCTAATCTGATTTTGAAACCAAGTGTCCATCAAGATACCTTTCATCCTCAATTGATTCTCATCCCATAGTTTCCCCAAAAATCACCGTTTTTCGCCGAACTGAAGATCAGGGAGACCTGCAGAGGCCTCCCTGAAGCTCCCCCAAGCCCTGTTACGTAAGAAGATAGCATTTTGGGCTGCTTTTTGGAGACCTTTGATTCTAAGACGCACCCCATTTTTTGAAATGCTTAATTGGGAAAAAACATGCGTCTTAGAATCAAAGAAATACGGTATATGCATAAAAAAGAAGGGAACATGCTATGGGATGATGAAGAACGATTAATCCAGGGAGAAGAACAAAGCATGCAGTTCTGCATCATCATGATGCAAAAGGAGGTGAATGGCTTCCAAGTTGTTAAATGAATGTCTTAATTAGGACAACTGTACAGTCCAGATACAGATTCACGAAAAACAATGGTCAGTTTAGATCTGATGTTACTTGTTAGAAACAATGCAGATGTGCCACTGTCCCTGTGATCTGTTAAAGATATCTGATAACTGCTACTGTATTTTTACTACTAATCCAGGGGTGGCACCACAGGAGGATTTGACTCAACACGGGTGGCAAAACTGTGGAAGAGGGAGTCCGACACCACCACATTACCTCTTTTTCAGCATTGTTGGAGGCCTGCCAGCCATTTCCTGCCTCCTGCACGCGTCCAAACCGCTGAAAAAAGAAAACACGCAACTGGGAATCTGTCAGGGGCCTGCCAACCGCTTCCAGTGTGTTTAAACTGCTGAAAAAAGAAAAAATGCAACCAAGGAGTCTCTGGTGCCATCTACAGGTTGCTTCCAGTAGCGGGTTTTTCCCCCCAGTCAGTTTAATCAGACTCAGGAGGAGGGAAGTGCCGAAGATGCTGGGAAAAAGGTAATGTGGCACTACTCCCCACCCCGGTTTTCCTATAACACTGATTTTTTTTTTAAATCTTCTGGGGTTCCAGGAACAGAACCCCAGTGAATAAAAAGGTCTGACTGTACTTGTGTCATGTGCTTGTCTGTGAGGGGATGCTGGTGTGTTTGTAATGACTTCTCAACAAAGCGTCAGCTAAAATTAAAATAAAAAACCTACAAGGCATGAACACCTAAAAGTGTAAGAAGTCAGCTTGATATGCACCATATTGACTTCTAGCATTTTGTAAAAAATCATTTCTTAAGCACGAGGAGCAAAATTTGATAATTATTGCAAATCATGTAGTAATAATTAAACTATATGTAATTAGCATTTTCTAACCACCATTGTAATCTTGGCAAATGCTTTCATTCATTTTGTTCTGATCATTAAATACTTTAAAGGTACTGATTTTGTTAACTGAGTCCCTTGGCTATTCATCAGTGATGCAATTCAACCCATACTCTAGTGGCCAGTAATCAGTGCATTGCCTATTAAATGAAGGAAATTTTTTATCATTGTCTTTATCAGTGCCACCTTTATGTCCTCTCTCCATCACACAGCAGGTAGAAGGATATAAATATCATGGCAACCTCACAAATATGGATTGCACCAATCTTCAGTTCCAAACAGCATGAAATAAAATAATCCTTTTGCCCTGATGTGTTTATCATAATGATTGCTCAGGTGTCTTCTTTTCATAGCGATGCTTTTGAGCTGGATTTTAAAGGACTATCAGTAGCTGTGTTCACCATTTCATTTTCTCCTGCTGTCACTTCATTTAACTAAAGGTTTTTTAACCTCTAAATCTAGTCTAACCCTCTGAGACTCTGACAGTTGTTATTCCCTTTCTTTAATTTTTATTTTATACTATGCCTGATTGTGGACATGTCATATCATTTTTGTATAGTCGGATAAATCCTCATTTTTTTAAAATTAGTGTTGTAAGTAAAGCTATGTAAAATCAGACATTTTATGCCGATAAAGTGCTCTTGGTGAAGTCCTTGGCCTGGTTCAGACATTACACTAAACCATGGTTCCGCGCATTTTAGTGCACACCATGACCTTCTCTATGTCATTTCACATATGATGCAAGGAAGTGTTATACTTTCTGTTGTGGATTAGAACAAGCCAGGATTCATTGTGACATATGAAGCTGGCAAATCCTGGCTTGCTCTAGCCACAGTTTATGAACAAGCCAGGGTATGAAACTGGGATTTCAGTTTCCATGTTTCCATGCTTAACCGTGATTTCAGCACAATATATTATTCTGTGTATCAGTAGAATACAGTATTTTCTTCCTAAGCTCCCTCTGTTATGTCTAACTTCCTACTCCTGCTTTTGTAACAACAAAAACAAATGTGTATTAAAAACAATAAACATCCCAAATGTGAACTAAAAATATCTCTAAAATTTACAAGAATATATTAATGATCCACGACACAGTAAAGGATTAATAGCAGTCTGCTATGCTGGCACTGGTGATAATTTGATTGGGCACTGTGCTCCTAACATGTGATTGCTGGAGCTTGGAGGTTTGACATTGCAGGGCCACTGCTCTGGTGGCTTCATTGGCTGCCCATTCAATTCTGACTTCAATTCAAGGTGCTGGTGTTGACCTTTAAACCCTTAATGGCTTTAAAGGCCTTTAAAACCTTAATGAGACACCTTAGGGACCATCTATTCCCATCTACTTAGGGACCATATACATTCCAACCCATCCCCTAAGATCTTCTGAGGGGCCCCTGCTTCATGTGCCATCACTGACAGAAGTGGGAGGGGTGGCAACTAGAGGCAGGGCATTTTTTGTGGTGGCCAGGGCCTCTGAGAGGGGGGTTAAGGGGGTAATTTGTACCTGGGCCCAAGGTTAAAAATGGGTTAAAAAGGGGGCCGTGGAGCAAGAAAGGGGGCCCCAGGAGCCAAATTCATATGTAGGAATGGGTCCCAAAAGAAACTTTGTACCCCCTGATAAAATTCCTCTGAATGGTTCTGGTGGTGGCGCCTCTAACATTGGACTCTTCCCATTTTACATTAAGAACTATAGCATCTCTGGAGGGGTTCCAGCGAGGACTTAGGTTGGGCTATAATGTTGGGACTGCTATCTGGCTTCTCTCTCTACTGTGATGAGTTTTTTAAACTGTATGCTTTGTGATTATTATTCATTTATTTAAATTTTATTGCTGGCTGTTTTTTAACTCCCTATTTATTGTGTTTGTTTTTATGTTTACGATGTTTACGATGTTACTTAGATTTTTTATTATGTTTTAAGTTTTATGTTATATTTTATTATTGTAAGCCGCTTTGATCTTTTTTAAGAAAAGCAAGATATTTAAATATCTTAAATAAAGATACCTTTAAATAATAAATAAATCAAGCAGGTATAAATGGACAATCTATTTTCCTGCCAGGATATAGGCCCAGTAGCAGCCTTAAAGCAGAAACAGCCACAAGAAAGCATTCCAAAATCAACACTTCCCCCAAGGCCCTGCACAGAAAAACTGTGAACCCAATCCTATACTTACCAGCCGACGTTGGTCCTCCTCTTTCTCTGGTGCTGACTGCCATAAAGCAGTCAGCACCAGTCGTAAAAGACACTCTGACAGCGTGCTACTCAGTGAGCTGCCAGGAGCGCTGGTGGGAAGGCCTGCACCTTCTGCTCGTGTCATTATATCTCCCACCGCTCGCCAGAGCAGGTAAGTTAGCCGGAAAGGTGGTAGGGGTGGAATGGGGCAGAGAGGGTGCGAAATAATACTGGGAGGGGCATGATTGGATCAGGCCCACACAGATCTGTGCCAACTATTTAGCTAGTGCAGAGTCAAGTAGACTGCCCACACCACAGAGGCTTACGCCTGCGTAAGGGGATAATTGTTCCCTTACCCAGAGGAGAGCTCCGCAACTGCCCCCCCACCATAGGATGCAGCGGTTGCCATTTTAAGCAGGGTGTATAAAGGAGTGGAGCCGCTTATGTCTCACTTGTTTTTATTCTTTGTAACCTATCCTATCCCCAGGGCTTGAGGAACTGACAGTAACTGGTCACTGGCACAGTTTTAGGAAGTACATTGAGTGTTCACGGGTTCTTCAAAAACCAAGAGTTTAGAATATTTTAATGACAAACTACTGGTGATGTTCCTAGTAGCTCTGTTCTATTTGCAATGCCAGCGCCAGGTTGCTAGGGGTCCCAGCTCATAGCCTTGCACTTGGCCCTTTATGGTGCCCCCACCCAATGGTGCATTGGGCAAGGCCATTGCCATCGATACTGAAGGTTCAGGAGTCAGCATGGCCAAGTGGATACTGATACGCATGGGCCTTCAGACGGTGTCCAACCTAGCTGATCCCTGATTATATTCCTGCCCATTTTTCATACCTGGGATGCTACATTAGCCCTCTTTACTGTAAATGACAAAATGGAAACCAGTTTTTGATTAATGTGAATAGCTGCCTGAAATAACACATGTAACATAGTACAAGGAGTATCCTGAATTGAGGGTTTGGATTGTCTGAGTGCCCAAGTCAGTGATAGGTGGAAACCTTTCTTTCTCCTCTGAAGAAGCATATTCTCTTCAGTGGATGCCTACACAATGTATAAGCCCACTGTAACGAGCTGATTGTAGACTCAAGCTCTTAAAATAGGCAAAGAAAAATGCCTTCCTTTGTGTTATTCAGCACAAAGTATACTAGAGACTTCTGAATTTTTAATACTATTGATCAGAGGGATTTTGGACAATCTGTATGACTGACACCATATATCTCTCTTCCCCCCCATCCCCCCACTCTGTCTCTTTTGAGTGTAACTTGTGATCCAGTCACTCCATGTCAATCCTTGTTCAGGATTTGTGACTCTTTCCTTTCTTTCTTTTAAAATAATGATAATAATATAAGTAATCAAAGTATGTCAGAACCATATCCATAAAATACAGCAAGGGTTATTTTTCGACTGCTTAATCTCATCTTAATGATTAAAAAGAAATCATCTGCTTTCTTTGATTACATATCCTTCCTGTCACATCATATTCATTTTAAGGATTTAATGCTTTGCCTTGTCTCTGTTTACCCAGTTTTCTTCCTTGTATCATAAATATATTTCTCTGCCCCCCCAACCCCAATAACTGGGAATAATATACTTTGAATGGAAAAGCCTTGAAATATGAAGAAAATTGAGTTTTGCACATATTTACGTTAATATAAGACATCCTGATGCTATGAAATCTTCTGAAGATGAAGAGCAGAGAAATGTAAAATATTAACTAAAAAAGGCTGTTTTGAAAATTCTGGTTTATTTTACTCAACCAAATGTGTTCTACACAGTGACTTCCTCTACCTGGCTTCAAATTCCCTATCATGCTCACTAGCTGGCTGTACAGATGATGCCATTCTTTGGCCTATGCTGAAAAACGAAGCTATTTAAACTAGGTCAAACATTTCAATATTTGCATTCATTCAAATCACATGCCTAAATGTATTCTGAAAAGCAAAAACATTAAGACACTTCATAAAGATGTATGTCCTAATTTAAATAGACTTGTAGCAGACATCTTGCAATGTGTCTCTTTTTATTAACATTAATTGAAAGAGAAGCTGAGCATGTGCAAGGAGATCCGGTTTGGCGAAGCAGCTCAGCCCTTGCAATGAATCTCCTGTTAAATTTCTCTTCTAAAGTTCTTCTGGTAACTTCTTGGAAAAATTAAAATATTTTGTAGCAGGATAAACTGAGCTTGTAAAAGCAAATGGACAAGGTCAAACATACTAATTTGCTGGGATCCAGAGAAGCCCGTGACCGTACAAAACACTTCCCTGTAAACCCAAGACTAAGTGGCTGGTTTATCCTTCTGGCAGCAAACCCTGACGTCTCTTGGGGACCTGTACCTGAGAACCATGAGCTTTGGGTGGGTTTCTTGAGAAGCATGAGGGGCTAACACTGGAAGGAGAAAGATGAAAAGCCCCAATATAAGTGTGGCACTTTGGACCCCTGCCAAGATGGATACAGCAGCATTACACTGATAGTCTTCCATCCAAAGAGACTGATTTGGCAGGCAGCTAACTATGTAGTAAATAGTATGGCTATGATGTTACATCAGGATCGTCTGTATATGTGTGACTGAACGAGGCATATAACCTGAGACATCCATAATTAACATCCATAATGGTAATCAACACAAAAGCACAGTGAACCTACTATATTTCCTGACCTTTTATTTGTGCATGCTGAAATCAGATCTCACATATTCACACTCCCCAAAACTGCTACTTGCTATTCTATTTGTTGGCCTTTTTGAGTATTATCTGAAGTGGTTTACTGTCCATGGCATCTACATGTGTCATAACAAGATTCATCATAGTGTCTGCTGTCTGAGGAAGTACTTGAAAAGTTTTAAATTCAGATTCCAATAAATGTGTTCTGCCAGGATAAAGAAAAGTGAATAATCAACACATTATTCTTGCAACTGCTATGGCACAGAAAACAGGTGCGTGTCTGCCAAATAAAATTTTGTGACAAAAGACCAATACAATCAGGTCAGATGTTTTCCCAAGTACACGAGCAGCTTATTCCAGATCACCAACTCAATGAGAGGGTGGAAGCAATTATCCAGGAAAAAAACGTAGGCCTTTCCCTTTTTGGAATTGATGCAGACAAATATGGAGATGGCTGAACTTAAGAGTAAGGTTAAGATTTGAGTCCCAAATGAAACTGAAGCCCAACAGACTGAATTATCTTTAAAAAGGGGGGCTAGAGTAATTTGGACTTACCAAAGTCACAGCACAATCCTATGCACATCTAAAGGTAAAGGTGACCCCTGACAATTAAGTCCAGTTGTGACCGATTCTAGGGTGTGGTGCTCATCTCCATTTCAAAGCCAAAGAGCCAGCGTTGTCCGAAGACACCTCTGTGGTCATGTGGCCGGCATGACTCTCCTTGCCGCAGCGCGTAGCATGCGGCTGAAACACGGAGCGCTGTTTACCTTCCCGCAAGCGGTACCTATTTATTTACTCGCATTAACATGCTTTGGAACTGCTAGGTTGGCAGGAGCTGGCCAAGCAACGAGAGCTCACCCCGTCACGGATTCGAACTGCCGACCTTTCGATCGACAGCTCATGGTTCAGCGGTTTAACCCACTGCGCCACCCGCTGGCCTACTCAGATGCACATCTACTCAGAAGTAAATCCCATTGTATTCAATGGGGCTTACTCCCAGGAAAGCGTGAATAGGTTGCAGCCTCACAGCGGCCATAGAGATCCAGCCGGTGGTCCAGGCTACCCGTTGGATCCTATCCCCGTTCCGGGCCATGCTGCTGCTGCCCAGAGGTCTACTCGGGGAAGGGTAGGGACTTCCACCACCTAAATAGCTGGTGGAAGTAGGAGGAGGCCGTGTAACGGCCAAGTCAGCCTGGCGTGGGCCGGAGATATGGCGGACGCCATCCCCGCCCCTTCCTGGGCTGGCTCAACCAATGGCCCCCCTCCCTCTCCGCCCAGACCACCCATACGGCCGTCAGCGGGAGCTTTATCTTCCTCCGGCGACCACATGGACGTCCCGGTGGCAGAGTGAGGGCAGCTGGCCTTGTACCAGCCTCCCTTACTCCCGAGTCCTTGTGAACATGCTTTACGACACATTCGCAACGGCTTCTGGCGATAGAACACTCGTTCCGTCGCCTTGTATTTCCGGTGGATTGCGCTTTCATTCTTCTAATACAGGGGTGGGGAACCGGCAGCCCCCGGAGCGATCCAGTCCGAAACGCGCGAGACCAGACCCAAGTCAATCAGGTCCGGCCCGCGCGAGCAGACCGGAGGCTCCGCCGGCCCCGTGCACTCCCCTCCGCGCGACTCCTTTCAAATCCGGCTGTTTCTGCGCATGTGCAGAAGCAGCTGGGTTCCAAAGGAGTCGCGCCGAGGGGAGAGCGCGCGGCGCGCTCACCTCGCACGACTCCTTTGGAACCCGGCTGTTTCTGCGCATGTGCAGAAACAGCCGGTTTCAAAAGGAGTCGCGCCGAGGTGAGAGCGTGTGTGATGGTCGCGCGCTCACCTCGTGCGACTCCTTTGGAACCTGGCTGTTTCTGTGCATGTGCAGAAACAGCCGGATTCAAAAGGAGTCGCGCGGGGCCGGCGGCGGCAGCCTGAAAAGGTAAGGAGAGCGATGGGGGGGAGGTAAGGAGAGCGATGGGGAATGGGGTGGTGGTGTGTGTGTGCACCCCCCCAGCATGTGCATGCGTGCGCCAGGGGACCATTTGCGATGGAGCGGCACACGGCCCGCAGCACATTTTCCCCATGGGAAAATGGCCCTCCACCGCAAATAGGTTCCCCACCCCTGTTCTAATAGAATCTTCTGTTCTACAAGTCTGCTAAATACCACAAGTTTCAGTGAATCTCTTTCACTCCCGTATTTTGTTAAGACAGAAAAGGAAAAAGATCAGAAACGCAGGAAGATCAGAACTCTATTGAGGAATTTCACTTTCGAAAGCTAATTATCAAGGCAACTTTTGCCTGACCTTCATTTGGCTTTTTTCATGATGACGACGATGATAAAAACATTATTTATAAAGCTGGTCAGACACTGGACACTGCATAAAAATCAACTTAAACAAAACAAACCCTTACCACAGGTTTCAATCCTCTGTCCAACCTAGAAATCTAACATCACGACATGTTACTTCTATTGCTATCTATATCCCTCTTTACAGCAACTTTATAGATATGGCTTTAGGTGGAACTCCACATTCTCATCAAAACATGATTAAGCAACAATGGTAAGCTGATGAAATAATGTTCTTAGCTGATGTTAGGATTACGTGGCTTCTTCTATACCACTTAAATAATTTTCTACTGAAAAATGAACACTTCATAAATACAGGTGGGCCCCCATATCCACTGATTCGCTATCCACGGTTTCAGTTATCCACGGATCGTGGGGACCCCCCCCCCCCCCAGGCTTTTACTTTTTTCCCCAGTAAGCTTCGTTTCTTCCTTAAAGAAACAGGAGAAGCAGCCTCTGGCTGCTTATTACAGGCAAGTAGAACGAGACTAAGTACTTAATAGAAACCTTGCAGAGCCTCTCTAGGACTTAGTCTCGTTCTACTTGCCTGCAATGGAGGCTGCTTCTCTGTTTTAAAGGAAGAAACAAAGCTTGCTGAAAGAAAAATAAGAGCTGGGGGGGGGAGCATGCCTGCCTCCAGGGGAGGCAGGGTGGGGAGGCCCTCAGGAAACCATGGAGGGGGTGTTCGCTCTTATCCACGGTTTCAAGTATCCATGGAGGGGCCTGGAACATATCCCCAGCGGATATGGGGGCCCACCTGTATAAATATTCCAGTCACTGAAAAGATCCCACATAGAATAGAATAGATATAGATAACCACTGTGTAAGTTAAACTTATTCTTAAAATAATAAAGCTACTAGCAGGACTGTACATATTTTTTATTATTATTATTATTATTATTATTATTATTATTATTATTATTATTATTATACAATCAGCTAGTAGTTAGCAATTCATACACCTGGATTTAAGGTTGCCAGATAGCAATTTGGAATATTTCCCGGTACTTTGAAACTGTCACTAAATTAGATAATGAAGAAGTGGCAGGGGCCAGCCCTGATTGCTGTATTGCACACCTGGAATCCACCAGGAGGGGACAGATGAAAGAACGAAGAAAACACATGCCATGCCTGATTCAGTGGGAAAGGGACTCGCTGGGCTGCAGCCTGGCAATTCTATCAAAGCTTCTAATACATGTTAATTATTATGAAGTTGGTATGGTGTCGTGTCTAAAAGAACAAGCTCTTAACCAAAAGGTTTCTGGTTCAAATCTTGCCTTAGCCATGGACTCATTCAGTAGCCTTAGGCTGCAATTCCAGGATATTCAACTGCCTACAGGAGGCTGAGGAAACATCTAGTGACCAGCTGGATGAGTTATGGGATGGAGAGACAATGATCAACTGAGACATCAAAAATTCAAGTTCAAAGCTGCCATGACAGCAGCATGCCACCTTAAGCTACAGGATCTCACTGAAAACAGAAAGAGCGCTAGGGGATCAGTGCATTAAGAAAACAAACAACTGGCAGCCCAATCCCATCCCCTGCCACCAGCACTGATGCAGCCGTGCCATGGAGGCATGCGATAAAGCCTGTGGTGGTGGTCTATCAAGAGGCCTCCTCAGGGTACTGGGGGGGCAAAGCATACTGGTGACACCATTGCTGCTGCTAACTGTCCCCTGCACGCCCCTGCCACACATCCGGGAGGCCCAGATCCTTGCCTTATTCCTCCTCCCTGCCCAACACCCATCTCCTGTGCCTGCTTACCTGCATCAGAGCAGGCTGCTGGCTCCAGCAGCAGGCCGCCACTGCTGCCGCCACTGCTTTGTGATGACAGCTTGAAAATGGCTGCCAGCAGCATGCTCTGCATGTTGTTAGCAGCAGATTTACAACAGTGGGACAACGTCACACAGTCGTAAAGTGGGTGATAGGATTGGGCTGTCAGACTGATTCTAGTTGCCCTAAGCTGAGACCTAGGGTGGATTCCTGGTGTAAATGTGGGTCACAGCTGAATATGACTCCAAGAAGAAAGATCAAAGTATGAAGGTATTTGGAAAGTGTGTCATTACCATTGCTTGTAATCCCAACAGTTTCAGTAAAACTAACTATTGTTGCCAATAGCAATTCCCAAAAATATATTATCTGAAAACCAGGGCAAGGAGGGGACAATTCACACAGTGACAGCTATAGGATTTCCCCCCCCCCTATATAAATCCATCATAAACACTTCTATGAGGCAAGCTCTTTTTTAACTACTAAGTCTGAAACTTCTCTAAGAGGTCTTAGAAACCTCTGCACTGATACTAAACCAACATTAAAATGATCTAGAAAAATATAGCCTCAATGTTTTGTTTCCAAAGAATTTTTATAAACCTCACATTTCAGAAGGAGGCCAAGGGACAGAACATCTAACACATTTCTATGTGAAAATAAATTTCTGACATATAATGTTAGTACTAAAAGACATTTAACTCTTGAAATCCAACATAAACCATATTTTTGCTTCTGTAAAACTTAGAAAAGCAAGTTCAGTTTGATTGGGGCAATTTTTTCTCAGATAAGATCAGCTGACAGAACGATGGGGATAAAAGCATTTTCTTAACTCATTTTATTTGTGTATTTATTTTTAAAGATATTTTATCTGTATGGATGTCAAGTGATACAGAGGAGATGCTTGGACTTCACTTACATGGATCTATCAGGATCAAACAGAACATTCCCTACAACATCCTTTAAAAAAACTAAGCTGCATCTTCCTTTCACATATATCACTACTACTCCAAGATGTCAGTGACATCTCTAGGTTGATAGTGCATTTAGATAAGTTCATTTTATTTTCTGCTACTAGATCCAGGAGTACCCTAACTTGCAACCCACCCCATCCACACATCTTTCCAGGTTAGCTGGACCCCCTACTATCAATATATCCTTGTGTCTTGTTTACATTTCAGTTTAGCTACTCATTCAGCCCATCACTGCATCCAGGCACTCATAACTCTGGTCTTAAGCTTTTGTTCCCAATGTGTTGTTTTTTTTCTACATCTACACCTGAGTTTACAAGCATAGCCATCTTGACTGCAAAGTCTAACAAAGTTACTGCTATTTAACATTCCCAGCTGTCTGTCTTCTCTTTAACATGCTTCAACATGGCAACATTGGTTAAATTTCTAGCAGCTTCCAACTGAAATTAGTGTGTTCTAATTTAACTGCATACTTCCTATTCAGTGCTGACAGTTTCCAACCGGTGACAATGACAATGTGTATCGATGGTTCTTTTTGCAAACCAGATTGTCCTCCTTCAAATCCCTCCTCATAAGTTTATTGTGATGCCTATAAAAAAATCCTAATGATAGCTAGGCAGCTGGTGTGTCAAATCCACAGCCTATTATGTTAAACAGTATTGTCTCATTGTTTTTCTTCTCTCCATTTTTCTGTTTTATCCACCTGCTGTCTCTTGACTTGGATTTACATTGGAATCTCTTTGGGGTTCGGCCAACTTCTATATATTAAAAACAAAAAATAAATGCAAGATGGCTGTGTTTTTGAATCAGAAATCTAGGCACAAACATTGCTACATAATTAAACAGAAATGTGCAAAGTCAGATTTTCCAGTATACTTTTAGGTTTAAATATATAATTCCTAACCAACTAAGCAGCTGACCTCTACATGTGAATCTGTTTGGATATTAAGATCATCTGATGAGGCCTTGCTCCGGGACAACCCACCTTCAGAGAATAGGGGAACAGAGCCTTTTCTGTTGTAGTGAGGTACCCTAGGTTATGGTTATGATTTTGCAATACTACTAGGTAACACTACCCTAATCACAAGTAAAGCTCCTCTCTGATTCTGAAGTAGAGGCCTGTAACTGTGAGAACTATTACTCTCCAATTCTTGCATTCCAGCACTAATCATGTAGAAGCAAGTGTCCTTGCACGTGCTGATCATGTACGCACGTATGTAACCCTAATCAGAAAGTACAACCCCTCCTATGCAGACTCAGCCATGAACAAGCCATGCTTTGTGAAACTGGACATTACTGGACACTATTTCATAGATAAGCATATATGGAGGTGTGAAGGTGATAGGCTAGAAAACACCGCAAACAGGAGGAGAAATTGTTGATTATGCATGACGTTTAATTTGCTATAAAAGCTTTCAATGCCTCGTGCTCGGGGCCTCAGTCTTTTGGAACTGATTCCACTGGGGTCATTTGTTCCATGGAATAAAATCTATCCTGAATTCTATCATCTGTTTGCTGTGCTGTTATTGGACAACGTAGAGCCGGAATCCAGTACTACTTTATGGTGTACTACAGTAGAGCCAGACTTTGGAATACCCTCCCTAGCTTTATTTGTCACAGGCACAAATACTGTTAAGTGTATGTCAAGTAAAAACATTTCTGATCACCCAAGTTTTTGGTGGCACTAAATTTGTACTTAATTTGTGTTTTTCTTGCTTTGGATTACTGGACCTTTATCTTGTTTTGTTGTATATTTAAGAAACATTTTAGTCACCTGGGACATCTGGATTTGGGAGAAAGGTGGGGTACAAATGTAGTATGTATATTTATTTAAAATGTGTAATTTTTACATAGATAAATACACACACTACATTTGCCAATAAAACTAAGTAAAACCAGAGGATTTGCGTCACCCAGGGCACAATCCTGATGATCGTGCCGGCGACAGAACGAGCGTTCCGTTGCCAGCAGCAGTCACAAACATGCCAGAAAGCATGTTTGCGACTACTCTGGAGCAAAGGAGGCCGGCCTCCCTTGCTCTGTCACTGGAGTGCCCATGCATCCGCTGGACGAGGTGAGTTGGAATCCCGCGGGCGCAGGGGTGGTTTGGTGGGAGAGGTAGGGGGGCCATTGGCCTAGCCGGCCCGGGAGGGGGAGGGGGATGGCCTTGGCCATATACCCGTCCCCACCGGGCCGGCTAGGCCGTTACACGGCCTCCTCTACTTCCGTCAGCTATTTAGCTGGCGGAAATCCGAGGAGGCTGATCGGGCCGGCCTGGATTTACACCTGGGGAAGGGGACGAGCGTCCCCTTCCCAGAGTAGACATCCGGCCTGGCGGCAGAACAGCCGCCAGGGCTCAGGATCCAGCTGGTGGCCATGGGTCGCCGGCCGGATCCTTGCGCTGGATTGTGCTGCCCCTGTGACAGCTCATAGTGTCACAACCAGGATCCGTTTGCTGTATAAGTGCTTGCAACTGTGTAAGATTTCTGTGTAATAAGTACTGTACTTGCAATTAGATGAGAATATGCCTCAAGCAAACTTTAAAGGCCAGTAGCAAGCACTGATCCAAGTACTATTGCAAGTTAGATTTTAACCCAATTATAACATGGGGGGAACATAAGAATAAAAATTATTTATATATGCTATTCCTTCGTAGCTACAATTCCTTTTTAGCTGAGTCCTGAACACTGCTAATGTATCCTTGGCTGATAGAGAGATAGATAGATTAGGTATATGATTTATATCAATATTTCCCTTGTATGTATTACACTTACTGGCCTGATTACTGAAATGGAAGCCATTCTGGATTATTTATAGATGGTGCATTACCCTTCTTCTATCACAATGACACTTGATTGCTAAAACAGAAGATATGAACATTCCTCGTACTCACCCAGATGGATTTGCATCTCTACGCTCTTAAACTTACAGATGTTTCTTGTCTGCTTTAATACATTTAAATGGACTTTAAAAAAACACAGTTACTGCAGTCATCATTCCAACCATCAGCATAGTCCTCAAATGCATCAGAATGCAAACTAGTTAAACTAAAAGTACATACAGAATTTTGACAAACAACACTGATCATTCATCCCAATATAGAAAGGTTACACCACAAAAACACAAAAATAATATGTGTGGGGGGAGGGAGCTTTACAATAAAAGTGGAGTCTCTCCCAAAAGTTTGTTGATACTCCTTCTATAGTTGCTTGGTGTCTGCGAGCAAGAGCAGAAACGTTTTCAGTTTTTTTAACCACTCCCGAAAAAGAATTATTTACCCCCAAATGCTGGAAATATTTTAAAATGTGCATGAAATTATAAATAGAGATGTGGACTTATTGTATCACAGCTGCTTTTTAAAAGTGTATTACATGTGCAGCAGAATTGATCTTCATTTTCCTCTAGTTGAGTATTTAAACATTTCAAGTTCAAAAAAGCTTGGAATTCTCAAGGTTGAAATATTTGGCCTGTATAGCTTTTACGAAAAGGAAAAAAGAAAGAGAATGAGGAGGGGGGGGGGATATCCCAATTTAGGTAATCTCCAAATTTTAAATAACCCAACGTATCACCCTGAAAGATTACATGACATACGTGTGACAGACTGCGAGTGCTGATGTCTGTCATAATAAAACCACTTAGGTTCAACGTGAACGCACAAGGCACTGAAGGGGCTGCAGTGAACCTCAGCAAGAGATTACGTACATTCCTATTGGCAGAACATGGCGAGACAGAATGTCAGATTTCATACTCGGCAGACATCTACAACAACTGATGCCTTGTAGTCAAAGGCTGTTAAATTACCTGTGAAGGGTTACTGGCAGCCTTGAATGTTTTTTCTCATTGTTTATTTAGTTCCAAAAGCTCTTGGTCTTTGTGCTGATTGCCCTAGCTGACAGCACAGGAAATCTGGACGTTGTAAACAGGGTGCTGCTGTATTGAATTACAGGTAACAAGTGTGTAATCAACCTGCTGTGGCAGGACCTTTGGTGTTTCAATATTAGGGGCATGGATCAGGAGGTTCCCTGATATTAAAATATGAATGTTACGTGATTTGTGCTTATTTCCTGTAAAGTATTTAGTTCAGAAAAAAAGTCATTGGCCCAATGGAATGGTAATTAAGTATTTTATTCATTGTTCAAATAATACCACAGGAATTAAAGGCAAGTATGATCTGAAGTGCTTTCATTATTAGCCATAAAAATATATACGAGTTAAACTGTCCTTAGCCACAATATGTTATTCTATGAGCCATCAGGGAACAACCTGCCAATGCTTACTGTTAGAAAGAAGTATGCAATGTAAAAGAAAGTCATAATGCAGGAGACGGCGGAATAAAGCACCCCTTTCGGCAAAGTGATAAAAATGGTGAGGAGAACAAAGTGGAAAAAATGGGGTGCAGGGGTCTGATGAGTGATAATATTGTCATTTCTCTCCATGGTGAAACAACATTAAAGTTGAAGCAGGAGCCCCCTCCCTGACTGGACTGTAAATTTATGTGAGGTATTTAAAATGTAATGGTTAATTAAAAAACATAAATAAAAATTCACTGGTAATTAGTCAACAAAATAACCCTATGCTAGACAATACACAGTAGCATAAGAAGGGAAACCCTCCTGTTTATCAACAGAACCCTGGCTCTATATGCCTTTGAAGCCCATGCAAACAATAACATTTCACAGAGAAAAAAAACTTAAAGAAATTCAAAATACATTATTATCAGACACTATTTTTATTCAGTACATTACTTATTAAAGCAGATACTGCGTGTGTTATCGTCTTATTATGCCCCAAAGACCTGCTTTGCAGTTTAAAATTACAAGAAAAACAAGATTTCATTAGCATACTCATTGATTATGATAATTTTAGACTATCACAGTGTTGGGGAAGAAATGTTCTTGCCAGCTAAAACTCTTATGTTATTGCAAAACAGTTCTGCCATTTGTCAACATCCTACCACCAAGCACCTGAAAATTAGTGGAAACTATGAAGCCAGATCTGGCCACCAAATAGTGTGTGTGTGTCCATTTAAAGCCCCATTTCAAAGTCTGCATGAAGGCCACATGTTTCAAAATGGGTCTGGAATGATTTGAAGGGTCTTTAGACCCTGATGACATCATCAGAAGCATGCCAGAGCCTAGCTGCAGGCAGAGCATGGATACTTCTGCGCATGTCTGGTGCATCCAGGATGAATTGGGAACCCAGGAAATTAGTTCCTGTAAGGCACAAGCATCCTGCATGCATTGCATTATGTGACAGCGTCCAAGGCTTGCGAACACCTTGCATGGATGGGATCTTCTGGCAAGCAGTGCAAAGTGTGTATTTGTGAGGCTGGCAATATAGAGTTTTCTTTGTGATGGGAGGGGCTCTGGGGCTTAGACATGTTACCAATTCAGAAATGATGTGTAAGAAAAAGATTTAATTTCAAATGCCCAGCTAGCAAGATCTTTAATCTGGACACAACTATTGCATTTAAATCACTGAACCTGCTTTACATAAATTCCTACAGGTATAAAAAAGTCTCTCCTCCTATATCTTCTCCATCTCCACAGCAAAATCTGGATCATAAAACCGAATGCACATAGCACTAAACCTCTACACAAGCCCTCTAGTGGTCATTAATTTTTGTTATTAGTAGAGCTGTTATCTGATTAAAGAAACTTAATTCAATCACGAATTAATTGATTTGCATAAAATGTGCATAAAATTGCATATAAAGAAAAGGGACAGGTTCCAACAAAAAATGTACCCTGCTTTTAGATGAAACATGCATATGTTGCATCATCTTAGGAGAGGTATTCTCTCCTGCATGGAAACATGCCTCTTTCCAGTTGGCCCCTACCATCTGCAACTCTGGAAATACTTGTATTAAAATCATTATAAGTTAAAAAAATGTACCATTCAGTTAATTGGTGACAACATTTTAATCAAATAGTTTTAATCCATTGACCTAACCAACCAACCAACCAACCAACCAACCAACCAACCAACCAACCAACCAACCAACCAACCAACCAACCTGCTGCATCCCTAGTGATGGGACTCAGTCATGTAAACACTCCTACATCTTTAACATCAATAGTATATCAATAATGTTATCGCCCACTTCAAAATTGGTTGCATATGTTTAAGCCCAACATAAAAACATGGCTGTTAAATAGACTTTATTTTCTGTACTCAGTACATTTCCTGCATATTTAGATCTATATATGAATACCAAACTACAATTTCCGTATGAATGTTAAGTTCACATATTTACTGGTTTTGCTGAGCCTTGCAGCATAATCCTATGCATATCTACTTAGAAGTAAGTTTTATAAACACCCTACAATCCTACAAGTCTTAATAACATCCTATTGGGCTGCCCAATGTTCCGCTGGTGCTGGCTGCTGTAAAGCAGCCATCCGCGAAGACCTGCAGGAGCAGGTAAGTCCGTGCAGGCAGTGGAATGGGTAGAGGAAGGACGGAACAGGGGAGGGGATGGGCGGAATGAGGCGGTGACAGTGGCAAGGACAAGAGTTGATTGGACCGGGGGGGGGGATTCGGTGGCAGCGCACACCAAATCCTGATGCCTTCCCAGGCCTGATCCGCCTTTCTGGGTCAACACAGACTTGTGCCAGCAATCGAGCTGGTTCAGGTTCAAATTGACCCATAGTGGCTGCTGGGGCTAACCCCGGGGCAAGGGGACAAATGCAGGGAGTTAGTTAGGATTGAGTGTTAGTTTAGGTCTTAATAAAACTGCACCTACTGTAGACAGCAGATAAAGTAAGAATGGGGAAAAATATGTGGATGCATACAGTACTTTGTTTTCCATGGTCACTATCCAGACTATTGGGATAAGACTGCAGGGCCTATACAAACAAAGTATGAGGATCACTGCAGGTGCTTTTATTTCTCACACTAGAGTTCTCCAGTGGAATCATTTCTCTACCAAGAACTGCAAGACTCAGAGGAATGGAGCTTGCCATCATTCGCTCCTACTTGCTCATAGGAGAAGCATCTCCTATGTTCCTGTGTTCTGGAAGCATAGTTCCTATGTTCTGAATGGCTAATCGGAAAACACTCACAAATATGACCATAGATCCTCTTCTGCTGAAATATCATGTTTTTAACAGATACCTGCTCTTGGGGTAACATAACAGTTTACCATGTTCAATACTGAGTGAGGAAATCAAAGTAATCACATACAAACTAAGCAGAGAATACTACAAAAGCATCTTCTATTGGGTTTTCCGTAATAGAAGGCAATGTGGACATTGTAATTGCATTTCATGATTTGTGCAAAATTCTCTGAAATGTTGTATCAACTGTAAACACACACACACACACACACACACACACACACACACACACGAGAGAGAGAGAGAGAGAGAGAGAGAGAGAGAGAGAGAGAGAGAGAGAGAGAGAGAGAGAGAGAGAGAGAAGACTAAGGCTATTTACTCTGTCTTTATTGACCTGACAAATGTAATTGAAAGAGTCTCAGTAGACCTGGATTATGGAAAGTGCTCTTCAAGATCAGATGCCTGGAAAGTGCATTAAAATGGCTAGATACATAACAGAGCACTGGATGTAGTCTTTGTAGGTAGGTCCTTTTCCAACATCACTCAAGATTTTCAGTAAATATCAAACCAAATATTGCACATGTGCCTACCAGGTTCTTTCCAGTTTTTATTTAATAGTAGCTTTATTCAGTTGCAACCTACACTTCAAGCAGTTTACAAAATCACTAACACTGTATCTCTCCAAATCGAAAAGATATTCCTTCTAATCCCAGACATTTGGACGCTGAGTGTGATTACTTAGTGGTGGTAGGAACATTAGTTATTACTACGTATTTCCAGTACTTTAGTATGGCATTGCAAATAGATCCTGATGGGCCTTGGTTCAAATCTCTGATCTTTGTCCATGATCAAACTCTTTGTCAAACTCTGATCTTTGTCCATGTGAGTGAAATAAAGGTGATGTTTTTGTGACCAGGAATATGCCGTAAACTCTTGTTTATGTATATCAATTAGTCTATGATAAAACTGGTTTCGTTATAACTCATTTCACTTAAAGTTGCAGTTTCCAAGAACCTATCAACAACTTTAAGTGAGGACTTGCTGTACTTTTTGCAATATTTTTACAATGGCTAAATAGCATTTGTGATATAATGAATGCCTCAAATGCAATGCGCCCCCCCCCCCTTAAGTAGAAGGTTCCTATGAACTACATTTGCATTGTCAGTTGTGAGGACTGAAAATATATCTTACATTTTTAGACATCGCACAGCTGCACCATGTTTACCAGTGTTGTCACCTTAGGACACAGTAAGCAACCTGAGATCCATAGGCTGCATCTAGCTCAACAAGTCACTTTCCTGGTCCATGTGACCCCGTGTTGCTGCCCTGTGGCAACTTGGTCATTCACCAGTCATCCTAGAGGTCAAGATGGAAATGGGCCTGCCTCTTCCAGAAGCGGCAGCTTGGTGGGCTGGATGTAGCTGGATGCCTACCTTTGCTTTAAGGCACCATGAAATCAATCTAGAGCAGTTATGGGCTCAAGTGGAAGGAATCTAACTTGAACCAACTCTGGAACCTCTGAAAACACAGTGCCCCTGATGAATAGATAATTTGCCAATTTTGACTAATGTTAATTACCGGTAACAGCTCTGCAACAACAGGACTTGCTTCAGGAGAAAGTTGTGAAGCCTGGCAAACATTGCAGAAAGTCAATAGAGTTGATTTGCATATTATGCAAGGGTTACATTCCAGTCAGCACCTAGAGCCAAAATCGTGTATACTCAAAATGACATTGAAAATCCCTTACAGCTGAAGAAAGTGTAATGTTTCTTTAAAAACTATGAGAGGCACATGGGAACAGAGACCTGAGGAAACTGACGGAATAGTAGCTTCGTTCTCCGATCTCAGGCTCATTCCAGGGTTTGTATTTAGTAGGTAGAATGGTGGGTGGAATTGTTTGCACTATTTAAATTGTTTGATTGTTTGTCAAGTGTGTTTAATTGAACTTGCGTAAGTAAGTCTGTGCAAGATGTGGGTCAACTGTACCAGCCTTCAGTACAGGGCCTCCCTGTATCTGCAGATCCACTATCTGCGGATTCACTTATTTGCAGACCTCCCTGCGGCCATTACCTTATTGATGCGTAAACACACCAATGGCTCGAAGCGGGCCAGCGGAGATCTTCAGTAGAGTCGGCAGCCTCAGTGCTAGAGAGGCTCCAACATTAACAGGAAGTTCCTGTTAACGTTGGAGCCTCTCTAGCACCGAGGCTGCCAGCTCTACTGAAGACCTGCGCTGGCCTGTTTTGAGCCATTGGTGCTTTTGTGCAGTGCTGGCCCATTTCGAGCCATTGGTGTGCTTGCCCATCAATAAGGTAATGGCCGCAGGGAGGGCTGTGGGGGCCGCGGAAGATAGCGTTCGCCCCCATCTGCAGGTTCCCGGTATCCGTGTGTGGGGGGGGAGGAATCTATCCCCCACAGATACCGGGGCCCTACTGTATTATCTTGCACCTTTTCTATTGTAGGCTAGCAAAGAGAAGAAAATAAAATCAAGAAAAGTAAATCAAACCTGGCCTTACCTTTAAAGTCTCCCCCAGATACACACATTTCAAAAGTGACTCCTTTGTGAGGAATTAATTTGAAGAAAGTTGCTAGAAAGAAAGTACTGTTATTGTACTTCCTCACTATAATATTGATTTAAAATGAAAACCTTAAGGGAAAATCAGATTAACATAACTATTTCCAATGATTTCAAGTTTATAGTTTTATCTGAAGAAGGTGTGTTTTAAATGTATGGGCATAATAACTTTGCTGTTAATTATCAATACAAAATATATAGTCACAGTTATGCATTACATAAATATAAAGATGTGAAATGCAAAGGAGCTATATATTTTTGATAATAGTTCTAAAGTGCTTAACTAAATTAATAGTGAGCAATTTGTGCTGGCAGATCTTTTAAAAGATTCTTTTGGCAAAATTACAGGCCTCTGTTATGCTTAATTTGGCATGGCTGAGAAGGTGATGAACTGAGTGTGTTATCTGCAAAACATAACTTGAGTAATCCAAAGAATAAAATTATAGAAATTTTACCCTTAAACTACTGTTACTTTTTACAAAACGTGAACAGTAATTACTCACCATCTGCAAAGGGATGCAACCTGAATAAAAGAATGTTTGAAAAACATCTGAAACACAATTTTTAGCTACTCCTACCACAAAATGATTTTTATAAACAATCCTGTCATAAATAACTAGCAGATAAAATGCTCTTTCTGCTTCTGTTCTTGTTGATATGGATGCAGACTACAGAGTATGCACTTTCTATAACCCACTCACGCACAAAGCCAATATTTTAGTAACAATTATAAACCATGTTCATTTGCCTGAACCCACATTCATTCAGTATGTATTAACTCATATTTGGTCCTGAGTACTGGAATGATTCATTGACAAGAAAAGATATCAGTTTTGTTTCCAGAGGTGTCGTTACGGTGGGGGCAGTTGGGGTGGTGGGCCCCAAGCGGCGGGTTGCGAAGTGGCGGAGGTGTACTTGCCGCCAGATCTGTTGCCCCCTCTGCGGCTGGCTCCACTTCATGCAGTCGTTCTTGGCTGCAAGTTTGGCCCTCCCGTCCCCTTGGGTGCTGGTTGGCTCCCGAAAAGCGCTGGGGGGGGGTGTTTCCGCGCCACGGCGGGGCGTGAAGATGACGTCAAGCCTACCATGGCAAGTGTGTGGCGTCCCGTGGGGGCTTATGGCATCCCGTGGGGGTGTTGTGGCGGCCCCCCCACGGGGGGTGTAGGACCACTACTGTCTGTTTCTGAATCTCTAGGCTCAGTGTGCCATGTGAAAGTTATCTGCTTAGGATACAAATGTGAGAAGAAGATGACTTCAATTTTGGTAGCTTTCTACCCCTGTCTCCGCCCTCATTTTTAAAAAAAAACATTAAATGAACATCAAAAATGTATCAAATTTTGGAGTCTTAATACAACTCTCAAGTGAATTTGGGCAGATTAATTAATTCCTTTGTGCTCAATGCACAAGATGAAACTGGTTACACAAATCAACCTATGTGAAATGAGATGAAATGATTAGGTACTGCTGTGGCAAACCACCACATAAAGTCTCTAGCATTTTTAGAAGTTGGAATAGGGTTTATGAGAACAGAATATTTAGCCTTGAATAATATGCTCCCCCAAATGTCAGGTTGGAAATCTGTTTCTAAATTGATAGGTTATGACACTTACTTTAATGGATTAGAAGAGTAAACAACTTTATTCCACATAATGACAAATTGGGGTGTCTGAAAGTTGTAATTAAAATTAAAATATCTTCTCTAATGCATGAGTGGGAAGATAATAACAAGTATAAATAGTTTATTTTGAGTGCATTCAATTTTCAAAAATACCAAGAAAAAAAAACAATTTGCAAAATGGAGTTCACTAATTCCTAAGCAAGGCCAGCGGGTGGCGCAGTGGGTTAAACCGCTGAACCATGAGCTGTCGACTGAAAGGTCGGCAGTTCAAATCCGCGACGGGATGAGTTCTCGTTGCTTGGCCAGCTCCTGCCAACCTAGCAGTTCCAAAGCATGTTAATGTGAGTAGATAAATAGGAACCGCTTGTGGGAAGGTAAACAGCGCTCCGTGTTCCAGCTGCATGCTACGCGCTGCGGCAAGGAGAGTCATGCCAGCCACATGACCACGGAGGCGTCTTCGGACAACGCTGGCTCTTCGGCTTTGAAATGGGGATGAGCACCACACCCTAGAGTCGGACACGACTGGACTTAATTGTCAGGGGTCACCTTTACCTTTATTTCCTAAGCATGATCCAGAGTTTGACATGTGCAACAGTTTCTCATTTTCATGTACGTGATTGTGCATGGACATTTTCTGTTGCATGAATGTTCCCCAATTCCAAGTTCTGTGTGTTGACTGAGATGTGCACATAGATCTCTTGCATACATAGGTTTTCTATTCATTTCAAAGGAGGGAGCTCCTCTATTTCCACCAAATGATGTGCATACAGGACCTACTGTATGTATGTCCTATGTCCTATGTGCACAAATAGGATCCTTCAACTGAAATAAATGGGAAAACAATTCTGGGCCATGGCAAGCATAGGAGATCCCTGCATACACAGAAATTTGAGATCACACATTGATACTTCAATTATTATATCTGTGGTAACTTATTGTATTATGAATGTTTGTATTTACATACAGAGAGGATTGGCAAAGGTGAGGGCATATGCCTTTTCCTGCCTGATATGAGCCAGAGTAACAGAAGACTTCAAGAAGAGAGAGAATCAATTTTGACATAATTTTTTTCTTCATAGATGAAGACTTACTTTCCACAGTAACATTTTGCACATGTATTCTTCTGTGAATATGCTTCATGACGAAGAAGGTATTGTAGGAATCAGATTTCAGTGTTCCTATGGTGAGAGTCTCAGGAAGTCTTGCTGGTGACTATTCGGTTATTAAGCAATCTGTGTGATCCAGAAACTTGGGCTTGGGAGACATGGGTTCAAGCCACCCATATCTCTGCCATAGAGAAATGTAGGTCTGCTAGTCTTAACTGGAGTCCAGAACTATTGTTAAAGATTTCTCTATATCTATTACAATAGAAATTCACTGGAGCATAAAACAAAAAGGGCATCATGGAACACTTGACAGTTTCTTTTTTTTTCAGAAAATGGAGCATTGAGATTCCTTTCCTTTTCAGTTGAAAGCTAGATTCCAAATTGGAGGTCCTACAATGTCATTAGTACCCCAGTTTATAACAGTAGTGACATTGTGCTTGAAAGTACATACACTGGGAAATTCAGCAAGCAGCATATTTTGAGATTTCCAAACCAATTTTTTCAGCATCAAATTCTTGGAATCTTACTTGAACTGAGATGTAGGTATGGAACACCAAGGGTTCTTTGTAAATTCAGGAGCCTAAAAACCAGACAAAACCATCTGAAATGCCTCTAAGTGTCTCATTAAAAACAATAACTTCACAGTTAGAAATCGTAAGAGTCTGGAGAGCAAGATGGGAAAGTTAGTTTGTTTCCTTTCATTTTGTGGAAGGAGCTACCCACAATCTGTCACCAACAATGCACATTAAGACTGCTCTTTGTCAAAAGGGTATGCTTAGGATTGCAGTACAAGATTAATCATACAGAAATCTTTCCTATTTTACTCAAACGTTATGTCTGAAAATTCACTTTTACTATTTTTGGCTGCAGAATATGTAATTATGATGGTTTTGATTTTAATTACTGTTTTGATGGTTGTCTATATTATAGACAACTAGCTTTTGACTCTTCTCCACACATCAAGGATCAGAGCAAAACATAGGTAGAATCACAACAAGAAACTACCAACTAATGAATATGTGACAGGTCTGTCAATGTCTATGGATTATAAAGCAGTTCTTACTTTACAAGTTAGCTGTTTAACATTTCTCTTGGGTTCACTTGTTTTCAGAACAACATATTTCTTAAAATGGGGTTGGCCAGGATTCCCAGGAGCCACAGTTTTGGTATTATACCATGAGCACTGCTGAGGAGAGCCACACATTGTGTGATGGCACAATCCTACTGAATCACTACGCCGGTGCAGTGGCTGCTGCACCAGTATAGGGTGTCACAAAAGTGCAGTAAAGCTCATTCACGACACCTGGAGAGGAGGTGGTGCCAGTGGGAAGGCCTATGCCATCCTGCTGGTGCTGCATCCAGGAGCACCACGCGCCAGAGCAGGTAAGGCTGCTCCAAGCGGCATGGGGGCTAGGGGAGGGCAGGGAAGGGCAGGGAGTGGTGTAACGGGGTGGGAGATGGATCAAACTCAGGAGGGGAGCAGATCAGTGGTGCTGGTGAACACCGAATGCTATCTACCTTCCCGGTCGTTTTTTCTTGCACGGGGCTGCTTGGGTCTGTGCCAGCGATTGAGCTGGCTCTGATCCAAATAGCCCCAAATAGCTGGGGGTTTACCCGAGGTAAGGGGAATAATGTCCCCTTACTCTGAGAAGACGTCCAGTCTGTTCCTAGCCAGCGTTGGATACGGCATGGGCCACACAGCCCTGTTGTGTCAGTGCTGGATAGGATTGGGCTGCCCGTGTGCTTCCTCCTCCCTTGTGCACTGGGGATTCTAAGTTGATTTTCTGTTTGGGATCCTGACTTGGTTTGAGCAAACTATAGTTTGTTGTATACATAAAAAAATGGAAAACTATAGATTGCAAGAAATTGGTTTAGAAATGCTAATGCAGTAGGGAGAGAAGAAGTGTGCAAGCCTGGGGTTCTGCTCTAGTTGTGCTTATATCGGCCAACTCTGGTATCACATTATGTCTGAATGCAGGCAGTATCTGTACCTATCCAAATTTTTTGGCCATAGTCTTTATAGGAAAATTGCACAAGGCAAAATACTTTTAAAAAACACTGCATGCCATCTCCAAACATAAACAGATATTACTTTTATCCCATGTTATGAACATTTTACGTGCTTCATAAACTGTAGAGATAAGTAAGAAAAAAAAAGGGGTGGGAGCCATATGTTACAATCATTGTAAGGAACAAGAGTTTTCCTAGTGGATTCTATAGCCAAGCATTATATCGGATCATTCAGCTCAGATTCTCTTCCTTTGGTATAATAATCATATAATTTATAACATTATTTACTACATCTGCACTTAAAGAGCTCTAGAAGATGCATATGGGTTTAGCCCATCTAATTATCACAACCCTTTGAGGTAGGCACCTTCGGCGGAAAGACTGTGACTTGAATGAGGGCATTCAGTGAGCTCCATGATTTAGCAATGTTTTGAACATGGGCTCCCTACTTTTAAGCTTAATAAGTTAGCTACTACACTATACTAAACATTTTCCTTATGTACACATGAAAGCACTGTTTTCTTTGACTATTCTTTACCATCTGTAGGTAACCCTACAAGCACCTAATGAAATACTAGGAAGCAGAGGGGGCATCAGGTCAGGCTAGATAAGGCCCATGCTCATCGAAGGGGTAAACCCATTGACCCTCAAGTACTGGAAGCAGTGGTAGCACCTTTGCCCTAGGACACTCTGCAACCTAGTGCCCGCACTGCTCAGAATGCTCCCACCTATCACCCCAAGCATTGCACTGACACTGGGTAGTATCTTTGTAAAGCTAGCAAACCACTCAGGAATGACAGCTGCTGCTGCCATTGGGAAGCCCCATCCTGGTAGCACAACTTCTTTTAGAATCAGATTGCAAGTTTTATAACAGTCACAAGTTTTATAAGTCACAAGTTAGAAATCAATTAGTTTTATTATTTGATGTACGTTTCCAATTTAAAACATGTAGCATTTTAATGACCACGCAATCTCAAACAAGTATGTGGGTTTTGTTGTGTATGGCTGGCACTAAAGTTGAATTACGTAATGAATTAAAAAACACTTCCCACAACATTATTTGCTGAAATTGGTTGAAAGTGTAACATATCAGCCATTACCTAAAGTAATAGCCAATTTGGAGGGGTGGGGGGTTAGCCACCATAATTAATGGTTTATAGCCAGCTCTAGTTAATTTTTTAAAATTAAATAACGTGTCTGAAAAACCTTCTGTCACTAAGCTGCCATCCATAACAGCAAGACTGAAATTAGTTATGGATACCATAAAGCAATCAGGGTTTTGGCAACTGGTGGTTTGAAAATTAGAAACAACAGAATTAAAGAAGGAACTAAAGCACGACAAAGCAGCCCAGATGTGCTGCTACTGTAGCTGAAAAAGAACTATTTTTCCAAGTTGTGATTTAAAATGATCAGTGAAGATAGAGGGGAAGGGAGGGGGGTTAATGAAGTGTAATAAAACTGGAGTATGCTAGATTAATGAGAGAGTCATTACAATCAAAAGGTGGAGTTATATGAGCATTGGCTCTTATTTGACTTACTGAAATTAAATACATTATCTTGCGTAATACTTTAAATTCAAATTTTGCACCAGGCTCTAGGGTAGAAGGTTCAGGGAAAAAACTCTCTTCCTAGAGAATATTTCACGCTGTCAGTAGCTTTTGCAACATTCAATTGGAGAACTTTAGTTGCCATATATTATAATGGTGTTTTAGCTCTAAAAGTAGTTTTCCAGTCAATGTTCTTTGCCTTTCAGGGAGACAAACTGTTTTTCTTTCCTCTAAATGAGCACAATAAAATGGGTAAGCTGTCTGAGGGGAAAAAAGAGCAGACAAACTGGTGGTATAAAGCTCAATAGAAAAATGTGATACAGACAAAAGGAGATCTAAAGCATGTTTACAGTATACGCTGCCATTTATTCTACAGGTCAGCCTACACAGAAAGTGTTTCTTCCCATCACTATAATCATTAGAGGCTGTTTCGACTCAAACCTGCTCTGACTTCGCCAGTGAACCTTTTAAAAAAAGTAACAAAAGAGAGGTACCATAACATACAAAAAAAGTTAGAAAATAATAATAATCCTACATCACAGAGGATATACGTTTCACAAATGTTTCTGACATTTATGGCCCAATCCAGCCAGCCTTGCAGAGGTGAGATCAATGGGATTAAGCGCATAATGCCAATTCATCCAGATAAAGCCAGCAAATTCATGGTTTATAAACATAATTGGTCTGCTAAAGTATTATGTGAATGCCCCCGTGAACACAAAACGCTCCTGCGCATGGCCTTCCCCATTCACCTTAATGGGGAGATGAGCTGTGTTCATGAATCCTTCTGAGCATACATGACCACCAGTCCATTGAACAAAATTAGGAAACCTTTGGAGGTGGGGAAGCTCTGTGTGTAAATAAGTACATAACCGACTACCTAAGAACAGCCACATGTTATCGATTTTATGCTGCTTCTGTCATTTATCCACCTAAAATCACTTGCAACGTACTAAAAGCCCTCTGGCTACGTCAGTTTTAAAATTTACACTGTAGAGAGGCAGCAGTGTTTAAAAAAAAAAGAAAAAGGAGGGGAGGAACAATAAAGGGCCCAATCCTATCCAACTTCCCAGCATCAATGCAGCTGCAGTGCAGCCCCGAGGTAAGGGAACATCAATGACTCCCCCCCCCCCCGGCTGGATGCAGCGCACACCCTGTTGGCACAGCTGCATCGGTGCTGGAAAGTTGGATAGGATTGGGCCCAAAGATGCTTAGCAGTGAAAAAAACACCCCAAAACCAGTGCTCCAAAGGATTTCAGAAATAGTCATGAAAACAACCAATTCTATCCCAGCTACAACATATTAAAGCAGAGGATAGCATGCTTCTTTTCACACAAGAGCACGGCATTATGCTTCAAAATAGCCAGGTTTTTCTGCAGGCTGCTACAGATCACCTGCCTATGCTTCTCCTAATTATATACTTTTTGTTTCAAGAACCAAGCCCTTTATTGGTAATACTTTAAGCTATCACTTGCTTGGCACCTGCTACAGATCAATAGCACATAGTTAAGTGGATGAAAAGGCTAAATGTGATTGTCGTTTGTGATGCAAGGTGGTGGGTCTCTTCCACCCCCCCCCCCAGGCTTTTAGAGCATCTCGTTTTGGAATACTAAATTCTGATTCAGGTACATCGTTGCTGCACATTCAGAGCATTTTGTTCTACATTAAAGATCTGTCATTTTTAAGGCCAAAACACAAGGATAAGTTATAGTAAAAACTAACATGAAACCTGCAATTTTACAGATTCCATTGCTAGTGGCCATACATCTTTGACAGCAAAACTACATTGGTTGTAGCATCATAAAAATCAATAAATATTAACCTTTTTCTGACACTTTCTGCACAGATGCTTTATCAATTGCTGTCAGGTGATAGAACAGTTGGTGGTGTACTGTATTTTTCAACTAAGAATCTATAACAAACTTAAAAATCAATGTAGATTAACAAGGCTTTTAATTCAAAAATTACCCGTGGCCTTTGGGTTCCTGGTCTCAAGAGTAAAACAAACAAAAAAAGGTTGTGGTCTATTATAGAAATCCACCTTAGATGCTTTCAGCAATGGGAAAAACTACACTATCATTGTTTAGAAGAAACCCAATAAGCCTTATAACCTTTAGAAATAAAAACATCATCAAAATTTTGCATTGTAAGTACATTCTTACATAAACTACAGAACACAAAAACATATCTTTTTTTTTCAGTGTAAATTTATATCTACAAATTCTCAGCTTCACTTCCTTCCAGGCACCACACATATGGAAACTCTGCTAAATGCTTCTTCAAGTATTACTTTCTTCCACAACAGAGATAATCTCTATTCATAGGGATTTACAGCAGCCACCACCTGGCTGCTATTCATTTTCATTCACCCTAAAACACAATTATTTTATAAGTTAAGCCTCACTTATTTCAATGGAACTGACAAGCAAGAAATTGTGCTTCGGACAGCAACCTAAGAGAGCAATAATAAGCACGTTTACTCAGAAGTAAGTCCCACTGAGGTCAATAGGCTTTACTCTCTAGTGTGTGTGCATAGGATTGCAGCCTAAGTTCTTTATGTCGTTACCACAGTTTTGCAACCCACCCACTATCCTCTGCCAAAAAAGTGGCAAATCCAGTTCCATCATTTGTAAATCCCTTATGGCAAGTTAAAACAAAAATTCATGTGGGTTTGAGTCCTTTCTCTCTATTTTACATGACTCTTTGATCAGTTGTAATTAAAACCATATTGACTAAATATTTTACTACCACACTTTGAATCAATTTTCACTGATGGTTCTCTCATGTGGTGGATGAGTTTTGGATTTCTTCCATGGTTGCTTGTTTGTATACACATAGTGCAGTTGTCTCCTGTGGAAGTGCAATACTTTCTCCATTCCTTCCCTGGAGAATGAACGGAGGATAGGATGCTTTCAGTGAACCTCTTCTTGTTTTTTTCTAAGAGCTAAACGCTCCCCCCCCCCAGTAGACAATACTAATGCTGTTCCCACTATATTAACATCTACTGACAAATAACAAGAACCAAAAGCATAATAGCAAGATTAACAGCACAATTCTGTCTAGTCTTACAGCGCAATCCTGTGTAACCTTGCACCGGTTGCACTGGCATAAGTGCACTTACACTGGTGCATCTACTTTTACACCGGTGCAAGGTTACACAAGATTGCGCTGTTAGACAGGCGGAGCAACTGCTCTGCTGGTCTAGGGTGTTGCAAATGTGCCATAAGGCACGTCTGTGGCACCTGGCGAGTAGGCAGCCCTGGCGTTGAGGCTGGCACCACTTTATTTGCCGCAAATGGAGTGAAGTGCCCGCCAGGGAAGGTAAGTTCCCCACCAGGCAGTGGAGCGGCATAGGGAGGGCGGAACCGGGCATTCCGAGAGGGGTTGGCCGGGCCATGAAAGGGGAGAGGTCATCGGCAAAGGCTACACCAAAATCCTATTCCCCTTTCTGGGCCTGGCCACTGTTACACGGGGCTCTTGGACTTGTGCCAGCAAAACAGCTGGTGCACATCCGAGAAGCCCCATCGAGGTGACTGGGGCTTTACCCGGGGGAGGGGAACAAACGTTCCCTTCCCCCGAGGTGACCTCGAGCCTGCCTGCTTTACACTCTGGATGTGGCTGAGGCTGCACCGGCCTCACTGCATTGCAGGGCTCAATGTTAGATAGGATTGGACTGTAAAGGTCCACATTAATGTAACATGAGCTACACAAAGTCTCGGGCAGCCCAATCCTAACCAACGCTGGAGCAGTGGGGCCAGGAGGCCCATGCTGTATGCAGCACTGGGAAGGAGCAGGCAAGAGGTCTCTCCGGGGTAAGGTGACATTTGTTCCCTTATGCAATGGAGCTACTTGGATCCGCATCAGCTAAATAGCTGGTGGAAGTCCGAGCAGCTCCGTGCAAGCAGAAAAGGCCTGGGAGGGGGTATGCCGCATACCACCACTGGCAATCCCATCCCCTCCCGGGCCCGATCCTCCCTGTCTCTGCCTTTCCCCCGCCCCGTTACACCCCTCCCACCCCCGTTTTGACCTTCCCCGCCTCTCTGTTGCCCAGCATGAGCTTAACTGCTCCACTGGGCACTCATTCTGGATCTGGTACCGGCAAGATAGTGCAAACCTTCCTGCTGGCGCTCCTTAGTCTAACGGTATCACAGAGCACTTTTCAGTGCTTTTGCAACAGTCTAGGCCGGTGCAGCAGTCGCTGCACCGGTGCTAGGTAGGCATAGGATTGTGCTGTCAGGCAGCCCTTGGGAAAGACAATGGCCTAGGTATTAACATGTAACCCTCGGAAAATATCTTTAACTTGCCTCTTGCTGAGCCTGACACTTCTTCTCTGCTAAGGTATTTTTTAAAAAGTTTCAAAAGCAGCACCTGAGTGCTCCTGTTGATGACATCACTACTCCCCCTATAAGAAAAGATCTGGAACTCCACCTCACCTTGACTATACTCCTGATTAAAAGTGGCTAACATGGGAAGAGACTCTATTTAATTCGTTGCATTTCTGGCTCTAAAGAATAGTATATAACAAAGAACAAAATTATAGGCGCTAAGACTTTACCAAGAGGTAAGATTCAAATTTCATTTGAAAAGTCAACATTAGATACAGCACAATCTATAGGGAAATAAGTATCTGCTTTAAGAAGCATGATATTATATCAGCGGAAGCTGAACTCAAATACACGAAAAGTGTAATTATCATATTCTTTGAAGTTAGACTGAAGAGTAGAACAAGTTTACATTTGTCATTTCTTTCAGTAGCCACTATTTTACTATTATTATTCAAATAAAAATGCTAATTTTGTTGGACAGTGTCATGAACAATCAGGTCTCTCCCTAGAACATTACAATGTTCACTAGTTTGGGGTTATACATCTTTCAAGCTGTACTTTTCATTTTTTCCAGAGTACGATTAATTAACCATTTCTCTTTATCAAGGCCTTTTCACATGTGACATTTGGCAGGGCTTCCCCTAACATTTGCTGGCTCAGCAGCAGCTCCAAGGTTCCTCATTTGGAACCATAGAGTTTTATTAAATCTCCAATGATGCATCAGGGTTTTAAATGGAACTATAGTGGAGCTGGGCACTTATTCAGCAGTTATTCCCCTCAAGCATTATGGAAGGAAGATGGTGGACCGAGGACAGGCTTTCACTTCGAGACCATCCTAGGCTAAACGCAGTCATATGTGTTTCCGGCTCTAGGGAAGATGACATAATAGCAACCAAAGCTCAGAAAAGAGGCTATCATTCTGCTCCACAAATCTGAAGCTTACAAGCATTTGCACTCCTGGAGCTGGAGAAAACACAGACAAATATTCATGTGGCCATGATCAACTGAGGAAGAAAGGAAGTAAAGAAAACAGGACTTTGAAATCGAATAAGCACACCTGTAACATGTGCTCCTTACGCTCAAGTCTTGCTTGATGAGATTTTTACATTTCTAGATTTGGTACTATTCAACAGTCAAAAACTCCTGAACTCATTTTTGAACCTGCAAAGCCTCTATCCAGTGCTGAAAACTGATGTGCATGACATCATGCAAGATCCTGAAAAGTCAGCCATTTCCTTCCACATTTTAGTTTTGAGAGTAATAGAGTCCTACTCCTCCCATCATTATCAAAAGCTGAGAAGTCAGAGGTTAGAATTACAAATTCCACAACCAACTTTCAATACTTCAATTCCGTTCTATTTAAACACACACGCACGCACAAGCACACACACACCCTTATAACCTTGACTTCATAGACAATATGGTTAGCTATACAGACTGATCTTAGGGGTCTTCTATGCTGGAACAAAACTGGATAGGTTTGGCTTAAAAATCAAGAATCACTACAATTATTTAAAGCAGTGGTCTCAAATGGTCACAACCCACCAGGAGAACTGGAAGCAGCCGCTACCCCCTTAAGGGGATGTGCAGTGACGTCAGCAATGTCCTACTACCGCTGGGAACAAAAAGTGGTTTTTAACTTACCAGGGGGGGTCACACTGGCCCCCAGGAGGGCGCAGGGGCCCCCATGGCACCCTCTGCGGGCCTTCCTGTGCTTCAGATCGGCTCCCTGAAGCAATTGAGACCCACCTCCGGTTTCAGGGAGCTGATCTGAAGCACAGGGAGGCCCGGAGAGGGGGCTTCAAGGCTGGCGTGACCCCCAGTAAGTTAAAAAAAATTGTTCCCGCTGGTGGTGCGGTCCTGGGAGTGTCACCGCCATCGGCCTGCCCTCACAAAGACTTGCAACTTCCCCTACTTGCAGGAAGAGAAATGCTGATTTAGAGAATCAAGAATCACTGCAACAGCCAGGCTGTTGCATGCATGCAACAACTTGGGATGGCGCTACTGCACAAAAAAATTGCATAATACCCTGTGTTGCCAATGACCTCACTTTCCAAAACGTGCAGAGTCTCTCCTAACTCCATCTTGGTTCCTTAGCTGACATTCCTGGGAGTCATGCTAATCATGATCTGACAACTAATCAAGATCATGCTAATAAAAGGTCATTGATCAGAACAGAAAGCTGTAGCACTGCAGGATATCTGTGGGTCACCTTCCTCTAAAGTCTTGCAAAATTGGGCTCTCCACCTTGGCATAATCTCACTTGCAAGCACAAGTGTTTTTGCTTAATAAATTAAGCCTGACTGTTCAGTGGTTAGGCCACCTGGACAGTCATTTCAGATTCCTTCTCCAGGATGTCTCTCCCCCCAGTGACCTAAGCAAGGTGCCCATGTTATCTGCTTGGAGCGGAGAGGGAGAGCGGCCACCACTTCACAATCCGGCCACAGACGCTGCCTCCTTGCAAAAATTGCGCCCCCCTTGGTGTAGTGCCCAGGGTAGGTGCCCCTCAGGCTCCACCGTAGTTATGCCTCTGGTTACAAGCACAAGTCCTAATGCACAATAAATTAAGTTTCAATTGCCCAGTGACCAGGTCACCTGGACAACCTTTTCAGATTCCTTTACCTAGAAGCCTCTCCAAATCAATGGTCTGCAGCATACACCCTGACATAGCTTTTTTCCCCTCAAGAACTTTTCTGACTGGGGTGCAATCAAGCCTTTATGTCCACCTGGAAGGAAACAATTTAACCAAGCCCAGGAAACTCCTAGCTGCACACGCAGAAGCTCCAGATTCCATTGTCCACCCAGAAATGTTCTATAACAACCCCTGCTCTGGAAGCAGAATTTTGTTATCTTCACTTCTCAAGCCTGTGGAGGCATCCATTGCTCCTGAGCATTTTCTTCATCTTGCCATTTGGCAAGGTGCCCATGCTGCTGTGCGTTTTGATGGTCACTTCCCAATAGAAAGACCTTCCATTTTGTGATGCTCTCTCCCTCGTTGAAAGCCTCCAAGCTATCTGAATTTCCACGGCTGTCTTGCGCTTGGGAAGCCCCTTGCCCTGGTAGTTGCCCTCACTCTCAGAGGACCTACCTTCCCCTTGCTCAAAGGAGCACCTTTTTGTTGCATTTTCCCCTAGAACCTGAAGCTGAGTAGCCCAGCCTTGCTGCTCAGAAGGGCAACATATGCTAATCTACCCAGCAGAATAGGATCAGTGAACTTTTCTCCCCCTTCTTGTAGATCTTCCTAACAACCCTCTTTCTCCTTTCTAAAAGCCTCCTTTCTCTGTGTTTGTGTTTAAAATCTCCTGCTAATTGTCTCTTTCCGCTGGCTGAAGAGGAAAGTCAGAGCAGCACATTCTCTCCCTTCTCCTTTCTCTCTTCATTTAACTCCTGCTTATCCAAACACAGCTATTCACAAGTGTCTGTGTACATGTGTAAGAATAGGCACGTGTGTGTGTGTGTGTGTGTGTGTGTGTGTGCGTACGCGCACGCGCGCGTGTGTTTCTTAAGGGTGATATCACATTAAAATTGTTTTCTGAGGAACAGCTAAAGGGTGACTGATTTTTTTGGGCACAGTGCCCAGGTTTGAATGCTCTGATGAGTCACAGGTACATGGAGAAACAGCAGCTCACCACCTAGTGGCTTAACCCAGCTTTCACGTTTTCCAGGACACAGTCGATGCAGAGTGTACTCTGGGCCAAGAAGAGCTGAACTCCGTGACCTCCATAAACTATACAAATGAGGCTTATTTTGCATGATCTATTCTACTTCTCTAAGTTATGGGAAGGGGCAAGGAACTATGTGGGGTTCTGAATTTACCTACTGTAAATCGTATTCAGCCATCTCTCTTGCTTCTGAAACGTCTCCAAGTCATTGCTGACACACTTTCAAACACACCTTCACAGCCACAAACAACAGGAACTGGCTGAGATTCTCAGACAGCTGAATACTATGCCCAGTGCCACATTTCTGCACTTCCACAGAACAAAACAGAATTGCAGAATACACTCAGCCTTGGACATTCTTTGTTGTCTTGTCTTTTTTCCAGTCTCACTAGTTCCTTTCATGTTGAGCTAAACCTCCAAGAGGTACGATTTGATCTCACATTCTTCTATGTGAAATTGCTCACCAATATATGAAGCTTGACATCTATGGGGCGTCTATGAACCCCACTTTCTTTAATTCTAACAATGAGAGTCTGAACCAATCATTTTAGAGGTCATTCAGACCATAATTACAGGTCTAAAAAATTAGTCACCATCCTGATGGTCTTTCCTAAGAAACGGAGTCCAGTGGGAGCGTTTTATCCCTTTCCTTAGTCTTTGGGTCAGCATTTTCTTCTCTTATATTTCCTAATTCTCTCAAATGGCTATTACTTAACATAATGCAATATACATTCATCCAATAAAACCAAACTAGTACAAGGTACAAAAAAATCAGCATGGATACCAAAGATATGAACTAGCACAGGTGCCTCGCAAATGCTAAGAACTGGCAGATCTGGAGACTAGAAAATGGTACAGAGAACTATGGAAGCAAAGCATCAACTAGGAAATGTAGAGGAAGAACGAATTGAAAAATATAACACATACCACTTACAGAATATTAACATAAAAATCCATAGTTAGGAAGTTGAGAGTACCACACAATAAAGTTTTAAAATCAACATTACCAGATATGAATTCCACTCTGTTCTTGATATACTGCAGGAATGACCACCGTATGCAATATCAGCAACCTGTTTATCTAGGAAGTGGTCTGGGTCGGAGTGGAAGTATATTTTCCTGCAGAGACTAAGAGCTTCCTTACTGCTCATGTACTCACATTTACCCATTTAATATTACATCTATTATATCCAGAATTCTGCTGCAAAACCCCTACTAACTGGGCACCTTTTGAAATAGTGGTTCTTTTATTTCATTGCAGACACGCCGTCCCATATTAACTATCATAATGACAGGCATTGAGGTACTTTGAAGATACTGGCAACAATTCAAGGGACCCCTTAAGGTTGACTTGAGGTTGTACATAGTCAATGGAAGACTTTGACCTGTAGATCCCTATACCATATTAAAAGCCACTTTTGAGGACTTTCCTAAATTTGAATAGAAGATTGTTGCTTGTAGCACAGGAGTGAATGGAGTGAAGAAGGGGGAAGGCCAGTTAGTAAATAAACCTATGGGTTGTGGCCATTGTAAGGAAGGATCAATTTCATCTCAAATGGAGATGGGCGGAACTCTGGCAGGCATTGCACCTTACTGAATTTATTTATTTATTTTTCACATTTTTATACCACCCTTCCTCCAAGGAGCTCAGAGTGGTGTACATATTTCCTCCCCTCCTTTTGTCCTCACAACAACCCTGTGAGGTAGGTGGGGCTGAGAGATAGTGACTGGCCCAAGGTCACCCAGGAAGCTTCATGGCTGAGCGGGGATTTGAACCTGGATCTTCCAGGTCTAAGTCCGACTCTCAAACCACTACACCATCCTGGCTCTCATTTATTTAATTATTCAATTAAGCTACCTGCTCTCTATATGGATTCCAATATAGCAACATACTGATTATACTGAAATTGTCATTGTCATTATAGGTTACGTTACACTGTCACATCTGATACTTATATGATATATTAACCACACACAAAAACAACAACTTAATAACTAACTGAAGCAAAACTGCACTAACAGTGCAATCCTAACCAACTTTCCAGCACCGGTGTATCCATGCCAACAGGGCACACACTGCATTTTGCAGTGCAGGGGCAGTCATGGAGGCCTCTTCAAGGTGAGGGAACATTTGTTCCCTTACCTTGGGGCTGCACCGGTGCTGGAAAGTTGGTTAGGATCAGAGGCGTTTCTACGGTAGGGGTGGTACTGTAAGTTGCGCCCTGTCCTAGTCCCCGTTTACAACCCGAAACAAGGAGGCCCTGCCCCCTCGCCGTCGGAGCCATTCTGTGCGGAAAAGGCAATGGGCAGGAGACACCCTGCCCGTTGCCTTCTCCGCATGGAATGGCTCCGACGGTGAGGGGGCAGGGACTCCTCGTTCCGGGTTATAAACGGGGACTAGGACAGGGCGCAACTTACAGTACCACCCCTACCGTAGAAACGCCTCTGGTTAGGATTGCTCTGTAAGATACTTGCAATTTTCAGCCCTTATTACTTTCTACTCAACAGCAATACCCATGAATACTAAGGCTGGTCAGCATAAGCAATGGACTAGGATCCATTCAGTTCTGTTACTTTTTACTACTGAAGTTCATATACACCTTGTATAATTTATTCCTCTTTTCTACCCAGAGGGCTGAAACTTGTAGGGGATTTTTTTTTTTTTTTAGGAAGGTTGCTGCCTGGTGGTGGTGGTGGAAACACCTGTACAAACTTACATAAGGATGAAAACAATCAGGTCTACACAGTTAATTTTCTTGAAATACAATTATAAGGTTATCTATATAGGCTGCATGAAATCTAGCATCCTCCTTTAGAGTCAGAAAAAGCGTTCATGTAAGGATTTTATTTCAAGCTAAAATTATTATTCTGCACAAGAGAGGAAAAGGAAAAGTCAATATGACATGCAATTGAAAGATTGACACTAGTAGCTATTACTAGAGTGAGTCTTTTGAAGTAAAGATGCTGTTGCTTACCTTTTTCTCCATAAAGCATACCAAGTTATCAAAAATACTGTCTTATGTAGTTTTGAACCCAAACAATATTTTGCTGTTGTAGTAGTAGCCACAGTTCTTCTTCTAAGCATGTGCTCCAAGAACAACATGCTTTTTAGTTCTTTACAGTGCAGCCTACTCAGAAGTAGTAGACTTATGCACATCTACTGAGAAGTAAGCCCCATTGAGTTGACTAGGATTTACCGTACTTTCAGGTAAGTGTTATAGGACTGCAGACTGCCGGTTTGTTGTTGTTTTTAAATTATATTAGAAATTACAACCAAGGAAGGCTTCAAGTTTGTTGGGATACTAGACCCTATATCCATTCTTTAGCAGCTGTGCTCAAAGGTATGAAATATATATTATTATTCCATGTACCCAATGAACTGAGTTCCATTCAGTATGTTAATTAATATGCAAGTCATAATTTCAAGCTTTCCAGGTACAGAGAACTTGAGTAAAATGAAATTAAGCTAGCCAGTATACATTCAAATTTGATATTTCCTCCTTTATATATTTCCTATTTATACAGGGCACAATCCTGCCTCAATGAAGCCTGCATAAGTCTTACTGACCTTAGAAATGACTATACCTGTTTCTCCTCAACGAAATGGAATACGATATGAAATAAGGTCAAGGGAAACATTAATTTCAGGAAAACAAGCAAACCTCTGAGAAAAAATAGCAATTGTTTAGGTTATGAAATTTTGCCTCTTCACTTGACATTCAAGGACTGCAGCTTCCACTTGGTAACACAGTCATACCTTGATAAAAATCACGTAATAGATCACACTTTTAGCAATCATTTCCAACCACCCCCCCTTAATATTTTGATGAATGCATCTGTCAACAAGGATAAAGATCACAATTTTATTTGGGCTTAACTGTTTGAACTTCCAGGATTCCATTCATGAATACTGCAACTTCGAACAACTGATAGGATCATAGTTTGTCCCATATTGATGATGTAATCACACGGCAGCTTGCCTTAGTAGCCTTGTTTTATGTAGGCTATGGATACAGAAAAGATAAATTTATGCGGGGCGAAACTGAGTTGCAACCTTAGTAGTGTCAGCTTAGTAAAAATGTTTTCCTAAAATTTATCCGACTTTGCTGGGAACACTATGCTAGACAGAATTAGAACATAGATATGGCATTTTTCCTCTGAAGTAAAATAGGAAGGATAGAGGCCTGACTAACTCAAGTGGTGATTAATTGATCTGCCTTTCCATGAATTTTAGATCCCAGAAGCCAATAATACAGTTGGAATGGTGCCAGCAAAGCTGCATTTCAATTGTATTCTTTCCACTGTATTTTGAATTAAGTGACATTATGTACTTTGTAGGTGGATTTTGCTATGCAAATAGCTGGGAAACTATTTCAGGAAATGTATATGGCAGCTGGACCGAAGCCTCTCAAACAAACAAGAATTTATGTTGCATAACTTTGACGGAGCATAACTTACTTATGAGAAACCTCTTGGTTACAGCTTCTTCATAGAAGAAGGCTAAGAATTCACCCGAGGCATGTTCTTTAAATGTGATTACACTCATTACATAAGCCCACTTTTCTACATGTCTCTCTGTTATACAGTGTGTGTGTGTGTGTGTGTGTGTGTGTGTGTGTGTGTGTGTGTGTGTGTGTGTGTGTGTGAATCACTGATTTTTGATTCATAACATGTACATACAACATACATGATTCATAACACGTACATACAACATCTTAGGTAGAGAATGATGGCAGACCTTAAATTTGCCTGGAAGCAACACTCACTACGGTGGGAGCCAGATGTACTAAGACATGTGATGGCCTCTCCTGCATTTACCTGGCACTGGAAATAGTTTCTGGGGCTAATGCCTGGCAAAAATTAAGCCCTGCACACACATTCAAATTAAAATAAACAAATCATGTACTGTATATCTTAATAATGTGCAAATATATTTATAAAAATAAATAAAAAGGATCCATTCTAAAATCAACAGCCCAAAATATCCAAAAGTAAAATGGTCATACATGTCTTACTTTATGATTGAATGTCAAATACTCCTCCGTAACAAGCACACAAGTCAGAACAAAACTGCCCTCTTCCTTTGCCAAATTCATTAAAAAGTGCTTCTTTAACCCAACCATTTGAAGTGCCTTAATTTGGGAAAATGAACCATTCGACTACAACGTCAACATCATGTTCTTACCAGTGTGCAGATAAGCCAGGTCAGGATTCTCAATATCAGGATGCAATTCTTTCAAGTGGTTACGAAATTCCACTGGGATGTTGGTACCATAGTCACACTTGGGGCAGTTATACATCTTCACTCCTTCATGCTTGCCTGTGTGTAGGATATGCTTGCGGATATTTTCAGCACAGTTGGACCTAAATAGCAGGAAATGATAATGAAACTATATTATACATGCATGCTCACATGCTGAATGGAAATATTGCTGCAAACTGGTGGGCTCCCCACAGTTATAGTTGTGAGGAACTTCCTATTATATGACCGATACTGACGTACATCAGGTCTTCCGAGACAACATATGTTAGGGGAAATTGTAGCATAATTCAACATTTTGAAAATCATTAAAAATATTTTTCTGTATTTTTACACCTTTGAAATACTCAGATCTTGAAAGGATATGTATGATTGTTTTCTGAGCAAAAGTTTCTTCTCCGCCCCCCCAAATGCTTGAAACTGGGAAAATCTATTGCTGCCCCACAAAACCTGATGCAATAACAATGTTGCAGGGATGTTATACTAACATTACAGGCAAATATACTATAGAAATCCTGTACTACAAAAATGTACAGAATCCAAAACAAATTAAAGCTTAAGTTTACATTGCAGCTTATTTTCATATATTAATATTAAACGTGATTCCTGTCTCAAGTATGGCGGAGAAGGCTTTCAATAACCAAGATGAAATCAGAGAGGACCCAGTGACTGGAAAGGGGTATGGAGGCTGGTTCCCACTGTCCAAAAAACAGCATGACTACATGCTATAAATGTTATCAAGCTGAATTTGTTGCTGGAGATACTTGAGCCAGCCTATCCACTCCCTCCATTGCCAAGCAGCTTATCACTAGCACTGTGTAAAATTCTGCACACTCTAGGATCTTGTAGCCTCCCCACTAGGGTGAGTAAAAGTAGACGGCATTCAATAACTATATGATAGTTGTAGTTTTATAAATAAAAAGCTCTGCTAACTGGCCTCTTATGAAATTGTCAGTGCAATCCTAACCAACTTTCCAGCGCTGGTGCAACCATGTAACCCTGAGGTAAGAGAACAAATGTTCCCTCACCTTGAAGAGGCCTCCATGACTGCTCCTGCACTGTAAAATGCAGTGTGTGCCCTGTTGGCACGGTTACACCGTCACTGGAAAGTTGGTTAGGATTGTGCTGTGTGACACATATAGCCTCTACACCTGTTCACACAGTCAGACAGGAGGAGGACCATATTTGAAAGAGGGAGTTCCTCTGTACATCAATGACAGTTTTGCAAATGCTCCTCTTTCATTACCATTTTAAGCCAAAGTCCTGATTGCAGTTTCATGCACATATGCATCTCTCAAGTGCACAGGATTTCCCAGTCACATCCATAACTCACATATACAAGTGCATGCAGAAGTCACGCACAGAGCTTTCTCTTCCCTTTAATCAGATGGAGAAGCTCTGTGTGAGCATCACAATTGTGAAAGTATAAAGAATTCCAAGACTAGACTGCATATTTTGGAGGCTTGGGGTGTGTATGAACACAGTATAAGTCAACTGTCTCTTTTCTTTCCTCCAAGCATAATCAGTTAAAGAGAATACAATGAACATGTAATGTTCCCAATGAACATGTAATGACCCAATCCTACCGGATCACTGTGCTGGCGGAACATTAGTTCCGCTGGCATGTGCTGTTGCAAAAGCAACAGCACATGCCATAAAGCACTTTGCGACAGCGCAGGGTCTTACTGTGCTGGGGGGAAGGCCAGAGCCTTTTGGCTGGCACTGGATGTCGCACGGATGCCTGCCAGAGCAGGTAAGTCTGGAACCAGGCGGGGAGGGTGGCGACTGGGGTGGATGGATCAAGCCCAGGAGGGGACAGGATTGGTGGTGTTGCTGTGTGCCATATCATATCCCCCTACCAGGGCCTGATCCGCCGACATGGATCAATGGCCGAGTTGACCCGCTGCGCATGCTGGGGCTTACCCCGAGGCAAGGGGACTAATTTTCCAGCATGCAAACTTCCCCTGTGGGATGGAGCTCAGCCCGTGCCAGAGCTGCTGCATCACCACGCAGGAGTTTAGGTAGAATTGGGCTGTAAATAAATGTTCAAAAAATTACCAAGGTGCTCACAAGAAACGAGCTAAAAATAAACAACACAGAAGAAACCAGGAAGAAAGAACACAACAGAAAGATAGCATTGAGTGCACACCTGGCTGTCTCAGAGAGCTTTCTGGACATTTTAAATAGGCCTTTTCTAAAATGATAGGGTCCTTAAAATATCTACAAGAGGTATGTTGATGCAATACAGAAGTTCAGTGCTGTCCTCTATGAAGTGATCACATAACGTTGATATCTGCCTTATGGTCTATGCCTACCTTCTGTCATGGACATCTGCTATATATCAAATACTACCCAAATATTGCGGAAGACACTGATCTTCATTGTAATTAAGGGAAATTGCTCGGTCCTCAGCTCCCACAAGCAAGTTTGTACGACTAGTCTTGCTATAGGATGAGTTCTTTTAGCAAGTTTCATAATTGTTATTTTAATGAAAAAAGAAATCACTAGAATTGTTTCCAGACTGTATCTTAATGGATAGTTTATGGGCAGCCCAATTCTATTGGGCTGCCCTGCTGGCAGAATGAGTGTTCTGCCAGCCCTAATTGCCTTATGGCAGTAGTAAAACAGTGCGCTGAGGTGTGTGCTGCCGGAGTACCGATGGGAAGGCTGGAGCTTTCCCACGCATGCCAGAGCAGCCACCCAGACCTGCTGAGGCAGGTAAAGTGGTGCAGGAGGCGGAACGGGATGGGAAGAACAAGGCAGTGACGGGGGTGGGGAGGGTTGAATGGGGACGGGTGGATTCGATCTGGGAAGGGTACGGGTTCAGTGGGTTCTGTGGCAGAGGTGGCTGCCGAATTCTAGTCCTCTTTCTGGACCCAATCCCATGCTGCAGATCCATGTAGACCTGCACCAGTGAATTCGCTAGTGCAGGTCCGAGTACACCCTTTTGTGCTGCAGAGGATTACCCCGGGTAAGGGAACAAATCTGCAGAGGATTACCCCAGGTAACTGAGATTACTGAGGATTACCCCAGTGCTGCAGAGGATTACCCCAGGGTAAGGGAACGAATCTTGGTAAGGGAACATTCGTTCCCTTACCCAGGGGATACTTCAGTATCTTCCCCTCCCTCAGGATGCAACGGTAGTCATTTTGGCATCACTGCAATGGTGAGGGGGGAAAGAATAGGATTGTGTTGTAAGGCATTGAAAATGAATGAGTGCTAGCAAATAATATAATTGTAGAAGGTTTTGAAAAACCTGCATCTTTAGTGAGGTTCGATGTAAATCTTGCTCCCTTGCTGTTACTGCTTCTACTTTTATCCAAAAGCTAATGTTGGTTTAGCTTAACATGGTAGAATTCCATTGCAATCTATGTCAACTTTATTATAATTTGGGTTCTCAATTTTTATTTTTATTCTTAAATAATCTGATCTGATTAACTGCTGTGTTGAGACTGTTGTTTATTAGATTAGGCGTAATGATACAAGTGTCTATACAAGAATGCAACAATTTGTCTTCCATCAACACTGGGGATTGAGTCAGAACCTGATGCAGTTATGCCGGATATTGGACTTTGCCAGCTATGAAACAAAACTGAAATGCCATCTTGCTTTCTGTGTCATGGCATGGTACATGGCATTGGATGGGTTTCTAAGTTTCTAAAAAGCATATTAACCTCACTAAAGATGCAGGTTTTTCAAAACCTTCTAAATTTTTTACAAATTCCTTCTGTAGATACTGTAAACCCAAATTTATGAGGAAGCCCTCAGGTTCCTGACTAGTAAACGTTGCTGTCAAAGACCAACTCAGAGGTCCTGAAAGTGCAAGGAAAACCTTGCATATTGCAGCAGTCGCGTCGCTACGACGCGCGACACCCCAGAGCGGGGTTGCGCGTCGCCCGAACGGACACAGGGGAGGGCGGGCGGGCCCGCCTCCAACTAAAAACTGTAAGTGGGGGGGATCGCGCGTCACCCCTATACGCGCGACACCCCCCGGCGGCCCGCCCCCCCGCTTCCCCCTGTCGACGCCAGTGTATTGCAGTAGCGTCTGTGAAAAATAGAAAGGGATGGAGTAATGTTGCATAAATCAATATATCTGATTAGAAGGAGATGCTGAATTATAGGTAGATTGGAGGTGGCAGTAGGGATGTGGGATTCCAAGAATCACCAAGCTTACTGAGAACTCACACTTTCTATCTTGCTGCAGTCAGAAAAGCCCGATACTGAACCAGATTACACTTCTTTCCCCTTCATCTGCTGATCCTGCACCCGCAAAAGCTTAGCAAATTTGTCAGTATTTTATACTTTCCCACACATGGAAAATAAATGCAATAAGGTTATTCATATTATGAGCAGTGACAATTTTAAAAGGAATCCATCTCATCATCATAATGTATTAATACGGTCAAAGACCAATAAGAACAAAGTACAACCAAGTTAAAAACAGTGAGCAGACATTACTTGTATTACCAAATATTATCAAAACTAAAATTTAACAAATAAGCACAAATAAAAACAAGGAACAGAGAAGCAGAGAATATGTTAAAACCTTTCCTCAATGTCAACAATACCCTTGCGGATCTTGCAAGCAGCTGCCAAGAAGCTTGCACTCCAAATTGTGAGCCGAGAATTAGTTCCCAAGATATGTTTTTTGGTCATCACAGCATCAGGCAAGGCTGGGAATTCCCTAGTCGGAATCCATCTCAAGGTTCAAGGGGCACAGCTTGGTCTGGGACCTGTTCACAAGCTACATGACCATAGTACGGTAGTTAGGTTCATCACACTTCCAGTTAATTGTGAGGCTAGAGACAGACATAACAAAAAAAAAGGAGGCTCACACTGTGGTCCTGTGCTGTGACCCTATTTTGCAATGGAAATGTCAGGTGAATAGACCAGCCTATCTATCTTGCTCCTCTCTGTTTGTTCCCTAACACTGCTATACTTCAGGCACCTGACTACAGGATGCTTTATTAAGGCTGCATTTGTTTTTCTAATAGCAAATAGGAGGAAGTGACGTTTCTGGAATTCCTCTAGCAAGCTCTAACGCGGCTAATTTTAAAAATGACAGAATGGTGTCTTACTTGAATCAGGGTGCTTTTGCGGCATTAATGGTTTTTTTTTTTTTTACAAGAGCTGGATGGAAATCTGAAGATGATGAAGTGTTGCTGCAAGCCACCTTAGCTGTTTTGAATGACTCCTGGTAGACATAAGCCTCCGTTGAAAAGATCGCTCTTATTTCCTTGTCCCTCATACTACATCTCCCAATCTCCTTTGCAGCCAAACAGACTTCGTATTGGTGCATGCGGCCGCCACCTTTTCTAGCTTCAAGCTCGCAGCTCAAATTGCTAGCATGGTGAGCTTGCTAGAATGTGAAGATAGAACGCGACCTGGGCGTGCTGGAAGAAGAGGAGAGAGAAAAAAACAGCTCTCCAGCGCTTGTAGTGCTGGAATGTGAAAAACAAACGCAGCCTAAGTTTTCACCAGAAGTGGAAGCAACAGGGGCAGTACTGGGCAGAAAGAGACAGCCATGGCAATGAGCAAGGGAGCAAGTGGGGAGGGGTGACTGATGGACTGGTGTGCTTGTCTTACAGGTCCATTACAGAGGCAGACTTGGAGTGCCAGAAAGCTCTTTTTATATTATGTCTGTTCAGGCTTACAGGTATAGTTTAGATGGCAATACCAACACATACAGAAAGTTTCTATTAATACAGTATATATAGTTGGTGCCTGGTGTAAAGCTGGAGAACGGAGACTCACAATTTCAAGATGTGTAATTTGAAATGTTGCCAACTCAAATCAACCAATTCAAATCCATGTAATAAAATATTGTTTCTTGCTAGAACAGTCATACAGAGACAAAACCTATCACACAGGAAAATCGAATAAATCTCATGGTGTACCCACCTCGCAGGAAAAAGGTTAATTACTAGCTGAATAAGATGCTGGGTTTTTTTTATATGCAAGTGAAATATGTTTTAAAATATGGTGATTTTATTTGAGGTTCAGAAATCTCCATTTGCATTCAGAAGAGGGAAAACAAAGGAGAAATCCCTTTTTCTATTAAAACAGAAGGAAGGATCCTCCCAAACTTCCTCCCAAAGAGGAGGCTTCCTCACAAGACTAGTATTGGTTAAAATCTTCTTGAGCAAAACTAAATAGAAATTTGATCTTGTAACAACTCAGAACAGCTTGAAGAGGACAGAAACAAGCTGATAATTGGGAAGTTCTCCAAGAACTTAACTATTAACTGAAAAATTCCTAAATAGTTCACCCCTGAAGCCCAAAAGCAGGGTACGGCAAGCTGTCATTCTACTCCTGAAGAAGAATGGAGATTTACGGGCAAGTAACAACTGAAATCTCCATTTCTTCTTTGGAAGGAGGACAACAGTATGGACAAGTGGGGCATCCAAAAGCCATAGTTACTAGTACAGGTTGAGTATCCCTTATCTGAAATGCTTGGGACCAGGAGTGTTTTGCATTTTTTTTGGATTAGGGATGCTCAACCTGTATCAATCAAACAGGTGGTCTGTTGAGGCTGGGTAGGCATAGTGCTGGTTAAAGTGAGACGAAAAAATTGTTAGGCTACAGACAGACATAACACAAAAAGGAGGCTCACACTGTGGTCCTGTGCTGTAGACCCTATTTTACAATGGAAATGTCAGGTGAATAGACCAGCCCATCTAAAGTGTAACATGTGAAAAACCGTTCTAAGCACTGGAAGCCTGATTTCGGGGTGGGGTGGTGGTGGCTGAGTGGATCATATATCTGCACAGATGACCACTCAAAGAACTATAATTACAGGAAGCAACCAGTCTGTCATGGTCTATATGCAGTCTCAGGTAGTGGAGACTACTTGGATTCCTCCTTACCTGGAGATGGGTTCGGGTTGATCAGGAGAAGATGTTCTGCAGAACAGCGAGCCCAAACAAGGCATCAGCTCTCAACCTCATGTCCAGGGCACAGTGCTTGATAAAGGTTAATGGTGTTCATCAAGTTGCTGTTTTGCAGAGCTCCAGGAGAGGAAAACCAACCTTGCAAGGGAATTCCACCTCTCTTGTGGAATGCCCATTTAACAAAGTTAGTGGCTTCTTTTTAGTTAACTAGTAGGCCAGGGAGATAGGGTTAGGATGCAATCCTATAGACATTTACATCAAAATAAATCCCACTGAACACAGTGGGGCTTACTTCTAAGTAGATATGCATTGGATTGCACTGTCAGATCCTGAATGGAAACTTTTTGCCCTTTCAGGGCCCCTGGTAGCAGATTAAGAAGCCTGTTGTATGCCCGAAATGATGTAGTTCTATGAATAATGAAGAGCTTCTTTAACGTTCAGTGGGTGTAGAGCTCTCTGTCTTCCCTTCTGAAGCTGGGTTTTAAAAGAAAACAGGCAGGGATAAGTCTAGAAAATTGAGACCACCTGAAGGACAGTAACGTCCAGTCTCAGTCCCACTTTAATCAGAATGAAGTCTTATGAATGGAGGTTCAGACATAGAACATAGTTCACTGGGTCTCCATGCTGAAGCAATGGCTAACAGAAACACCATCTCAAGCGTAAGGCAGTGCAGATCTGCTGCAGTCATAGGTTCAAACAGGTTGCTCATAAGCTGAGGGAAGACTGAAGACAAGCTCCATAGTGGAACTGGAGGTCTGATAGGTGGATACAGACTAGTGAACTTTTTTGACTAAAGGATGCAAAACCTTGTATTGTCTGATACTGGGTGAGATTGCAGCAAAATGAACTCTCAGGAAATAACTAAATAAGGCAATAGACGTAAGATGAAGGCCACACCAGATGATTTCACAGAGGATTTTCACATTCTCCAGTTGAAAGTAATTACAGGATGCATAAGAGCAGAAACTTTTCCACTTTGCCATGCAGGCTTTGCAAATTGAAAGCTTTCTTGAATGAGCTAAGATGTTCTTCAGCTCCCCTTAGCTTTGGATCAATTGTTTGGATCAAACAATTACCGGTAGCTTTGGATCTTCCACACTGTCAGCTTCAGTGTTTTGAACTTGTGGTGTAATATTTGGCCTCAAGTCTGAGACAACAGGGCCAGTTGTAGTGGAAGCTGAATGTGCTTGCTCCTTGAAATCTTGACATAGGTTGTGAACCAGATCTGCCTGAGCCACCAAAATGGAGTGGAAAATTGGAGGAAATAAAGGAAACTTGGTGTCAAAAAAATCCTGAGTTTTCTTGTCCAACTTTGTTTCTTTTAGTTGAAAGGCAGTACCTTTTTTTTAATACTACAAGTATGAGCTCAAATGCTTCTCTCAAATGTTTAGACACACAGAAGACAGATGTAGGAAGAGAGGGATAGATGCTGTTCTGCACTGTGTGCTGTGCATTTTTTTTTATGAAACCTAAATTGCAATTCAAGTTACATCTAACTTGAACTGCAATTTAGGTTTCATAAAAGCATGCCCTTAGGGGCAGGAAATAGACTGATCATGTGAGGAAGTTTATCCTTTGGGAAAATATTATCAACTTGAATTCTCCTTCTATTACTCCAGAGGGAGTGTCTTCCCACTTATCCAGGCTGTTGCTCTGCTCTTGCAGAAGAAAGAAACCAATACAACAAACAACTTACACACATTGTTTGTAGAATTTGAGGTTCAAGATTAAAGGTTTACAAGTAGAATTTTAGAAGTGAGATTCATATTGGACAAGTAAACAGAGGTTGAAAAGTAACGAACGGAGACTTCCATGGCCAGCAGCAATATTCAAAGAAGTAGGTAATACAGGTTTAAAAGCCATGTGTTTTTAACTTTTTGTCATTATGTGATTTTAACATGTTTTTAACTGGCTTTTATTACATTTTTTTCACATGGCTTTTAAACCTGTATTACCTACTTCTTTGAATAGACGTTGAAAACTTTCTGTTTTTATTCATGCTTTCCCAGAGAGAATTTTCAGTATCCTTGCAGAGCCAGAGAAAGACACACAGGAAAATTACGGAGGTCAAGCTTGAAGATTTGTAGATAGCCTTAATATAAGCAAGCATTACAAATGCTATGCAATCAAATATACTAGTTGTACGTACTCTCTGTGCTGAATCAATGACAATAGCAGGCAAAAATCCCCTCCACAAATGTTGACATTCATGTATTTTAACTTCTCCTGACACCCCAATGTTTCATAAGGAAAATAATCAAAACCTGCTTGGAATTAATACTGACAGTATTGGAGTAATCCTAGTGCATCGTGGTAACAATGCTTTCAGCTTTTCCGCATTTGTAGCTTTGCAAGGTTTTTTTTATGATCTATTTGTTATGACATACAGTATGTGTGACAGATGTCCAATGCTGGCTGCTATAAAGTAGCAGAGGCCTGTAGGGCAGGAGGAAGAACCTGCGCATCAGCCCTGAAATGCTTGAGAAAACTGATAAGTTATTGCTCTTGTCCCAGTATCCCTTCAGCAAATGTGCATGTCCACATGGCAGCTCTGACCACACGTTCATAATTGCCCTTCTAGCACACCGGTTTCCCAAGTGTAAACAAAAAACTTAGTATCGTAACTATGAACATTTAAGAAGCTGTTCCATAACAGCAAGCATCATTCACTTCTTTGCATACAAGAGGAGAATAAATAATCTCTTACAAACTTGGCAAATGGAAGAGTTGCAGTGAGAATATTCTCTTTGACATTTTCTTCACCATCCAAAAAATAAAAATAAAAATCCAAACACAAAAAAGCATGTAGCAGTCAGAGCTTTATGTTTTTGAGGTTAAAAACTCATCCTGCCTGCTGGGAAAAAAAAAAATCTCAGCGAGTCCTCTACCCAGCACATATTTTGAAAGACCTGTCACAAGCAAATGTCAATAAAATGGCAATGCACAAATTCACAGAATTTAAATATTTATATTTAGAATAAATTCACAAGTACTTTAAAATACTATAAAGTACATGTATAAAGTACAAGGGCAGAAGAGTCTGGCTTAGTGGGGAGAGCTGCCCGAAGACCGGTGAACTTGATAAGTTCGAGACACGCCGCCAGCAAAAAGCTGTGAAAAGCCTCCAGGAGGAGAGATAAGAGCTTCCAGCTGTGTTGGTCGAGTGTGGGAGGCGCCAGCCAGCAGAATTGTCAGACTGTAAAAAGGATACCACCTGGAAAGTAGTCGTTCATGAAAGATTGGACATTTATATATATTGTAAAAAACCCCAAGGGGGGTTAGGACAGCCTGCCCATGTACACCGCCTTGGATTAAAGTCGGAGGAGAAATCCAATGACCAAGGAAGGCGGTATATAAATACTGTATATTAATTATTATTATTATTATTATTATTATAAGCTTTTCCACAGTTCATTAATATAATTTCCTAAAACAGAAGCTCTCTGTTCTACTTTGGCAGATATTGGAGTCTATTCCTTTAGCTTCCCTAACCTATCTACATACACGCCCTTGATGCAGAAGCAGAACCATCAGCTATGTCAAAATGAGAGCCCCATTCTCACAGGAAAGAGTGCTTGCATTTCATAGACCGTTGCATACTTGGGCAACAGTTCAAATAAGATTCATTTCCAGCTACCTCTACCAAAGTGTACTGATTGCTGCACAGTCATAATCTCCACTCAAGCCATCAGGGGTGAGAGCACAGCACATGCAAACAGAGTATCCCCCAAGTTCAATCCCTGGCATCTCCAGAAAGGGCTGGGAAAGATCTCTCTGAAACCTGAAGAGCCATTTCCAGTCAATGTGGACCACAGGTTTTCAACAGGTGGGTTGGGACCCAGAATTGTGTCACAACATGAGCTCAGATGGGTCATGGCAGCGCTGTTGCCTCCATTTTGCTTTGAGGCTCAGGCTTGCACAGTTTGAAAAGCAGCCAAAGTTGGGAATCCTAGATGAAATAAATCCTGGTGTAGACTGGCTTTAGCCAAGCCCCCAATCTTTAGTGGGCTCCTTCAGCCTCCTATCCATCTGCCTGCTCTCCTGTGCTGTGGCACTCCCCCGTCCTCAGCCTTGTCTTGTTTCCCTCTTTCACAGTGTCTTCCTTTCAAAACCAACACACTGTTGCCATGATGCCACTCTCTGCCCTCCCATCTTTCCACTTGGCCTGGACAGAAAGAAGGGGCAGAATGACACAGTAGCTGTAAATGCTGATTGGCTGCCACCAGGTGAGAAAAGAGGAATTGTGGCCACTCACTCACCCCTTGCCAGTTGGGCTATTGAAGGTGGGTCCTATATTGCATTTTGGACTTTGAGTGGGTTTCAGCTCTTGACAAGATGAAGACTATTAAACATAGTCAATACTGAGCTAGATTGACCAATGGTCTGACTCAGCACATAATAGCTTCATATGTTCATACCCAAGGTTTGACACAATGTTCCAGTAACACCCTTAATCCCTCATGAATTTCCTATTTGGCAACCCCTAATTGGCCAACATAGAAGGACCATTGTTAGGTAAGCCATACATACTCCGCAACATTTCACAGATAAAGTCAAGTTTATATTTAATAGTCATGTCCTCATATCAAGGCCTAATTTTCACTAACAACAGATGAGGTGGTAAACCTGTTCTCAATTGTGCCACTTGAGACTGGTGATTGAATGCAGTTCAAACTGAAAAAATCCCTTGCAACTGGGTCCCCACATAAAGTATGAAGTGATACTCCCCAGAAATAGGCTATCATCTCCTCTGCAATTTGTGAGAACTAGACCCAAGAATCAACGCTCAATATGGATCAAAAAATTCAAGGCACCCTCAAAGAGCTTCAATTGCACAAAAGGAATGTCTGATAGCTGAACAACTTGGCCTTAGAAATATAACAATTGATGAAGTACCAGTGTTGCCTGGAGCCAAACGCAGAAATCCTACTTGCTTAAGACCTCAGATATAACTCTGTATTATACTGTACTGGTATTATAATACAGTATACTGTACTGCTATCATAACTTTGTACCCCAGTGATCCAAAAGCTATTTAGAAGGTGTGCTGAATATTACTTTTCCTAATCAAAACATTATTGAAAAAACCAGTAGTAGGATATTCCTCCTTTAAAGAATTTGAGCATCAGGACAAGCCTGGGTGCCATGACTTTACCCTTAAAAAGATTTCACACTCAGTGTGTAAGTTGCATGAATACAAAGAAAATAAAAAAGTGGAGGTGGCACTTTTGGCCATAGAAACCGAAACAGAAAAATCTAACTCTTGACCTATGGTGGTGATCCCATCTTATTCCTCATACTGTATAACATCTATATGAAACCACTAGGAGTGGTTGGAATGCAGTGTCTGTGGAGATTCTGAAGCATTGCCTAACTGCATTTAACTGCTTGTTGTGGGTTAATAAACAAACTTAATCCAGGCAAGACAGAGGTGCTCCTGGTCAGTAGGAGAGTTGACTCAGATTTGGGATTACAATCTGTCTGGATGGGGTTGCACTGCACCTGAAGGATCAGGTTGGCAGCATTCCTGGACCCACTTTTGACCCTGAATAACCAGGTATTGGTGGTGGCCAGCAGCATGTTTGCCCAGCTTTGACTGGCACACCAGCTGTGTCCCGTTCTGAGAAAAGCAGATCTGGCCACAGCGCTTCATGTCCTAAGTCACCTGACATCTGGATTACTGTAATGCACTCTGCGTGGGGCTGCCCTTGAGAATGATTCAGAAACTTTCAGGAGCCCATCAGTCGGACTGTATTACTCCTATGATATTTCACCTGCACTGACTGCCAGTGTGTTTCAGTGCCCAATTTAAAGTTCTGGTCATTACCTTTGAAGCACAGGTACCCTACCCTACACAGCCTGACTTGGATACACGAAGGCCTGCATCTCCCCACATGCATCTATCAGAATGTTTCTGTCTGTCAACTTTTGAGGCCTTGCTTCATGGATCTGCCTCTTAGTGAGGTACGATTGGCAGGGAAAAGGGACAGGGGCTTTTTTATAGAGGCACCCAGATTATGGAATTCCCTCCCCTAGGAAGCCTGAACAGCCCAGACACTGGGGTCTTTTAAACATCTAATAATGGTTTTTTAATAAATAAATAAATAAATAAATAAATCCAGCAAGCATTTGATTTATAACTGGCTATTGTACTTTTCATCTTTCTTGGATGGCTCCTGTTATTTATTTATTTGATGAATTTATACCCTGCCTTTCTAGTTTAAAAACTGCATAAGGTGGCTTACAATGAAACCAAACATAATATCATTAACAAAAATTAATGATTTTTTAGACAGGCAGTGATAAACCAACAGGCAATAAAACAAGCAATAAAATAAAACAGGCAATAAAAGAACAGTAATAAATAATAAAGTATTCCCCACTAAATACAGGGAGCAGTGGCAAAAGAAAAATTCAATAATTATATGACAACAGTGAGGCAGCCCCCTCCCCTCCCCCCTCAAAGGCTAATTGAAATAGAAACTTTTTAAGCCTTGTTGGAACTGCTCCACAGAAGGGGCTGATCGTAGATCCTCTGGAAGCATGTTACAGAGGTGCGGTGCCACAACAGAAAAGGCCCTGTCTCTCACAGCCATCTCGCCAGTGGAACTCATGTTAGCATTTGTTTTTAAATTGCCATTGCTGTGTTTAATAAATTAAACTGTCACTGTTTTAACTGGTCTTGTTTTAAACTGCTTTTGTTTTAATTTGCATCATTTTAATGGCAGTTGCTCACTACTCCTCTGGGGGGACAGAAGGGCAGGATAAAATATCTTAAATAAAAATAAACAAATCAACCTTGGAAGATCTGCACTGTCACAAACTCTATTCAGATGAGAACTTAGAAGGCAAACCTTTTGAGAGACTAGTGTGAAAATATCAGGAAATGAGTGCTATTTTATATAAGTGGTGCCTCTTTCAAAAGGTTGCTTAAGCACACACTATGGTTTTAATGGTTAAGTGGTCTCATCAAGCCTCAGTGAGCTTATACAGCTGTATGAAATCATACTGAAAAACTATATGAAATATACATCAGTCAAGAGTGTAGGACCAAACTACTGTACAGTATTACTTAAAATTGGGTAGGCTGGGGTAGGAAGCAATTGATCAACTTTTATTGCTTTTTGCTTCCTACTGAATACTTTCTATTCTAGTTATTCAAAACGAAAGACCAATGGGGGGGGGGGGGACGACAACAACAACCCAGAAATGGTCAAGTTAGAATGAAAGTGATTTTGTAATTTTTTGTAAATCCTCAGAAATGTACAAAACATGTTCACAAATGGAAATGTACAGATGGAGTTTATGAGAGGCCCTAGATGCTGCATGCTGTAATGAGATGAAAAGAGACTCCTAACTTTGCTGGAGTCGGAAATGATAGCAACACATCCTAAAGGCTGCCTGTCAATCCTACATGCAGATGGTATTTCTTCCAACTGGCCCTTTGTGTCAGTTCCTTCAGCCACTCTTGCAGCAGACACAGCTCCCTAGAGGGAAAATCCTGTTGATCTACTGCCTGGTTTTGTGTCCAAAGCAGTACTGTCTCTATCACCTCTACTCTAAATGATTATTTCCTTTAGCTATTGTGCTGCCTTCCCCATCTTGTACAGACAGAGACAGAAGAAAAAGTCTCTCTCCCTCTGTCTCTTTCATTTTATTTCACCTGCTCAAGATTCATTTGCTGAATGCAAAATTTGGTTCACCCAGTATGGTAATACATATCCTATAAGAGATGCTTATTAAATGAATTCTACATAAATTAGGTTTTAACCCCCCCCCACCCCCCCCCACACAATCTGTTGTTTCTGCGCATCAACCATGTGAACGGACTCAGGCCTGCAAACTTCATATCAGACTCTGATGTCTCATGACATCAGATTAACAAGTATTCTTATTTTGGTTCAAAGCTATGCAACATCACTGTCTCCAGAACCTGCCTAAAACAAACAACAGAGAACATCATTTTATGCACACTCCCTAAAGTCTGCCCTTCAGTTTGAGCTTTTGCAACAGTTTCCTGAAAATGACAATAGCTCCACCAAAAGTTTCTGAGATGTTCTAAAATTTCTCCTCATTTGTTTATCTCATGTTTGCTGGCATGGAAAAGGCATATTCCTAAATATGGAAATTTGCGTAGAGGCCACAAAGTTGAATTAATGGTTCCCTCATGGGCTAAGGGCAGCACAACCAGACCAGTAACTAGTTTGATTCAGATAATTTCCAATGTGATCATCTGCTACAGAAACAAAATTGACCTTTGGATGTAAAAAATAATAACAAAGTACTCTGAATTGACTTTTGTTGATATACCAAGTGAGCAATGCTCCACAAAGCCATTAGGCACCCTGTAGAAAAAGTTGCTATGTTTAAACATATGGGTTCCCATATGGGGGAGAAAGGCGGGATAGAAATTCAACAACAACAACAATAATAATAATAATATACAGTCTCCTTAAAAAGTAAAATGTCACAATGAGTAAGTCATCATATGGCATATCGAGAACTGAGAAAATAGAAAGTGGTTGGCTCAAGCCAGTGTAAATTGGTGTGTGTGTGTGTGTGTGTGTGTGTGTGTGTGTGTGTGTGTGTGTGTGTGTGTGTGTGTGTGTGTGTGTGTGTGTGTGTGTGTGTGTGTGTGTGTGTGTGTATAATGCATAGACTCACTAAAGGAGGCATACACTGCACAAACAAAAATGTTTCCAGAGTAAAACCTCTTTAGCCTTTAAGTCATCATGATTCAGACGTATCAATTTATTTTTATTTTTCATGCATAAATCTTGCCCAACCACCAATAAAATAAATTAACAGCCCAATCCTGCACAAGATGCACCAGCCAGCCTAAATGGCTGGTCGCTGCATCCTGTGTAGGATGTGGCCCGCGCTAGCAGGGCCGGGGCTCACCTTGAGGGAGGTGTAAAGCCCAGCGGCCCTAATGGGCCTCCTTGGATGCGCGCCATCTGTTTAAGCTGGTGCACAACCAGGGAAGCAGAGTAAGGCCGGCAGGTCTGGGACCAGGAAGGGGGTTAGGATATCGGTGCAGTGCGACACCAATATCCCCACCCCTCCCAGGCCTGGCCAGACAATGGCCCCCTGCCACCCTGGCCCACCCTCTCCATGCCTGGTACAGGGCATACCTACGTTCAGCAGCACGGGTGCCAGCTGAGTGAGTGGCACCGGCCTCCACGCTGGCGCTGCTTACTCAGTGCCGCAAAAGTGCTTTACAGCACTTTTTAGTGCATCAAAGGCTGGCAGAACATGCGCTCCATTGGCCCAAACTTAGGCAGGATTGCGCCCTGAATAAAATACTTGCTAGCTAAACACATCTTTAATATATGGTAGAGAAACAGGAGGAAATATGCAATGCAGATGCAATTTGTTATCCATATTTCATATCGTATTATGATATGTGAGACCTGCAGCGTCTCATATTTGGATAAATTATACCAAGTGATAATATTTAAACAGGTAGGAAATCTGAAAATATTTGTCAATGGACAAAATAAACTGCTTCAGCACTCAATGTTTAAAATGTGATAGGGCCATCGCAGATGTAAGTGAGATTTATCAGATGAAGCCAGGAGAGTGTCTATTCAGGACCAGGTCAAGGGCACAGAACAGTCAAGACACGATCAGGAACATGAAGGTAGGCTGGCCATTCGGCCAGAAAGCAGTCAAGATTGGAAAGACTTTAGAACAGGTAGCAAGCTTGGGGGGTGGGGGACTAAGTATATAAGGCAAGCCAAAACAGAGGTCTAATAAGCAACTGGCTGAGAATGGGCTGGGTTTATGGTACAGTGAAGCTTAGTGATATGAAAGTAGGATCAGGGAATTCTTGTAGTATACTCTGAAGTGGAGAAGAACTGGGGAGGGTGACACTGCATGGTTCATGATATGGCCAAGCATGACCTGGGCAAATTCATATCTTGAGTCAGCCATCCTGTAAAGCAAGTGACAACTCCAATCAAGTTCCTTCAGGTTCAACATTCAATGAACAGCCTCCTCTATTTCTTTTTGTAAGCATAGTTTCCAACTCATTATACCAAAAACTGTGATACCCAGCACCTTCTGGCAGGTCACCTTCTGGCACGTCTGGAACCCAGCACATTCTGGCAGGTCTAGAGGCAGAGGCCAGTGATTCATCTAAGGTGTACACAGCTGACACACACACACAAATGGTTGGGGGGGGGGAGACTTTGCCCATTGCTCTTCTGCAACTGGATCAAAAGCACATGCACACATTCATCTGGAATTGGCTGGAATTCTTATGGTCAATTGGCAACCCTTATGGCCAATTTGAGAGGAGTCCAGTACATATAATCAAAAGACCAAGGTTTCCTTATAATGGGAAGCAATTGTGTTGGATACCTTGTATCTGATCTCACAATGGGTTAACATATGGTATTTTTAAAAAGTTAAAATAAGAAGTGAGTTACCCACGCATCATTTTTCACATTTCTATGCTGCTGTACAAGGGGGGGAAATGACGCGTTTGCTCCTCTTTGAATTTTTTTTTGCAAGTATCTTCTCTAGCCTTTAACTGTGACCCTGGCAGATTTTCCTACAGATGTGTTTCAATTTTACTGGCATAATATGTCCACTTGCAATAGTTGTGTTCTGGGAATTTCTACTTAGGGATATCTAAATGTTCTACAAGTCCAAAAACTATTCTATCACTTCTGGAGAGAGAGAGAGAGAGAGAGAGAGAGAGAGAGAGAGAGAGAGAGAGAGAGAGAGAGAGAGAGAGAGAGATGCTAATAGGGCAGAAGCAATTGGATGATAAGAGACAGAGACCACTGAATTTATTTAATAATCCCTGTCCGTTTCACAAAAATGGCCTGTGTAATCTTTTTAAAAATAATAACTGGGTTCATTTCAGAGCCTGTACAATGCTTCTCTTTGTCCCTTGTAAGTCTCTCAAATGTCTTATTTTAAAGGAATATATAGTACTCCCGGAAGACATTTTCCCATTTCTATTCTCTTCAACTCCTGTGAGCCCTTGTTCTGTGTGATAAGGCAATCTCCTTCGGGATCTGAGCTGTGTAGTTTCGCACCACGAGTGACAAGGACTCGACTTGAATAACTGCGGCGCGCAGGTTGTAATTATGTCAGCTGGAGTGTTGAACAAGGGGACTGATTAATGTGAGCCCCAGCCCAGGCACAGTCCCTATCAAAACCTTCGTGCAGGCCAAGCAAGTGGGGATGGGTTAAAGCAGAAAGACAAAACATGCTGTATTGTCCATGATAGATGAATTGCTCCAACAGTCTTCAGGCAGATGTTCCAGGACAGTATAATATACAATTACTCTGCCTTATCACCTTCCAAGGGACAATAAAGCTTCCTCCTTCTATAGCTCATGTGAGTGAAGGCAAAATTAGTTTTACTTTTACAACACTGACTCACTTATCATGTTGCCTTGATTGTGCTTTTACAGCTAAAGAAAACATATATTCCACTTTTAAACTAAAAAAAGATCCTTTTAATAAAAACCAGAGAACTCTTTTGAAACTATTTTGCATCATAGCAATTGAATTCTTGAAGGCGTAAGTTAAGTCCTGTGGTATAACTAAAGGATACACAGCTATCTTAAAGGGACAAGGCTGGTAACATACTTAATGCTACCTCACATGCAGAAGAACATATGCTTTTATTCTATGTTAATAGAATACTAGCATCTGAATACTATCCTCAGAATCGCAAATGATTTAGAATCCCACTGAAAGGGCTGCAAAAATCCCTTTTTTGCAAACAAAGCAAAACAAAACCCTTTATTCCTCCTAACCACTCTAACTGTGATGACGTTAAGGGTAACTCATCCACATTAAGTGACCTCATGTGTGTGCCTTTTGATAAATACTGAAACAGGAAAAAAATATCTCAAAAAGGGTGAATAGCATATCTGTATCTTAATAGGGAGTTTTAAAACAATCCCACACCCTAAGAAATGAAAAATGCTGCCAATCCCCCAAATGCATTAGCAAAGTCAAGTTAAAGGTGATATTATGAAGATAACTCGATCGGGACTGTCAAGGCAAGGCTCAGGTGCCTTACTATGTCCATGGCACCACCGTGACCACAAATCACACAGATTACTGAGCCATCTTCAGGGCAGTGGTGTAGCTATTGTGGGGTGGCTGAGGCAGCCTGAGGAAGCTGCCGAAAACACTAACAGGGGCGAGATAGGATGGGATTGCTGTTGGTGTACCGTCCACCTGGTTGCCCATCGGCTTCCCTACCTGAGCTGACCAGGGTGATCTCAGCGGTGGCACTGGAGTCCCCACGCCTGTTAGTGCTGGGGGATTTCAATGTTCATGCCGAGGCCCCTGAGACAGCGGCGGCTCAGGACTTCATGGCCGCCATGGCGACCATGGGCCTGTCTCAATGGATCACGGCCCCAACACATGGTGCGGGGCACACATTGGACTTGGTGTTCACTAGTGGGTACGGGGATGGTGATCTGCCCATGGAGGAAATTAAGATCACTCCTCTGTCTTGAATGGATCACTATCTGGTGAGTTTTAGACTGGCAACGTTTAATCACCCCTGCAGAGCTGGGAGACCAAATTGTATGGTCTGCCCCCAGAGATTGATGGATCCGGATGGTTTCCTGAGGGCTCTGGGGGAATTCCCAGCTTCCCGGGTCAGTGATTCATCTGATGCTCTGGCTGCCCTGTGGTATGGGGAGGCAGCTAGAGCCTTGGATCAGATCGCTCCCGAACGGCCACGGCCTTGTTGTCGAGCCAAGGCGGCTCCTTGGTTCACTGAGGAGCTGAGGGCAATGAAATGACTGGGCCGATGCCTAGAGCGACGGTGGAGGAAAACTTGTGATGAATCTGACCGAACACGGGCTAGAGCCCATTTCAGGGCCTACTCCGTGGCGGTGATGGCAGCGAAGAAGGCGTTTTTCTCTGCCACCATTGCGTCTGCAAGTAGCCGACCAGCGGAGCTCTTTCGAGTTGTCTGGGATCTGCTCCACTCGGTTAACATAAGAACATAAGAAGAGCCCTGCTGGATCAGGCCAAAAGCCCATCTAGTCCAGCTTCCTGTGTCACACAGTGGCCCCACCAGATGCCTCAGGGAGCACATGAGACAACAAGATACCTGTGTCCAGTCGCCACTCCCTTGCACCTGGCACAGAGAAAACCCACAGTTCCTGTAGCTAGTGAGCTGGAGTGTTCAACGGACCACTGCAATGATATCGCACAGCACTTTGCAGATAAAATCACTCAGATTTGCCACGACTTGGACTCTGGTTTAACAGTTCCAGAAGTTGTCCCTACGGCATCTGTCAATTCCATCGTTATGGATTCTTTTCACCTTATACAGCCTGAGGATGTGGATAGGGTCCTCTGTAGTTTGAGATCGTCTTCCTGCCCGCTTGACCCTTGCCCAGCTTGGTTAATACGATCTGCGTGGGTTGGGCTGGCCGATTGGGTGAACCTATTGTGAATTCATCTTTATGAGAGGGAGTGATGCCTAGCATCTTGAAGACCGCAATTGTGCGTCCCCTCCTGAAAAAAACCATCTTTGGATTCCTCCAATTTAAATAACTATTGGCCAGTTTCCAATTTGCCTTTTTTGGGTAAGGTGATTGAGCGGGTGGTGGCGGCTCAGCTTCAGGGGATACTAGATGAAACGGATTATCTGGACCCTTTTCAGTCTGGCTTCAGGTGGGGCTTTGGGACGGAGACAGCCTTGGTCACCCTGCTGGATGATCTTCGCTGAGGACTGGACAGGGGGAGTGCATCCCTGCTGGTCCTTTTGGACCTCTCGGCGGCTTTCGATACCATCGACCATGGTATCCTTCTGGGCCGACTGGCCGAGTTGGGACTAGGGGGCACTGCGTTGCAGTGGTTCCGTTCCTACTTGGCTGACAGGTCCCAGATGGCGATGCTGGGAGATGCCTGTTCGGCGCCCTGCCCTTTACAGTGTGGGGTGCCACAGGGTTCAATTCTGTCTCCCATGCTTTTCAACATCTACATGAAACCGCTGGGAGAGATCATCCGGGGATTTGGTGTTGGGTGTCACCAATATGTTGATGACACCCAACTCTACCTCTCCTTGCCATCTCGCTCCAGGGAGGCTGTGGAAGTCCTGGAGCGCTGCCTGGAGGCGGTTGGGGTCTGGATGAGGGCTAATAGGTTGAGATTGAATCCAGAAAAGACAGAGGTCCTACTGGTCAGGAAAGCTTCGATGCAGGTACTGAGTCACCTGCCCGTTCTGAATGGGGTTGCACTCCCCCTGCAGGAACAGGTGCGCAGCTTGGGAGTACTTCTGGATTCACAGCTCTCCCTGGAAAGTCAGGTGGCGGCTGTGGCCAGGGGTGCGTTTGCCCAGCTTTGGCTGGTGCGCCAGCTGCGGCCGTACTTGAGTCGATCGGATCTGACCACGGTGGTCCACGCCTTAGTGACTTCAAGACTGGATTACTGTAATGCGCTCTACGTGGGGCTGCCCTTGAAGATGGTTCGGAAGCTGCAATTAGTGCAGAATGCGGCAGCCCGGGGTGGTTGCTGGAGCTAGGCGGTTTGACTCTGTTGAACCGCTGCTTCAGCGGCTGCACTGGCTGCCCATTCGTTTCCAAGCACAATTCAAGGTGCTGGTAATGACCTTTAAAGCCCTTCACGGTTTGGGTCCAGGATATCTGAGGGACCGCCTTTTCCCATACATTCCGGCCCGCTCTCTTATGTCATCTGAGGGGGCTCTCCTGCGGGTACCATCTCTATCGCAAGTTAGGGGAGTGGCAACACGTGGACGAGCCTTCTCTGCTGTGGCGCCACAACTGTGGAACTCCCTGCCAGGGGATCTGAGAACCACCCCCTCCCTCACGACTTTTCGGCGAGGGCTCAAAACGTTTTTGTTTCGTCTAGTGTTTGGGTGATGGGTTGTGGTCTGCCTCCTGTGTCTCAAGATCCTCTGCCATGCTGCTTCTCTGCTCCATTCTGTCCCCCCCCCCAGGGGATTTTATTGTTTTTAAATTATGTATTGTTTAAACTTATTTTCTGTATTTTAAACTATGTATTTTAATTTTTGTTGTAAGCCGCCTTGGGCATTTGCCTTCGGCATAGGATAAGGCGGGATATAATTTTTTAAATAAATAAATAAATAAACAAACAACAGGTAGTCAAGGGGAAGTGTGGGGTGCTGGCCACCTTTGGCCAGTGGAAAGAAGACTTGGATGACCTATGTTATTAGAAGTTAGTCATTAGTTTTACTACTAGCCCTTGCCCCATCAACACTAATGAGTCTTGCAAAATTATGGGTGTGGTCCTTGGCTATCTTCTGTCCTGCTAACCCATTTTCATTTGACATCCCTACATTAGCTAATACAAGCAATGGGCACTAAAAGTAGATCAGTGGGGTCACCATTCAGATTTCCCTTCCTTGTACCATCGACTGTGACTCAACTAATGGAAACTACACTCAAAAAGATTTGGTCGTCTTCTCATTAACAACTATTTTAATTTAATATGATTTAACTCTTGTTTTAATTCCTGACCTCTTCTGTTATTACTAGGAGTTAAAGTGAGGAAGGAACCAGCAGTGGTTGGTGAGGTGATGCATTTGGAAGATCATGTGGCCACTGAGCAGTGACCAAAAGGGACTCAAGTCCCTTACTAGCAGCCACTGCAAGACAGTGGAGGATGTATGGAGGGTGGAGGTGGGTCAGCACTGTGCAGGCACACAGAGACCCTGGCCTGAAGAACCAAGTGTAGCTGTGTGCCACAGTGTAACCAGCCCCACAGGTCAGTCAACAGCCATGCACCTGCATGGTCCTGATGTAGCAGCCTTCAAGTCTCTACTGCTGCCAATTTGCAACATTGAACAGTAAAGTCATTGGTTCCCATCTTTGCATCTTTTTTATAGGTTTCATAGAAAGTTGCCTTCCTGACACAATACTGAGTCAGACCGTTGTGCCATTCTGCTCAGTATTGTCTACACCGAGTCACCAGGGTTCCAGACAAGAGTCTGTTCCAATGGTGTAAGAAGGAAAATACATTCCTCTACAAAGAAAGGTGTATGCTTGCCCTGAATTATTTATTCATAAAAACATTTCCAGGAAATGGTCTTCTCCACTCCTGATTGTGGTGTCTTTGACCATTATTTATGACAACATAGTCTTTAACCCATAATTGCTAGAAACTCTCAGGCTCTTGGTATATTAAAACACTCATGGTCAGGTGGCATGGAATACAGTACTAATCTAAACTAACCACTTTCCCACACACATATACAGCGCAATCCGACTTAAACGTTTCTGCCGGTGTAACCAGCGGCACAGCGAGAATGGGAGGCCCCAGAACGGAAAAGGGATCCAAATCCCCTCCAAAAGAGGACTTCAAAGGGGATTTTAATCCCTTTTCCGTTCTGGGTCCTCCTGTTCTCGCTGCGCTGCTGGTTACACCGGCAGAAAAGTTAAGTCGGATTGCGCTGATAGTCTGATAAGCTACACCAGAGGTTCTCTAAGTGTGAGGCGCGACTCTCAAGTGCATCATAGAAAGCAGCCAGGGGCATCCCGTTAGTCTTTTAATTAACACATATTCTTGCTTGCAAGAGAGAGAGAGAGCAAAAACAAAGACCTGGGAAAAGCTGCCTCTTCACATCGGGTCACTCAAAGTTAATTTCAAAACACTTCAGGTTTGTAGGCAGTTTCCACGTCTTGTTTTTAACCACATCGTGAGGGAAGCCCTTGCTTATCTTATGTTAAAGAACAATTGATAAGCCGCTAAGTACTCAAGCTGAGCTGGAGACAGTAAGCTCCTGGAGACAAGTCAGCATCCTGTTTCTCTCATTGTAGGTTTGCAGATAAGGTATTTTCATTCAGGTTTCATTCAGACATTGCAGGTTTGCAAATAAAGTATTTTCTTTCTGTTGAATGTTTTTAATAAAGCAAACACAAAACAAATGCAAGAACTGCAATTGAAAATGGTGCAGAGCAGGTTCTGCTTTACATACAGTCTTTGATTTCTATGTTTAGTTTGGTTGATTAATTATTAGGATTTCTCTCCTTCTTCCTTTCTGACCCACCTCTAAGTTAGTTCCCCACTCTATTTGCTGGGACAACCCCCCCCCCCCCGGAAACTGCCAGGCACTATAAGAATCTGTTTCTCATCTTGCAAAGATGCTTCCAAAAGGAGCTAGCTTTCTCTCTCTTTCTTTCTCGTGCAACTGGGGTGGGGCATGACCAATGCTTCCCTCCCATGCTTTGATGTTTCTCTTGCCATGAATAGGACTAACACAGACAACATCAGTGCCCTCTACCCAGGCCTGCCAATGGAGGGAGGGCAGCATCCCAACCCCACCCTGCGCACTCCTGGCTTAGCTGCTGCTCAGCATAAGCATGGAAAATCCACTTTAGGGCTCGTTTTGGGAATATACACATACATATACACATACATATAAGAAAGGGTGCCTCTGAGCATGTAAAGAGTGCCTGTTTCTTCCATGCACTGTAATGGGGAGTCACAGCTAACGGCGAGGGAGGTCAAGGGAGCCGCGAGTCAAAAACATTTGGGAACCACTGAGCTACACTGTATATGTCTATTTGACACATGGACTCAATGGTCTTGGTGATATGTTAGAACCACCTAGACACTGTGGCATGGCTATACCGAAGAAGCAACGTCTGATCTACAAATGCAGATTCTTCCTAGTAGTGATTTGTGTGAGTGCAGGAACCTATTTTTAAGCCCAATCCACCATAACTCCCCGCATGATGATACTACCAGGGTACCTGCAGCATCCTGTGGGGGAGTTTCAGCCTCTAGAGGCCTCGTTGGGGTAAGGGAATATTTGTTCCCTTGCCCTTGAGCCTGTGTTGGCCTGCCGGGTCTACTCAGACCTGCACCAGCGATCTCGCTGGCGCAGGTTTGCGTGGACCCGGGAAGATTAATTGAGGCCAGGAAGGGGGTTAGGTTTCGGTGTGCGTCGTTGCCGCCAAAGTCATCCCCTTCCCAGTCCCGAGCCACCTTCCTCCCTGTTCCATTTCGCCCACCCCACCTCCCTCCTATCATCTACGCATACTCACTGATGCCGGTATGCATTCTTCGTCTGCTGGCGAGTGGAGTCAGCCTTGCTTGTGCTGGCAGCCAGGTCGTGCACTCCGGTGTGTCGCCTAAAGCTCCCAGAATGCTCGTTCTGGCGGCATTAGGCGCCAGTAAAATTCACAAGTGTCATGGCAAATTGCCTGGTTTGGTACGCTTTCACAAATCTCCCACAAATCTCCACTGCAGTGCCTCTGCACTGGTTCCTCATTTATCTGTTCCTGGTCTCTGCCATTATTGGCTATAACAGTGGTGGCCAACCCATGGCATGCCATGTGCCACATTTTATGTAGATAATCTTGAGCGTGCCACTTAAATAAATCTAAGGTAATGAAAATATTTAAAGCACAGTGACAGCGTAAGAAGAATAAGGTGCAGTGGGGTGCAGAGACCTACTCTAGTGTCACAGGCTTGGAAGGTGTGCTAGGGTCAGGAAAGAGAGAGGGACTTCAGTGCTCGGCTCGAGCAGGAACCGCAGTGCGTGCCACTTCAAAAGGCTCGGCGTGCCACTAAGTGGCACCTATGCCATGGGTTGGCCACCTATGGGCTATAAGAACAAGTTTTCTCTAATTAACTACTTTAAAAACTAACACCTCACCAGGGATGTGCCTTTCCCTCATTGACCCAGGTACTGCTGGGGAAAGTCAGGCTTCTTTTGACCAGACTTGTTGCCTGCTCTGTCTGAGGTTCACCATCCCCCCCCCCCCCATTTTAGGAGGCAAAGTTAGCACTTTCTCTGGAGTGGTGCATCAGGAAATCTTCATCTTCTAAAGCAGTCAGAAATATAAACAACAATTTAAAATCCTTTAAAACTAGTTCTCAAAATGGCACAGCTGAGTAACAAATATGTATCTAGGATGCAATAAAACAACCGTCTGGAAAGGCCTTAAGTCAACAGCACTGTACTGTCATTGCAAAAATTAAATAATTAGCCTGAAGGGGGATGAGACGGTGGGTGTGTATGCAATGGGTGTAAATGTACAAATATTGTATTTTAAGAGGTTCCTGGTGGCATCATAAAGTGTGGTTTTCAAATAGTTTATGATGTCATCTAAAATGCCTTGATATATTTATAGACACATAACACAAAGAGAAGTTTTATAGCATTATAAACTGCAGAGCTTTCTGGACATGTATCTTAATAGCGATATCACTGCTGAATGAAATGTAAAAAGATGTAGAATGCTGGCTGCTTCGTTCAGGCAGGAAGAAAAAAATAGAAACAAGGCTAGACTTTGAACTTGATCATCTGCCTTGAGACAGGAAAATCACACAACTGGGGGACACATTGTGTCTGGTGAGTCACAGTTAATTTTCTGGTCCCTCCTTGCACCAGAGTGAAGTAACCTGCTTTTGGGGTATAATAGCAAAAGATTATTTTCTTTCTGGATTCCTGCTCAGCTGCAGGAATTTTAGCTTCATATCTTGTCCATGTGCTCATGGCAGAAAAAAGACCACTGTATCTGCAGAGAATCAGTATTCGCTACTGAGAAGGAAAGTAAGCTTCACAGCAACAAGCAACAAACCAGTGGCTAGGGAGGATGTCTGCAGTTAGCTCCAGGAAAAGTGGTAAACTATCTGTAAAATTCCTCCACCCCTTCTTTTGCACAAGCTCCCTGTCCCTCTTGGCTTCAACTTCAAATCTTTTTTAAACCTCTCTGTCCCTCTGATCATTACTATGAATAAAAAATATAGACCAAGTGGTAACCGACCACAGTGTACATGCAACCACTTGACAAGCTGCCCATCTGTAATGCTCTGTGGTGGGATGAGAATAGTCTGATCAGAACTCTAGGGAAGCAACAAAGGGCCATAATGCTCCTTACTGCTTGTGGCAGGATGTTAGAGGCAATCAGCTAACCAAGTGTTTACATGGCTACCTCAGTATGTTATCACTGGGTACATGAAGTCACCGAGTTCCATTCTGGTTCCATTCTGGAAGTTTGTCTGAAAGTTGGAATGTATGAAAGTCGAAACAGCACTCTTGCAGGCTCAGCGCAATCATGCCTGCGCAAACACTCCAGAGTGGACGGGATGCGCCTGTGCAAAAGTGTCGACGCAACTGCCTGTAACTTAACGTAGTTATCCGTAACTCACTGTAAATTATAATTATCCAACTATATTGTCTTTCTTGGATGCCCCTTCTTGTTATTTCAATTTCACACAAGCTTATCTGCTATTGTCCTCTTCCCCCCCTCTCACCTCTGCCTTTTGTCACGCTGCCCCATATGGCTGGAGCAACAATCTCTCCTATGCTAATCAAACCATCTCTCTTCTTCATGGGCAGCCCAATCCTGCCTAACTACCCAGCAGGCGACCCAGGCCGCCCGCCGAATCCTATCCCCATTTCCCGGGGTCTACTCAGTCACCTCGGGGGAAGGGGACATTCATCCCCTTCCCTCGGTTTAACATGAGGAGGCCCCAATGGGCCTCCTCAGATTTCCGCCAGCTATTTAGCTGGCGCAAGTCCAAGGAGGCTGTGTAATGGCGGATCTGACCCAGGAAGGGGACGGGGATATGACGGCTGCCATCCCCGCCCCCTGGGCCAGATCCGCCAACCCTGGCCTCCCCCGCCGATGGATTGCTTACCTCCTCCAGCATCCGCATGGGCAATCCGGTGGCGGAGTGAGGGCTGCCGGCCTCTGTGCCAGCCGCCCTTACTCTCCGGTCGTCGCAAACATGCTTTACGGCATGTTCGCGACGGCTTGGAATGGCGGAGCACTGTCAGTCTTGTCTCACAACCTATTTCACCAAATCTGTTACTGGTTCATCCTTCACATTCACTCAACCTTCACTCTCCACCTCCCCTACTGCTACTACTCACCTGTCAACTTCTAACCTCTCCCCCAAGACTATCTCAGCTCATTTTGATCTATTTTGGCATTAATCTCCAAGCTGACTAAAACACGGAGATGCATGCAAACTATTGTAAATATGAATTCAAGATGGAGCACAGAACAAGAACATAGGTCTTCATGATATTCACTACTTCACAGCAGAGAGAGAGAGAGAGAGAGAGAGAGAGAGAGAGAGAGAGAGAGAGAGAGATTGTGCATATTAAGTACTATAATGGCCTAGAACCAGTCTACCTCTATCTTCTCCATGAGAAAATTTTGCCATCTCTAGACATTCTACTTCTTCTGGCTTACCTGCTATTAAATCCTAAAAGAAGTTATCTGTGAAATTTAACAGAAAATCGTGTCCTATGCATTCAGAAAATAGTCCAGATAGATAATTTTTTCCTGTCTCTTCCTTCTACTAGTTCGCTTACTCCTGTAATTCAAAAGTTATTTTTTCGCATTTCATAGTCTACTCTTTCTACTCAGTCTGTTACTTCTTCTATTCCATGCTCATCCCATCCAAGTCCCCTCCCAGAATCTCAACTACCTTAACCTTTTTCTAAGAGTTATCTGTAAAAAGGTCTGATATTACAGTAATACTTTCCCCAGATATTCTGACTTCATTTTAGAATTTATATGCCTCATATACTCTTATCTTTTTCTTTCTGTGCTCTATTTAAAATACTGATGTATGCATTAAGTACCATTAATGGCCTAGAACCATTACCTCATTGAGGTTACCTCAATGATTGTCTTCTCTCATATGGGTATGCTCAAGCAATAAAATACCGGTAAGCTTTTTGGCCCTTCAGTCTGTCCCATTTTTGAAAGGTATAGACAAGCAAATACAAGAGATAGGGTCTTTTCAGTGGTGTCACTCTAGAATCCCCCCCTTCTGCCTTGTCACATGAAGTTGGGGACACATGCAAGCACTCCATCAGGGAAAGCCACTGAATGCAAGATCAGTACTAGTATGGCACACTGGTGCCTATATTTACTACACTGATGTGTTGATAGAAAGGCAAAGAGAAAAACAGGGCTCTGCTAAGGCCTTATGGGGAGTCCTCAGCTGGTGAGCATGACCTTGGTTTTAAGCAGCATTGAAAAACACAGAATGTTCCTAAGGTAGCAAGAAAGAATAACGTCTAAGAATACAATCCTACATAAAAAATGACCACAAACTAACTACTGCTTCTGGCTCCGTCCTCACAGACAACCAATTACCCCGTTTGACTTCTGCTAAAGAGTAAAGAGGACTTTGCCACACATCAGATGCAGATATGTCATAAAATGTTTGTATGTACCCATTCACAATAACTAATATTCCCGCTTAACCTATAACTCTGTATCAAAGTGTGGGGTGGGGGTGGGGAAGGAAGGAAATATTTTAGCTACCCTGATTGTGAGTACAACAGTTTGGTTAAATGGTATTAAGGGGTAACAACTCCACATTCCATCATCTACAGCATGTTCCCCAAGAGCAGAATATTAACCAATTGAAGAATTATTCTCTCAGCTTGCTTAATTCCTTCAATAAAGAGTTTCCACATAAACCTCTAAATTGGCCTTTTCCAGAACATACCCTTTTCAAACACTATTCACTCCCCCAGTCACATCTGTAACACATCATTTCATAGGAACCTCCTTCTTCAAACTAATTACTTAATTAGTTTATTCTGGAAGTGTAACGCAGCCCTAAAGTGGGTGTAAGTAAAATTTAGATTCACTTTTATGTTCTCTTTAGGCTTATGGATAGATGTGAAAGAGAATAGACTCAATCTTGAAACCATGACAATAAAAAAAGAAAAACAAAAACAAAAGGAGAGTTTGCAATATTGTCTTCACAGAGCTAAAGAACATGCATAACAACTTCATTACATGATAATAGCTCAAATGCTTAGGGAATACTGCCAAAATAGCATTGTCAAAATATAGTTTGTTTTTCTTTGCAAGGCTTGCATTTCTACCAGAATATATATAAGGTAAAATAACTACCACACAAGGGACTGTCCAGAGAAATTCCTTGTAGAATGACCATCCCCAAAGATAGTCTTGGTCCTCTTATAATGGGTATTGGGACTAAAGAGCCATGAACTAAAACAAACATGTTTATTTTGATTCTCTTTAGAAAGAAGTACGGTGACTTTGTTTTTAAAATAACACTACTGGTAATTACTCAGTGATTTCATTGCTTATTAAATTTCAATTACGCAAACAAATTTATATTATTTTTATATATTTTACAGACAAACACACAAAGTTTGTCTGTATAATGATACCAAAATAATCTGTTAAACCTGTAAAACACTGTTGTACATCCTGAATATGAATATTGAACAGTTGAACTGGTTCACAATGTAAAAGTTTTCTAATTCCCTTTATAGCTCTAAACCATACTTATTCACAAAGAATCCAACAGAAAAAACTGTGGAATGTTGGGTTGTATTATTAAACAAGCAGCTTTTCAAGCTGACCAAAGGAAACCAGTGACAATGGGGGCTGATGAAATGAAAGCTCCTGCACAGCAAGAAGGGAGTTGGGGCTGCCAGTTTTCTCCTGTACTACAACCCAAGGAGTTGCAGTATTATTTAAGGGGGTATGTTTTCTTCCCCATTTACATAGCAGAGAATGATTCTTCAGGGCTTGTGGCACAGGTCTGCTTAAGCTGCAATATCTAAAGGAACAGCATAGGAATAAGCTGCATGCATGATCTACCATTGCAGATTAGGTCCCTGAAGTTTCAATAAAAAGTTAAGTGTCGAAGCAAACGGTTAAGAGAGCAGGTAGCAGTAGATCAGGAGCAGTGAGTGAATAGAAAACCTAACATGTCCAGTGCAGGAAAAAAAAGCTGAAATGGAAAGATAAAGGCAAAGAAATGAATTAATAATACCTCTTCATGATGTCCAAATTATTTTCTAAGGGCAGTTAATGAGAATGCAACTCAGATTTAAAGAACAAAACCTTTGAAGAATAATGCATATTAAAAAAAACAACACTCACGAGTTATAAGCCTATTTTATTCTAAATCCCAAGATATATATGTCTTTCACCTGGTGTGTTATTTTACATACAAAGGAATATCTAGTTTTTATTATTCTTCATTAAAAAGAAACGAAGACTGGGCTTGCCATAGAATGGTGTGCTATGTAAATAGTTCTGACATGCAGAATAGCTTCTAAAAAGAAGAGCAGTTCTCAGCACAGTACATACAGTTTTAAGGGATAATCATGCTTTCCAGTAAGCACACATGTTTCTTTATAACCAAGTCACCATACTGACATTTGCCTTTGGCCAGGAGAACAGGGCATGAACAAGGGAGCTGAGCTTCATTGAATGCTACTACCAATGTGATGTGTCTCTGGAAAGTGTGCGGTGCCAGCAACGCAAATGGCATGCTCTTCTTCCTCAGACTAATTGCCTTGTCAACAATTCCACCCATTCCTGGGCTCTAGGATCTACGACTGAACCCAATTCTACTATTACCAGTTAAATAAATGTTTTACAAAACTTAAGGAAACTTAAGTTTAGCATATGGAGTTATCAACCATTTTTGAGGCACACAAAGTGTACATAGAAGATAAAAACCTAACAGCAACAGCACAGAAATGCAATTATTTTTTATGTTACTGTGTTTAGAGTTGTGCTAAGGAGGCTACAAAAACACACACACCAAGTTTTAAAAATCTTATAACAGATATTACTACTGTATATTCATGCTTTATAAGCCAATGGGTACTGCACTGAAGCTGAACTAATATACAAATGAGGGAAACTACACTTACCTAATTATTTCTGTACTCTACACAAGTGGGACGCCTATCGGTAAGGAAAGCTCCTCTCACTCAGGTTTAAAAGTAGGCAGATGGCATTTTCAAGAGATTAAGAACTTGTACAGTAGCAAAAATAGATAATTGTTCCCATAATAACACATGCAGTTAACCACTCACTGGTGAAAAATTACTAATAAAAAACAAGAATACAAAATGTAGAGCTCGGAACTCGCTTGAATTTGATGGCATGAAAAATCTAAACTGTCCACCTGTTTAGAGCCCAAAAAGGAAATTCAGCAAACCGAATGCAACAAGGCAGAGCATTTTGGGAAGGTGGAAAAAGAGAAGGGAAACAGATACCACATTTCTTGCCAAATCAAGCACAAGAGGTTTTTCTTGGCATTATGAAATATTTTTTCAAACTTTTTATTAAGGCATTTTATTACTTCACAATAAATCAGAATGGAAGAAAACTTTACTCCATCAACTTTCCCTTCCATAGTACACCAGCAGCACTTCATTCTAAACCCCTCTGCTGTCCCTAACCACAAAATCATAACATTAGTTATGAGCATAACATTAGCTGAGGAATAAAAAGAAAATAATTATATGTATATATGAAGTGCTAAATGATACTAATAGAATCATATTTCTCTGATATACTGTACTCTCATACACTTCCAGATATTCCTCTGTAATATATATATATATATATATATATATATATATATATATATATATATATATATATATATAAGTGTCTGGGGAACTACTGAGATATCTGACAACATCTGACCATGTAAATTTGTCACCTTCTTTCCTTGTACATTTGTCTTGTATACATTGGCTGGGGTTGAGAAAAGCCTGAAGACCCAAGGAGGTACAGCTCTGGTGGATTTTCCCTTCTGACAGCAGTACCTTCTGCCTCATGGGGTGCCACTCTAGAGGGGTCTCTGAAGTTTGGGAGGCTTTTGGGTGTCCAGGGAGCAGCTGCCAGAAGCTAGAATGCCCCAAGTGTGATCAGAACACTATTCATGATATTTTAGATTACAGAACGTTAGGGTTCGAAGAGACATCAGAGGTCATCAAGTCCAACCCTCTCCAACTGCAACATCCCTGACAGATGGCTGTCCAGTTGAAGCAATCAACTCTTTATGTTTTCTGTTCCTGGGTGCAATTTTGTTTGGTTGCATTAAAGAGATAAGCTGCATTGGTTAGCCTTCAGCCTATGTTTAAGGGGAGGTGACTTAGCAAGTTTCCATGACTTGAAGACATGAACTTACCCTATTGGGATGAGGGGGCAAATGTGGCACCTGACACAAGGCCCAGTGATTCTACCTCCTCATCTAGGTCATTTGTAAATCAGACAGAGCCCTATGGCATTCCACTAGATATCGCCCTACAGGTTAATGTGAGCCACTTAATAGCACTCGTTGCAAATGGTTGTTCAACCAGCTTTCAACCCACCTAATAGTTGGACCATCTAGCCCGCAGTTTATTGTTTTATCCACAAGGATATCATGAGAGACTTTGACAAATGCTTTGCTGAAATCTAGTTACAGTATGTCCATGGTGTTCCCGTGGTCTACCAAACTAGTCACTCTATCAAAGGAGGATATGAGATTGGTCTGGCATGACCTGTTCTTGACAAATTTATGCTGACTCCTAGAAATCACCCAATTATTTTCTAAGTGCTCACAGACTTTCCGCTTAATAATTTGTTCCAGGATCTTTCTAGTTATTGGCAGAGGCTGCCCAGAATGTAGTTACCTGAGCCTCCCTTTTTTTAAAGAGAGGGACAATGTTTGCTCACCTCCAGTCCTTAGGTACCTCACCCAGTCTCCAAGAGTTCTCAAAGATTGTGGACAGTGGCTCCAAGATCAAATTTGCAAGCTCTTTCAGGATCCTGGGTGTCATTCATTTGGTCCTGGGAACTTACATTCATTTAAAATAAGCAGATGCTCCTTTACCATCTGTTTACCTATCTTGAGTTATTTTGCCCCTAAAGGTAAAGGTATCCCCTGACAAATTAAGTCCAGTCGTGTCCGACTCTAGGGTGTGGTGCTCATCTCCATTTCAAAGCCGAAGAGCCAGTGTTGTCCGAAGACGCCTCCGTGGTCATGTGGCTGGCATGACTCTCCTTGCTGCAGCGCGTAGCATGCAGCTGGAACACGGAGCGCTGTTTACCTTGCCCCTAGTACTTCATTATTGGTACTGTTATGCTGGGCCACCTTCTCGTTGTTGTCTTAATCTATTCATTGAAAACATTTCTGTGCCAGCTTTCCAAAGCTCAAGGTTGCATACAAGAAACATTAAAATAAGTTAACAGACATGTACTGTATAACATTTAACAGAAATATAGTGTCTTCTGAAAAAATCCAAAGAAGGAAGGAAGGAAGGAAGGAAGGAAGGAAGGAAGGAAGGAAGGAAGGAAGGAAGGAAGGAAGGAAGACTACTAGCCAGAAGAGCCAATATCCAGGCAACTTACAAACATCTAAAAGCCAGCAAGGAGGAGGGAACAACAAACCTCTGGTGAGGAAGTTGTTCCGTAGCCTTGGAGCAACTGTTGTAAATGTGTTGTTTCTAGCCACTGCAGTTCTCATCTTACACTGAGTTGGAATATAAAGTCAGGCTTGGTTAGACCGTAGAAGTTAATAAGAGGTGGCCTCCTTGTCTTATTCTGCACTACTTCTATGTTATACCAATTCCACCTACCTGAATGCTAACTTCCTAACTGCAAACATATTACTTGGATGACAAATAATTGATTTCAGTGAAATTATTTTGATTTCTTATGTGGGCAACTGAAAACACATTCTTCACATCTTTGCTCTCACACTTACTTCACTGTTGAGGTTTCCAGTCTAATTAGTCTCTATTGGCTAAGTATGGTCCCAAGCATAAAGACTTGAGCAACATCTGACCTGGAGATGGGTAACCTTACAATCTTTTATAAATAAGATAAGTTGTTATCCAACCTCTCATCACAGGTTAAATGGTTTACCAAGATTACCAAGATTAACATCACAGTTCTGCACCATCCACTCCTCAACAGCCCCCTTTGTGAACATTAGTGGAGTGTTTTTTTTCTTCCAGTAAAGAATTGTGTAAACTAGGCATTTGCTCAGCTAAACTAAAAAAAAAAAAGCAGGCAATACTGCATTTGCTGACGTATCAAAGTACCTGAAAGATTATTTTGTTGAAAAGAACACCAACACCCCCAGTTTTGTTCTAATTACTTTGTTACACACAACAGAGCACATTATAAATGGGTCCTTATTTTACAAAGCATGAACATATACAAACTAAAGGGGAGCTATGAACTCCCATGGGAAGCTGTCCAAAAAGAGAAAAGTGGTCTCTGTAGAGTCACTCTCCTTAACTCAGAATGCTGGAGCTGCTGAATACACACAATGAATCCTTCTGTGCTTGATGTCAGATGCTATAATCCCTTACCGAGCATTGTTTAATTAGTTTATTATGCATAATAAATGTAAAATATTTTAGTTTAGTTTACATAATTATATTAAAAATGCATGCCATTTATTCTTAGGCTTGTAGGATATCCTTCACAAATGACATATTTTTAGAAAGGTGCATTTATAAAATTAATGCAATTTGCAGGTCTGGCTGTTTAAGCTTCTTATCTATTACTGTGAAACATTTTCTAAAAACCCTTGCTTCTGCTACTTTGGTTCTGCTATTTTACAAAAAATACAAAAAAACAAAAACAAATCAATGAGCAGATGGTAACCTGGGTAATGATGCGTCTGTACAATAAGTAGCTCTTTAATAAAGGTATTTTGGCGACTTAAAATAAATCAACGTTCTATCCATAGTGAGCTGCTGTGATGCCAGTATTTCGTTCCAGTGTGTGCAAAATATAAACTGCGAAGCTGACTTCACTTTCACCTAAGATGAATTCAATTCTACGGACACCAGATACCCTGCAAGCTTTTTCCCCCCAGTCTTATTAACAGGGGCTATAAAATAAATAGCATTGGGCCCTTCACATAATCCAGTTCTGCGTAGAACTGAACATGGAGCAAATAGTAAGGGTCAAGAACTAATGATGGAGCACTTAAACTAAGACATCTTCTATTTTGCTCCCACCCTATACCTACAACCATTGTTCTCAGACAGATTTAATAAATATTAATACAAACATGTAAAAATCAAGGTGTGAGATTAGCAAAAGATCACTGGGATTCATATTTCCACTCATGGAGGAAGGAGCTCCTGTGTCCATAGAAGACAAGCTGCGTCTCAATGTCTAATATGAAAGGCAGCAAACTCATTGCCATTCAAAGTCTTCTCTAATTAAGAAAAGGATATCCCTTCCTGGCAATGAATCATACAGAATATTTTCCTTGCAAACAGAGGGGAAATTGTAACAAATAAGGCAGAATCAGTGTTGCTAAAGCGACAGGCAGGTGCTTCAATTACTTAATGGACAACGAGCCGGTTTAATTCTTAGGGGGACTTTCTTCTTCAGTGTCATGGCTGCAGCTCAACCAAGAATATTTTTGAAAACTGCAGCTGATCTGAAAAGGCAATGCAGATCAGGAGTCCCTCCACAGAGAATTCTAACAGACACCAGAGCATCTGTGAAATAAACAGCATTAGCACTTCACTGTTTCACATCAAAAGGCTTCAAAACAGGGTTTTCTTCCCTCCACAATTTGACAAATAAAGAGTTTTCCCCCCTTTAAATTTCTTCATCAACATCAAAATATTAACTAATGCATTTGCATAAACCTCACTGATTCACCAGAAATCTCCTGTCAACTCTTTATTCTCACTACTGACCCCATTACCTGTAGTCACACCAAGGGCATCTGTAGGGTTTTTCTCCAGTATGGACGCGTTTGTGCCGTGTCAGATGGGATTGGGTCGTGGAAGCAAAGTTACATTCATCACATTTGAATGGTTTCTCTCCTGAAAGACAGTGAAAGAGATTCTGTTTTACAAGTAGAAAGGGAACGGTAAGGCTTTCTAGTTATTAACCTTCAATACAACAGAAGGGTGGATAAAAATTGCAGTTCTGAAAAAGAAAAAAAGTAAAACCTTATGCACAAAACAGTTCTGGGTTAATTTCCTGCTGCATATATTATGCAATTTACGGCGCAATCCTGTGCAAGTATGCATGGCCAATCTAAGTGGTCAGCCACTGCATCCTGTGCACATTGCAGCTTGCACTGGCAAGGCATGGGCTCACCTCGGGGGGGGGGGAAGGGGACGTAGGCCGCAATGGGTCTCCTCGGATGCACGCCAGCTCTGAAGCTGGAGTGCTTCCGGGGAGGCCGTGTAAGACTGGCCTTGGGCTGCAAAGGGGCAAGCCAGCGCTGATATCCCTGCCCCCTCACAGCCCAGGCCAATGGCCCCCTCCCTCGCTGCCCCTGCCTGCCCTCCCCAAGCCCCTGTTCACCCTTCCCACGCCCCCAGCACCGACTGGCACAGCACTCACCTGCGTCGGCCGGTGCGGGTCTGGGACGGCAGCGAAGTAAATGGTGCTGGCTTCCGTGCTGGTGCCGTTTATTCCCAGGGCGCCAAAAAGTGCCTTAAGGCACGTTTACAACACCGTAGGCCAGAGGAGCGCTTGCTCCACTGGCCTATAGTTAGGCAGGATCGGGCTGTTAGTGGCTCATGGTTTTCTCACATAACACTAGTATCAACTGACGTGGCCCATTTCACAGAGTGCTTGAAATGAGCTGGCTATTTTATGTGGTAAATTGTTTGTGTGTACTTAATCAGTACTGAATGTGGATCCACCCAGGATTTGATTTGTCTCAGCACTATTTTGTACTGGGACAGCAAACAAACTTTTTGTAGCAATGACGCAAAGCACGTGGAGAAAGTCAATCTGTGAGGCACACTTAAGCATATGAATAGATATCTCACAGGGAAGCTATCATGAGGAGACAGTGTCAAGAGATTTCCATGTGGCAGCCATCACATGAGAAATGGATCTCATGTGAGATCTGGGGCCAAGATCTCAGGCCAAGATAATTTTGGCAGGCATGATTGGGCTGACTTCCAACATGAGCATATGTTCAACAAATTCAGAAGACCATGACGTACATGGATATCCACAACAACATGACTGAAAATCATGTTGTGATGGAAATAATGGTCATATGTTAACCAGAAGGTGAAATAGGAGTGAGTACTGTATTGGCTCAAAATAATACATGTTTTCTCCTGGATCTAGAGAAGCTTGACTAGCAGTGTTCCCTTTAATGGCTACATAAAATATACTTCCTGTTACAGCAAAGCAGATCTGCCAAGTTTATGAATATATTAAATAACCCAATTTGCACATTTACAAATAATTTGCACATAGCCTTAATATGATAATCCGTGCTGATGACACTGGTGCGTATATTAGAAATAACATGTTTAACTTTTAATTTTGGTTTTCATGGTTCTTTTAAGGTGTGTGTGTGGGGGTGGGTGGGTGTCAAAAGCTCTCTACGATACAACAGAGGTAACCAAACGTGGCCAGTTATGATAAAAAGATGACCTATGGGAAAATGTTAATAAGCTAGCAATAGCTGCACTGATGTTTCTGAGGTATAAAGTGATGCATATTAGGGCAAAAAAAATCCTCACTTCAAATATATATAGATGGGAGTTGAACTTGGTGATGACTGACATGATAGACAGTGTTGGAACTAGGTACAATGCCGCCTGCAGGACTCTGGAGGGCAGTGTACTGTCCGGTCATCTGAGACCATCTACCTCTCCCTCATCTCTGTGGTTCCTGTGGGAGGTGTGCTCCTTAATTCTATTTTTTTCCTCCCCTCCTTCTCAGACCCTCTCCAGACATCGGACAGGAAGGACGTGCCTGCCATGGGCTCCCTGCCCACAGGCCACCATCCCTCACGTTTGCATTGAAAGGGGGAAGCTGTAGGGTTCCCTGTTCTCCTAAAGTGTTAGAGCCTATGATCCTAATCAGAAGATGTATATATTCAACTATGATCTGTGTGTGAGTAGACTATTTCTTATGAAACCTTAACCAATGCCTCCACTTTCTCTGTGTGTTTTACTGATAGCAACTAGCCTGGGTGGTGGGACATATCCTTTTTACCATGGGGGGGGGTCTTTCGCTGACTACTCTGCTACTATCCTCTCTCCCTTCCAAACAGATAGCTCACTGATAATCTCAGCAAAGTGTGCAATGGAGGTAAAGGCAGCACATTCCATGCTGGGGATTACCAGAAAAGGAACTGAAAACCAAAGAGCCAGTATTGTAATGCTTGTATATAAATCCATGGTGCCACCACATTTGGAATATTATGGGCTGTTAACTCTCACATCAAAAAGAATATTGTAGAGCTCCAAAATGTTCAGAACACAGCAACCAAAAATTATCAAGGAGCTGAAGCACCTTCGCTACAAAAACAGCTAAAGCAGTTGGGACTATTTAGTTTAGGAAATAAAGACAATTGAGGAGGGAAGTGAGAGGTATATAAAATTATGCATGATGTAGAGGGAGATAATCCCCCCCCCCCGCTCCATATAATGCGAGAACTCAGGGTCACCCAATAAAACTGATTGCCAGTAATTTCAGGACAGACAAAAGAAAGTACGTCTTCACACAACATATTAATTTTCAGACCTCTCTGCCTACAAGATAGTCACAGAATTAGGTAGTTTAAAAAATAAGATTAAACAATTTATGGAGAAAGCTTGAGGTTCAGAAGTGGCATTTCTCTGAATGCTAGTTGCCAGGGTGGGGGGAAGAATAGCATAGGACAGTGGTCATCTTTATGGTGCCCTGTGGGCTTCCTAGAAACATCTGGTGGCCTCTATTAGGATCAAGATCCTTGAGGAAATGAACCATTAGTCTGATCCCGGGGGGAGGGGGAAGAATCTTGTGTAATTATGACCAATTCCCCATTTTACCTTTTAAAATTTCCTGCAATCCTCCATTTTCTTTTCTCCTTAAAGGTGAACTTGCTACAGTTCATCAATTTGTATAGTTCTTGTGTACTTGACAGGAGAAATGAGATGTGGTTGGACAGGGGCAAATTTGGATCTCTTGGGCAGGAGGTCTGGCTCAGTTGGTAGGGTTGCCGCCTCGTAAGCCTGAAGAACGGCCAGTTCGAGACACACCGCTGACAAAAAGCTGTGAAATAAGCCTCTGTGTGGAGAGATAAAGAGCTGCCAGTTGTGTTGGCTGAGTGTGGGAGGCAACGGCCAGGGAGTGGCCAGACTGCAAAGGATTCTACCTGGAATGCAGTTGTTCATGAAAGATTGAACATTTATATATGATTCTAAAAAAAACCATTAGGGGGTTTGAGAAAGCCTGCCCATGTAAACCGCCTTGGATTAAAGTCAGAGGAGAAATCCAATGACCAAGAAAGGCAGTATTTAAATACTGTATATTAATTATATTATTATTATTATTAAGAGAGCACAAGTACAAGAATAGAAGGGTACTGCATTTAATGTATTTGAAACACACACACAAAATAGTATTTCAGGGTTCATTGCCAAATGTTACACACTGCACTTCACATTTCAAAAATGTCAGTATTCTAGAATGTCACAAACAATGCAAATTGGCCTCATGTTTGCCTGATTGTTGCATATGGAGAAAATGCTATCTGAATCGGGACTAATGTGGCTACAACCTGCAGCAGTCATTTCTGGAATTGCAGCAGTTGCAAAGCGGCTCAACAACAGTTCCACTTTCAGAAGTTTTCAGAGTTTGAAAGTTGAGAAGGATGTACTGTACCCCAACTAGAGATGCCTGGTGCATGTCACACCAAGATGGATCATAAGTATGCATGTGGGAAGAACAAAGGTGTGCAAGAGCCTAGGGCAGTGGTTCCCAAAGGCATGGAAGCCAGGGGAGCCACGGAGTGCCACGGAATTCCCTCGGAAAACAGTGCAATGCCAATTGGCAGGCATCAACATTCAGTCAACATAGATTTATTAAAGCCATTGCTAGGTTTGCAATTGAAGGACTGCAACTGAGAGTAGATTGCATTCATAACGAATGACAGAGCCAGAAGAGAAACCAAATCTTAGAAGCCACGTTGTGCCTGTCAAAGGGGTGTCAGGATCCCAAAGATCTTCTCTGTGCCTTTGGAGAGGAATCAAACCTAGATACAAAAGTCCCTTTTAACTGCTGTATATCTAATATTGAATTGGAGGTGGAAGAGCTTCCTTCGGAAGATTGATTTTAGGGTATCCTCTCCAGCCTTGGGAATGGCTCCCTGATGAAAGTCTTGTCTTGGAGTGTTGTGTGTGTGGGGGGGGGAGAGTCCAGGGATGTGGATTTTGTGGAGTTCATGGGAGGTTTCGAGGTTCTTCTTCAGGAGACTTGGGCCCTTGATTCTATGTGCCTTAATGGGTACAATGCTTATTTCATCCCAGCTTATAAATCTGAAGCCAAAGTTTGACCATTAATGGGCAGTGTCACCCTGGTGGAAGAACATCTGGATTCTGAACCCATTGATATAAAGACTGTTTTTGGTAGTATACAGGCTACCAGGGTAATTTTGAAAGGGATTATATTGGGTTTTCTTGGTGTCTATATTCCCCCTTGTTCCTTTCTCCTGTCAAGTGTGGCTGATGGGCAGAGTGTTTGTACCTCCTAAAGTGCAGGTCGCGGGGCCTTTTCATTGGCGGGATTTTATTTATTTATTTTATTTACCATATTTCTATCCCGCCTTTCTCCCCACGGGACCCAAGGCGGCTTGTGGATGTGATGCTGTGCGATCGGAGTTGCTTTGTGGGACGTGTGGAGGGATTCCATCTGGGGAGGGATGCTGTTTGTGTCTTGTGGGGTGCAGATGTAGTGATGACGGAGAGGGTCGCGGTCTACTTGGGGCAGATTGTGGGGAGGCATGGTGGGAGTCATGTGGGAAGGGCACGCTAGGTTTTGGGACAATTTACCCCTATTTATGGTTAGTGTTGTCTTGTGTCTTATGTGTTTGTGTCGTATGTTATGTGTGTTGTTCTGATTATGCCAATAAAGGTCTACTGATACTGATACTACCTTGTTGTTGTTCAGTCGTTAAGTCGTGTCCGACCCTTCGTGATCCCATGAACCATATCCCGCCAGGCCTTCCTGTCCTCCACTATCTTCCTGAGTTCGCTCATTTTCATGTTCGTTGCATCGGTGATGCTGTCTAACCATCTCATCCTTTGCCTTCCCCTTCTCCTTTTGCCTTTAATTTTTCCCAGCATCAGAGTCTTCTCCAGAGAGTCCTCTCTTCGCATTAGGTGGCCAAAATATTTGAGTTTCAGCCTTAGTACCTGTCCTTCCAGGGAACAGTCAGGGTTGATTTCATTTAGGATTGACTGATTTGATCTCCTAGCAGTCCAAGGGACTCTCAGGAGTCTTCTCCAGCACCACAGTTCGAAAGCATCTATTCTTCGGCGCTCAGCCTTCCTTATGGTCCAACTTTCGCAACCATACATTGCTACTGGGAACACCATCGCCCTGACTATGCGAACTTCTGTTGGCATGGTGACATCTCTGCTTTTTATTATGCTGTCTAAGTTTGCCATAGCTTTCCTTCCAAGGAGTAAGCGTCTTTTAATTTCATGGCTGCTGTCTCCGTCTGCAGTGATCTTGGAGCCCAGAAAAGTAAAATCTGTTACTGCTTCCATTTCTGCCCCTTCTATTTGCCAGGAATTGATGGGCCCAGATGCCATGATCTTAGTTTTATTAATGTTGAGTTTCAAGCCAACTTTTGCACTCTCCTCTTTCACCCTCATCAAGAGGCTCTTTAGTTCTTCTTCACTTTCTGCCATTAGGGTGGTATCGTCTGCATATCTGAGGTTGTTGATATTTCTCCCGGCAATCTTGATTTCGGCTTGCGATTCATTCAGCCCTGCATTTCTCATAATGTACTCTGCATATAAGTTAAATAGGCAGGGTGACAATATACAGCCTTGCCGTATTCCCTTCCCAATTTTGAACCAGTCGGTTGTTCCATGGCCGGTCCGAACTGTTGCTTCTTGACCCGCATACAGGTTTCTCAGGAGACAGGTAAGGTGGTCTGGTACCCCCATCTCTTTAAGAATTTGCCACAGTTTGTTGTGATCCACACAATCAAAGGCTTTTGCGTAGTCAATGAAGCAGAAGTAGGTGGTTTTTTGGAACTCTCGGGCTTTCTCCATGATCCAGCGCATGTTGGCAATTTGATCTCTAGTTCCTCTGCCTCTTCGAAACCCAGCTTGTACGTCCGGCAGTTCTCGGTCCACGTACTGCTGAAGCCTAGCTTGTAGGATTTTCAGCATAACCTTGCTAGCATGTGAAATGAGTGCAATTGTGCGATAGTTTGAGCACTCTTTGGCACTGCCCTTCTTTGGAATTGGAACGTAAACTGACCTTTTCCAATCCTTTGGCCACTGCTGAGTTTTCCAAATTTGTTGGCATATTGAGTGCAGCACTTTCACAGCATCATCATTTAGGATTTTAAGTAGCTCAGCTGGGATATTATCATCTCCACTAGCTTTGTTGTTAGTGATGCTACCTAAGGCCCACTTGACTTCACTCTCTAGGATGTCCGGCTCTGGGTCAGTGACCACACCAGCGTGGTCATCAGGAACATTAAGATCTTTCTTGTATAGTTATTCTGTGTATTCTTGCCATCTCTTCTTAATCTCTTCTGCTTCTGTTAGGTCTCTGCCTTTTTTGTCCTTTATCATGCCCATCTTTGCACAAAACGTTCCCTTGATATCTCCAATTTTCTTGAAGAGATCTCTAGTCCTCCCCATTCTGTTGTTTTCCTCGATTTCCTTGCATTGTTCATTTAAGAAGGCCTTCTTATCTCTCCTTGCTATTCTCTGGAAATCTGCATTCAGTTGTTTATATCTTTCCCTTTCACCTTTGCTTTTTGCATTCCTTCTTTCCACAGCTATTTGTAAAGCCTCATCTGACAGCCACTTTGCTTTCTTGCATTTCTTTTTCTTTGGGATGGTTTTAGTTGCTGCCTCCTGTCCTGTATACTACCTAGATGTAGGCAAATAACTCCAGGGTTTTACTTTGATTCCTTTAAAATATGGAATTTTCAGTGAAATGTAACAATCAACTTAGCAAACATTGTACTTCTTAAAATGCTGTATTTTGATAACAGAGTGAACAACTCTTAGCTTCTTTGGTAACTAACAGATGTTCACAATGTGCACCCCAGCTGGCTTATTCTCACTGTCAACAGCTGTCCTAAATGGATTGGCTTTCTTGTAAAATACTGGCAAACATATGGGTAGTCAGTTCAATCAACTGGGAACTTCTCTTGCACAAGCCTCATCGACATGAATGCTGGCTAACAAACTTAGCACTGATCTTGCATAACTCCTACTCTTTTCATTATTTAAAGGCATCCTTATTGCATGTTATTTCACAACAGCTTTAATATAAGCAGCTTTTTATATTTCAATGGTGCAAACTATTACTTGAGTGAGAGCCCAATCCTATACTGGCCTTTGCCAGCGAGACAGGGCTCCACTCTGTTACAAATGTATCGTAAAGAACATTGTGACAGCGCAGAGGCCTGTCTCGCCGGCATGGAGCCGGCAGGTGTCAGCTGGGGATAAAGCTGCACCCACCGGAGGCAGGTAAGCTCTCCATCGGCTGGCAGGGAGGCGGGGCAAGGGCAGCGGGGAGGTGTCGTTTTGGGGTGGGTAAAATCCCAACCCCCCGTCCCGAGCTTGAATGCCCGACACAGGGCTTCTCGGAGCTGTGCCAGTCATTTTGCTAGTTTGCCTCAGAGTAGCCACACAGGGGCTGCTGGGGCTTGACATGGGGGCAGGGGACGATTGTCCCCTTCCCTTGAGGAGACCTCCAGCCCAGCACTGGATGTAACGGAGCCTGCCCCGATGTCGCTGCATCCGAGCGCAGGGCATCCACCAAATTCCATCTATACTGCTACTGCATGAGGTTAGTAACTGTGGGGGACACAGAAGAGCCAGATACCTTTGCAGACATAATACCTGCGCAGTTACTTGTGGGAATTACAGCGCAATCCGACTTAACTTTTGTGCTGGTTTAACCAGCGGCGCAACGAGAACGGGAGGCCCCAGAACGGAAAAGGGATTCAAATCCCTTTTGAATTCCTCTTTTGGAGAGGATTTGAATCCCTTTTCCATTCTGGGGCCTCCCGTTCTTGCTGCGCCGCTGGTTAAACCGGCACTAAGATTGCGCTGCTAGAGAGATATAGCAATTTCGTTATATAGGTCATTGAATTTGCTTGGATTAGGAGCATACTTAACTGGGGGTCAACAGTTACAAAATAATGTTGCCACAGTGACTGACAGTAACAGACGAGTGAGCACCACCTTTTTTGAACAGATATTGGAATTTCGATCCAAACCAAAAGAAAAATTACCATCCTCATCCATTGGATAAGGAGATTTCTCCTTGGGAAATCGTTTTGGGTAGATGTTCCTGTCAAACAGACAATCTGTGTACATTTCACTTGACAAAAAAAGAAAAAGAAAAAAGAAATGATAGCTAGAACTGAGAATAACCCCCCCCAGGGGGGAGACAGTAGATACTACAATTTTCAGCAGCTCCAGAACAATGCATTTGAGAAAAGAATATAATGAATTTATGTCATACATTTTACTCTGTGTTGTCTATATACTTTGTTTATACTTTTTTCCATATAGCTCAATTATATGCTCTGTTTACGTGTTTATGTATTTGCATAATATAAATTGATATTTTAAAAATGTAGAAATCAGTCAACTCAATGCCATGAAACAAAGGTGATGGGCAGTCTCAGCCCAAAACACACCTTCTGAGGCCAAAAAGCAAAAAACAACAGAAAATATCCATGCTAACACCTCAGTCATGTTGAGAAATTGCTACATCTTTTAAATTTCTCCAATATAACTACTAAACATGTTTAGGATTGCAACCTTAGAAACTTATGGCGCAATCCTACTCTTTGCCAGTGCTGGCACTGCGGCCTTGGTGCCAACCTAGGGGTGTCAAAAACGTGCCGCAAAGCACGTTTGTGGCACCCGGTGAGTAGGCGGTGCCCGTGCTGAGGCCTGCGATGCCCGCCTGTCAAAGAAGCCTGAAGTCAGCGCCATAGAGTAGGTACTGGTAATTCCTGCTCTGAGTAGCACTGGGGCTTGAGCAGAAAGGGGGCATAACGGGGTGAGGGGAGGGTTGAGAGGGGGTGGATTGGCCCTGGAAGGGGGGTGGGATCCCAGGAGCCATATCTTATCCACCCTCCCAGGCCTACAGCCCCGGCACAGGGCTTCTCAGTTCAGTGCTGCCATATTAGGTAGCGCTGACCCGAGTAGCCCCATAGCGGAAGCTGGGGTGTTACTCAGGATAAGGGGACAAATGTCCCGTTACTCTGAGGAGACCTCTAGCCCACTCATCTCCAGCACAAGATACAGCTGGATAGGATTGGGCTGCCCATTAAGATATTATTCCATGAGGCTTTTGGAGGACACGTGGGTCTAACAGCCCAATCCTAACTAAATCCACATGCAGTGATGCAGTGGCGCCCACTGTATCCGGAGGGAAAGTTGGAGAGAACGGACAGCGATCAGAGAACGTTTGTTACCTTGGTTCCAGTAATGAGATATCATTGAAAAGCTGGCATAGTTACACTGTGAACATTTCTACAAATACTGGCTTTGTTTGAAGCTAATTGTAATCCTCTTCAAACAGTACAATCTCTCTTAATAAGCATTTAATGGAAAGGCATAAAAGCATACTGGGTTACTTATACTTTACACAGAGTATTTTTCTTTTTGGCGCTGAGTTGGGGGAAGGTGAGGAAATAGGCTACATTATACATTAAATTCAGTGCCGAGTAATGTAACTGCACATTAAAAGTCAAAGTGCAGTTCACATGAGAAATAGAAACGCAAAGTGAGCCACTCATCTGGATAAAAACACATATATTATTAAATTTTCTCTCTTTATTACGTTGACCTATAAATGCCTAGACGTGCAAGACTGAAATGAGCAAATGGAACTGATCATACAAACAGGATCTGTGTGGGTCGTATAAGCCACTGTCTTCAAAAATTCATGAGACTATTTGAACAAAGGCACAAGCTGCTTAGGCATTTCTATAGGTTCATAGTAGCTGCCTCAGAACTGCGACATAGATGAAGTTTGTCTTTTCATATTCGTCAGGGGTCACATACTTTCACGAAGGTCATATATACTCCCGTACAATTTTTTCACCTCTCTTAGTCACATAGGTTGATCATAGTCATCCCTCACTTAAAAATAAAATAAAATACAAAGGCAGAGATTCCAATGCTATCCATCCTATGGTACAATCCAAGTTAGCAGGAAATAATAAAATAAGTAAGGCAAAACACCAGGTCGGTAAATAATAAAACCAACCTCATCCGGGACTTGGTCCTGGATGAGAACGCCGACCTGGTATGTATCATGGAAACCTGGCTGGATGAGGCAGGAGGGGTAGGCCTCTCCCAGCTTTGTCCCCCAGGTTTTCAGGTGGTGCAACAGCCACGGTTGCAGGGACGGGGAGGAGGAGCTGCGATGGTCTATCGTGAAACCATCTCCCTTACCAGGTGCCCTGCTCAGCAGTTCACTGGGTTTGAATGTCTCCATGTTGTGTTGAGAGGGCCGGACAGGATTGGGATTCTTGCTGCCTTGGGCTGCCTTGCTGCCCAACAGTCTCCCTGCCTGAGCTGACAGGGGTGATCTTGATGGTGGCGTTGGAGTCCCCCGCCTATCAGTGCTGGGGGACTTCAATGTTCATGCCGAGGCCCCCGGGGTTGGTGCGGCTCAGGACTTCATGGCCGCCATGACAACCATGGGCCTGTCCCAGAAGATCTTGGCCCCGGCACATGAGGCGGGACATGTACTGGACCTGGTGTTTACAGCTGAGCAAGGGGGCGGTGACCTGGATGTGGAGGAGATTAAGATCACTCCGTTGTCATGGACAGATCATTTTCTGGTAAGGTTTAGGCTTGTTGCAGCTTCCTTCCTCCGCAAAGGCGAAGGGCCGCATTCTATGGTTCGTCCCCGGAGGCTAATGGATCCAGAAGGTTTCCTGAGGGCTCTGGGGGGCTTTCACAATGCCAAGACTGGTGACTCATCTGACCTCTGGTTGACCTCTGGAATGGGGAAATGGCCAGGGCAGTGGAGATCGCTCCTGAGCGACCTTTCCCACGCTGCAGACTCAGAGTGGCTCCTTGGTTTACTGAGGAGCTGCAAATGATGAAGCGACAGGGTAGATATCTGGAGCGACGGTGGCGGAAAACCTGTGCCAAGTCCGACTGGACACGGAGTAGGGTCCATTATAGAGCGTACTCCGTGGCGGTGGTAGCAGCGAAGATAAACTTCTTCTCTGCTACCACTGCGTCTGCTGGCAATCGTCCAGCGGAGCTGTACCGTGTGGTGCGAGGCCTACTCGATCAGGCCCCTCCAATTGATCAGGAGGAACACATGGTGGCCGGCTGTGACATGTTTGCTAAACATTTCGCAGATATCGATCGGATTCGCCATGACTTGGATGCATCATTGAAAATATCTGAGGATATCCCCATGGCACCTGCTGGTCCAGTGTTCTGGGATTCTTTTCAGCTTGTACAGCCTGAGGTTGTGGACAGGCTCCTATGGAGTGTGAGGCCGACTGCCTGCTTGCTTGACCCTTGCCCGGCTTGGCTAATTAGATCTGCCTGGGAGGGGCTGCCCGAGTGGACGGGGAGGGTGGTCAACTCTTCTTTGATGGAGGGGGTGCTGCCGCTTGCTTTGAGGCAGGCGGTGGTTCGACCCCTTCTGAAGAAGCCCTCCCTTGATTCCACAATAATGGACAACTACCAGCCAGTTTCAAACCTCCCGTTCTTGGGCAAGGTAATTGAGCAGGTGGTGGCATCTCAACTCCAGAGGGTCCTGGATGAAGCGGATTATCTAGATCCCTTTCAATTTGGTTTCAGGCCGGGCTTTGGGACGGAAACGGCCTTAGTCACCTTGGTGGATGATCTACGCCGAGGACTGGACAGGGGGAGTGCGTCCCTGTTGGTTCTGCTGGACCTCCTCTGACAGCTGCACTGGCTGCCGATTCGTTTCCGGGCCCAATTCAAAGTGCTGGTTTTGACCTTTAAAGCCCTATACGGCTTGGGGCCAGGATATTTGAGAGACCGCCTACTTCCATATAGTCCGGCTCATCTCCTTAGGTCATCAGAGAAGGCCCTTTTGCGGGTGCCGTCGCCCAGGGAGGTGCGAGGGGCGGCGACCAGAAACAGGGCCTTCTCAGTAGTGGCACCAACCTTATGGAATTCCCTCCCTTTGACTTACAAACTGCTCCCTCCTTGGACACTTTCCGGCGAGGCCTAAAAACCTTCTTGTTCAAAGAAGCCTTCTGAGCCCTTGCTTTTTTTAACATCTCGCTGGTACAGGTTGGGGTGATGCTGTTTTTATGCTCTTGTTTTAATTGTAGAAATGATATTTTTAATCGATTTTTAGATACTGTTTTTATTAATTTTCATTATTTTTTTTACTGTTTTAAAATGTGATTATTTTTGTATTGTATTTTTTGTATTGTATTTTCTTTTGTTGTTGTTGTTGATCTTTATTATGATCTTTATTATGTATATGCAAAGAACTCATTTAATTTCTCTGCAGTCTCCAAGTCCCCTTTTATCACCCCTTTCCCTCACCAACCAGCGGACCAACCGTTTCCCTGACAGGTTTCCTGCTTCTAACATATTTGAAGCTTTTATTATTCCCTTTTATGTTGCCTGCCATACGTTCCTCAAAGTCTTTCTTGGCCTCCCGTATCATCTTTTTACGTTTCTTTTGCCACAGTTTGTGCTCCTGTTTGTTTTCCTCATTAGGGCAAGACTTCCATTTATGGAAGGAAGCTTCCTTGCCTTTTATAGCCTCCTTAACTGTGCTTGTTAGCCATGCCGGCACCCTCCTGGACTTAGTCAAGCCCTTCCTCCTTTGTGGGATACACTCCCGCTGGGCCTCTATTACTGTTGTTTTAAACAGCCTCCCATGCACTCTGGAGCAATTGGACTCTTTTTACCTTCCCTTTCAGCTTTTTTTTAACTAGTCTCCTCATTTTGGGGAAGTCTGCCCTTCGGAAGTCAAGGGTTTTTGTGTCAGATTTGCTCTGCCCCCGACACGCATGGCGAAACAGATTGAAGCATGGTCACTGTTCCCCAATGGTTCGGTAACATTTACCTCCCTGACCAGATCTTGAGTGCCACACAATATCAAATCCAGAGCCACCTGTCCTCTGGTCGGCTCTGTGACTAGCTGCTCTAAGGCACAGTTATTTAACATATCCAGAAATCCAGTCTCTCTTTCATGACCTGAGCATGAATTGACTCAGTCGATGTGAGGATAATTGAAGTCCCCCATGACTACAACCCTATCTCTCGTTGACACCTCCCTGATTTGCTTCCTCATTTCAAGATCCCCTTCAGGTTTTTGATCTGGAGGACGGTAGCATGCCCCTACTATTACATCACTCTTTGAGCCTGGTAATCTAACCCACAGTGATTCTACGGAGGAGTCAGAGTCCCCCTCCAGCTCTACTCTGGTAGATTCTACCTCTTCTTTGACACAGATGGCCACCCCACCTCCAACACGCCCCTCTCTGTCCCTCCTATATATCCTGGAATTGCAGTATCCCACTGGTTCTCGGCATTTCACCAGGTTTCTGTTATACCTACTATGTCGAGGTTTTCCCTAGCCACCAAACATTCCAGTTCTCCCATCTTTGCCCGTAGACTTCGGGCATTTGCATAAAAGCACTTATATACCTGGTCCCCCAAGAAGGGCTGCATGTTTGCACCTTTATTCCTGCAGCCTTCTGTCCTGCTAGACTGGCTGTCATGTCCCATCACGCTACCACTCCCAATTTTTACTCTGCTATTACTTGACTGTTCCCCATCCTCTGCACCCTCATTCTCTAGGGATGAGGAGTCCCGAACCGGATGCCCCTCGGCTCCTGTCGGCTTTCCCCCAGGAGTCAGTTTAAAAGCTGCTCTGCCACCTTCTTAATGTTACGCACCAGCAGTCTGGTTCATGGCTTCAAGGGAGCGAACCCGTTCCCTGAGAGCCTGGAGCTCTTTGCACACACCCATGACTTATGCCCAAGAGGCAGATAGTCATAGATGTGACACTTGGTGCAAAATACCGGATAGCATCCACCCCTCTGCTGTCTGTCTGACTGCATAGCTTTTGTGTGTAAGTTATGGGTTTATAAAAGTTTGGGCACCTTAATGTTGTTGGAGCTCTCTTCTTTTCAAGGGAAGTGCCGGGACGTGTGTGGGGCCTGGCTTCCTCGCCCCGCTGCTGAACTCGCACAGCTGCTTAACTCGCTGTGTCTTCTTTTACCTTGGCACTTTGTCCCAGTGAGTCACTTCGTCCCAGGAGGCAACTCGCTGCTCCTGAAAGGTGCTGCAAAGCAATCTCTAAAGCTCCAACAGCTGCTGCTCACCTGGCAGTTAGAAGACAGCTAAGTTTGAAAGTGTTATAGCTCTGCCCCACATTCTGAGGGAACATTCTGTGGGAGCCCACATTCTAAGGGAGCAGCAAGCACTAATACTCTGGGATAAAGCTCTAGATTAGAATGTTTTGCAGTTGCTCTGTACAGGTACAAATCCCAGTGGTGTGGCTTCACAGAGACCACAAGATCAGAACTTCTCAAAATCAAACAAGGAAAAAAAAACCTTCAGATCTTTCAACAATAGTTACTTCTGGCTCACAGCGTGGAAGAGAAGAATAAAAGGCACGGAAAGCAAAATAATCCGAGGGATATGGAGCAGAGAGTCTTCTAGACCTGAACTCAGACCTCCCCATTGTCAAACATCTGTCAGACAAGAAAAGCACTCCTGGTAGATATCAATTCACCTGACACTTGGAGGCTGCAGGGAGTGGGGAGGCTTATTAAGCTGGCCAAGATTCCTAAACTGCATGTGTGGATTGGCTCTCTTGCCCTTGAATCAAGGGTCTGTGACAGGTGATAAAAATAAATCTTGGATCAGGAGATGTTGTGTGTCAACCCCCTAGACAGTTTGTATTGCAGCAGGGAATTATTTAAGCCATTTAGACCACTTTTGATACCTAGCCCCTTCAAACCTGCCTATAATTTGCTTGGGCACTCTGTGCAAAGAAAGCCATGTCAAGAAAGGAATACAAGAGAAGAAAGTAAGATGACGAGAGAGAGAGAGAGAGAGAGAGAGAGAGAGAGAGAGAGACAGACAGACAGACAGACAGACAGACAGACAGACAGACAGACAGACAGACAGAGGCAACAAGAAGGGTGCAGGTGGCTTGTCACTATTACAAAGCAGCACACCCAGACAAAAATATTGTGGTATCAGCTTAAATATACTGAACACAATGGGAGGTGTACTGCTGCTCCCTGTAAAGAAAATAGTAGACACAGTCTGTGTCACACAGGTAATTTTTCTATGAAAGAATCATCTCTGATTGTTTGTGCCAGAGAGGCGGATAAATGCCAAAAAGATAGATCCTTCTGTCTCTAAGATACTGTCCTATATAGTATAAAGTTAATAGCAAAGTAATAACGAGCCTCCAGTCCTGACATAAAACATAAACTTAGGCCTGCTCGATGCAGGCTTCATGATCTATAACCTGTAAATGCCTACATTCAGAGCAGGGGATGATCCACGAAGGTGGCACAAGCAGGCACATGCAAGTGTGCACAAAAGTCAACTTGGCTTACTAGCCAAGCCTCCATCCAACACCCTGTCACATCAAAACACATGCATACACCAAACACATGCTCTAATGCCCCAATCCTAACCCTCTCTCCTGCCAGTGTGACTAATGTTGCGCCAGTGGAGGCTGTTTTATGGCTGTTGGAGCGCAACAGGCCTGCTAGCGGGAACGCTGCAGCGGGCCCACTAGCTGGGAGGCCGCAGCGGGCCCAGTAGCGGGGAGGCCGCAGTGGCATCCCGCACACTGAAGGACCAACGGATACCCGCCAGAGTAAGTAAGACTGTGCAGTGGGTTGGAGAGAAGGAGGTGCACACGAAATGGGGCAGTGACAAGGAAGGCAGGAGGGTGGATCAGATTTGGGAGGGGAGGGATCGGCCCCCTTCCTGCCCTGATCCACCTTACTGGGTCAACACGGACTTGCGCCAATGATTGAGCTGGTGCAAGTCCGAGTTGCCCCAAAGCAGCTACTGGGGCTTACCCTGGGGCAAGGGGACAAATGTCCCCTTACCCGGAGGAGACCTCCAGCAGCTAAAATTTCCCCGTGGGATGCAGTGGAAGCTGTGCTAGCGCTGCTGCATCACCACGCAGGGGATTTAGGTAGCATTGGGCTGTAAATGTGTAACTTTGCAATGCTTTAAAATGCACTCTCTAAGCACCCCTTTTCTCCATGCGGAAGGAAGGGGGTGGGGCCTCTCTCTCTCTGCTGACTGAATCTTTTCATGAGAAAGCAGGAAGGCATGCTGTGTTTTTCAAGGTCCAAATCATGGAACAGAAGCAACCATTCAAATTTCATAGAGCAGCGGTTCTCAAACTGTGGGTCGCGACCCACCATTGAGAATTTTAGCTGTCCCCTGCCCCCTTAAGGGGCAGGGACAGCATGGCGGCGGCGATTCGGGAAATCGCCGCTACCGCAAAATTGCCCGATACTGCCGTTGCTGCATTTACCGAGGCTTGGGGAAGCTTCGGGGAGGCCTGCGCGCCCCTCTGCAGGCCTCCCTGATCTTCGGATTGCTGCAAAATGGCGATTTTCAGGAACTCGAAGATCGTCGTTTTGCGGTGATCCGAAGATCGGGGAGGCCTGCAGAGGGGCGCGCAGACCTCCTCAAAGCTCCACCAAGCCCTGGTAAGTGCAGCAATGGCGGTTTCGGGGGTGGCTGGCCCCGCCCCCACAAACACTTTGAGAAATGCTGCCATAGAGTATTAGGAGGAGGGGTAGTAGAAGGATAGGAGAAGTAGCTTCTCCCCTAAAAGTAGGACTTTTGCTGGAAGTAGAGAGGCGCTTGCCAGTGGGGGAGGTACAGAGGCGCTTGCCAGTTCTTGCCATAGGTATGCAAGCAAGTGGATTTATTGAAATCTGGGCATATACTAACCTGAAACTGCAAAAATAACACTGGTCAACACACGTTTTCTGGCATAAGGTATTCCAATGGTTTTAAGGTAATTTTGGGGCGCTGATTCCAAATCTGGCATCAGGTTTTGTCTATCACATCAGGTTTTTGAAATATCAAATATTGCATTTGATAAAATCAATGAAAACCAGCAAATTTACACTGGTCTACAATTTTTTTTTCCTGGCCTGGACTTTTGCAGCTGTTTTAGACTAATTTCAGGGTGCTGATTCCAAATCTGGTCTCAGATTTGCTCTATCACATCTCGTTTTTATGCTATTGGCATACCCCATTTTCATGATGCCAAACCTGATACCAGATTTGGAATCAGCGCCCCAAAATTACCTTAAAACCATTGGAATACCTTATGCCAGAAAAAGTTGTTGACCGGGTACCCCCTTATCATGGTCCAATTTTCTGAAGTACCCCTTGCTAATTAACTGCTAATTAATTGGATTAATCAATTAATTAATTAGGTAATTAATCGTTAAGTAAAAAAGTACTAACACAATTTTAAATGTGAAAAATGTCTTATTTAATTCGTGTGTGTGTGTGTGTGTGTGTGTGTGTGTGAGAGAGAGAGAGAGAGAGAGAGAGACAGACAGACAGACAGACAGACAGACATATGCAAGGATCTCTTTTTTTCTCCAAGTCACACTTCCCAAAATCAGCTCCTCCCTCCCCCACCCCACCAAAGTAAGCACAAAACCAAAATCAGAGAGACAGAAGGGCTCCGAAAATAATTACAATTTAAAATCCATGTTAATTAACACTTAATTAGCTGCTGATGGGACAGATAAAGGGCACGGCTTGGCGTACCCCCAGCAAGAGATCCGCATACCCCTAGGGGTACCCATACCACAGGTTGAGAACCCCTGTTGTAGCCATTGTTAGATCACGCTCTGCAGAAGGAAAATGTTACATAAATGTAGATATCTACATAAAATGATATTATAAACACACTATCCTAAAAATACAGCACCATATTTTAATACTAAAGCAGTCACTGACTCGCAACAACTTGCAATCATAAGTGACAAAGAGTTAATTTCGGGTAAAATCAATGAAAATGGGGTATGCCGATAGCATAAAAACGGGATGTGATAGGGCAAGTCTGAGATCAGATTTGGAATCAGCAACCTGAAATTAGTCTAAAACAGCTGCAAAAGTCCAGGCCAGAATTTTTTTTTATTTTTTTTTTTGTAGACCAGTGTAATTAGACACCGCTATCTGAAACCAACCATTTTAATGGAAAATGATTTTTACATAATTAATGGCCCAATCCTATCCAACTTTCCAGTGCCAATGCAGGTACAATGCAGCCCCAAGGTAAGGGAACAAATGATTCCTTACCTTGAAAAGGCCTAAGTGACTACCCTCCCCCCCCCACTGCAGGATGCAGCGCATCCCCCATTGGCACGGTTGCATCAGTGCTGGAAAGTTGGATACGATTGGGCTCTACGTCGAAGTATTTTCACATATACACATAGAAAGTACCGGTAAATGAGCTAGCATGTGGTTTAGTGGAAAAGAAAGAGTAGGACTTGGATAGAGGAGAAATAGGTTCAAATTCTACTTTCCCAATGGGCTGTGTAGCCCTGAGCAAGTCACTATCCCTCAATTTCAGGGCATCTGTAAAATGAAAACAATCAACTATGTCATCACAGTGCTGTTTTGAAAATAAGATTATACAAAATGTTATCTAAGTGAGGAGGGGGAGTACATGACAGTAGGAAGAATCCAATGACTCTCAAAATGAAGAGTAATTTTGTTACAAGAGTTAGCTGTCCGAAATTAAGCACATTAATAAAGAATGTATTAGCCAATGCACATGACTATCAAATAATCTATTTTTTTAATCTCATACTAAGAGAAGAATAAATTTACATTAGATGACTGAACTAAAAAGGTCATTCAACTTCATCCAGCTGCACTGAATCAAGATTCACATGAGACAAATGAATAGTTGCCTCGTTTGCTGTGTGTACACCTAGTGGGATGTTTGCCCAATTGGCAGCAGGGTTCTTCAGGGTACCCATGCAGTGAACTAGACACAAAGGTGATCAACATACATGATTGGCACAAGCAATTTTTTTTTCATGGAAGCAATATCCAAGTAGGAAATTCACCCTACATGAAACACACCGATGGAGAAAGGACAGAAAAACAGTAGCACTTCTGGCCTCTTATTGAATTATCCCTCTCCATTACACCAGTTTAAATGTCCTCAATATGCTCTGAACAAGGGAAAAATGAGAATGGGAATTTTAAACAATGATGAACCCTGCAGCCCACAGAGTTATTGAAAATGCTTGACAGTGTCTGGGAAAGTGGCAAGGTGCTGCATGATTTGAGGCTCAGAAACAAGAAGGTAAATGTAAAGCACACCACATTTATTATGCTTTCAAATCTCATGATTTCTCATGGTCTGTAAGGGCTTACTCATAATTTGAACAATTGAGGTTAATAATACAAGGGCTTTTTGTCACCCCAGCTAACCGAAAAACTTTATCACATTTCACAGCCTGCCAAGGAACTGACCTTTCTCTGCCAGTACATACATTTTTTAACATTTCATAGCTGAAGCCCAAGTAGAAGCAGTTATCTCATTCAGCCAACGATCATCTTGAAAACATCCTAAGAACTGCCACTTCTAATTTCACAATGGAAACTGCACAAATAGCAGCACATACAAAGTTCATGCAAATTTTATTCAAATTATGCTGATTATGTATTTACAAGCTATGCAAATTAGCCATGGTGCTCCAGTTCATACATTCCATTTACAATACAAAACATGTAGAAAATGCAGTCAGTATAGAAAATGGCTGTATATTGCGGCGTTTTGAAAAATGGTATGAGTGACAACTGGTTCACAAATGCATGTTCATTACTTAACAACTGCAGCATCAAATGATTACTTATATATGAATGTTACCATTACAGATGTTAATGCCACTGACAGAATTTTCATATCAATTCAAACACAATTCCTTTCAATGGCATTGGTACACACATTCAGCTGCCTACAACCAAGTTATAAAGATTTTTTTTAAAAAAAGTGCATATATGCATGAACTAGTCCCGAATTCACAGGCCATGTAGTCATTGCATGTGCTGCTGTCCAAATGGTGTGCTCAACAGAGAAACACGCTTCCTTCACTTTTCAAGCATACATTACTTTTTCCTATACAGCATTTGATTTAGTGTAAGAAACAGCAATGAATGAAGCGACCCAAAGAGATGAACAGGTTTCCAACCCAAACAAGTACTTTAGAACAAAATATGCACATCAGATGTAAGGGCACATTCATTCACCATGCATTCTTTTCAAGACCACTGAGTGAAGTGGATGGCAAAGAATCAGGCTTTTGAACACCTCTGTTGTTTTAAATGTGTGCAGTAGTACCTGTATGTATCCTAAGCAGCTGGTACAGAACTGATGTATTTTGTATTGTGATACCTGAACCTGAGTACACAATGTCCAATGTGGAGTAGGTGTTGGAATGCCATTAATTTCATATCTCAAACTGCCTCATGTGCACCTCTGTGCACTGTGACTGCCTTTTCCTCTCTGGCCTACTTCATGATGCAGTTTAGCAGGTACGTTGTTCATGACGATGATCTGTCTATCATTTTTCAGAGTACAAAGTGTTTTACGGTTCTTAACTCATTAATCCATACAGTCCAGGGAGAGATGATGACTTACTATGTGGTTGGATGGACAACTGAACTTTAGTCTCTTCTCATATCAAAACTCAACTATCTATTCCCCTGCACTATACTAAAAGGTATAGGTATCCCCTGACAATTAAGTCCAGTCATGTCCGACTCTAGGGTGTGGTGCTCATCTCCATTTCAAAGCCGAAGAGCCAGCGTTGTCCGAAGACGCCTCCGTGGTCATGTGGCCGGCATGACTCTCCTTGCCGCAGCGCGTAGCATGCAGCTGGAACACGGAGCGCTGTTTACCTTCCCGCAAGCGGTACCTATTATCTACTCGCATTGACATGCTTTGGAACTGCTAGGTTGTCAGGAGCTGGCCAAGCAATGAGCGCTCACCCCGTTGCGGGAATCGAACTGCCGACCTTTCGATCAACAGCTTATGGTTCAGCAGTTTAACCCGCTGTGCCACCCGCTGGCACTATACTAGTCCTCACTAAATTACATTAATAAATTAAAGTATTATTCAAAGAGATACAGATATCCCCCCGTATCCGCGGGGGATACGTTCCCACTGCCACCGCGGATACCCGAAACTGCGGATAGTAGTGAACATTATATTTACTACTGACTAGAGCTGTAGAATGGCACATTTTCTTCACAACACACTAACAGATCAAAGACACAGTTTCACTCTCAAAATGCCATTATTAAATCTGAAAAAGTATGACGTTTCAGAGTCTCAAAAGTCCTGCAACACAGTAGCATTAGGATGATGGACCCTTCTTTGTCTTGCCACGACCAGGCTGGATCCAGACATTTTATGCCCTGGGGTGCCCACCTTTACGCCCTCCCATAAAACTGTCATAACCCCTGTCATAAAACTGTCAAAATTAGGTTTCGGTTTTAATAAAGTTTTAATTGTTTTTTTTAACGTTTCCGGGTTGTTGTTTTTTAAACTTTTAAGGGACTTTTAAGGTAGCCGGGGGCATTCTCGAAGGGGCGCATGTGTGTGCTTTAAGGGGACTTAACTTGTCTCTGAGGTGCACAGGCAGCATGTTTTCGTTCCGGCGCTGCCATCTTGAATGGGCAGGACTCTCTTGGACTCTCCGTCTCGTTGGTCTCGCTGGTCAGTCCTCCAAAGTCCTAGACCAGCCTGGAGGACCGACGGACCATCGAGACAGAGAGAGAGTCCTAGAGAGTCCCGCCCATCCAAGATGGCGCCGCTGGAAGTTCCGGTCTGGAACGAGATCATGCTGCCTGCACCCCACAGAGACAAGGTAAGTACCTTAAAAGCACACACACACACCAGGGGGTGCACACGAGGCTGCTGCCGCTCTGGGAAGCAACGGGGGGCAGTGGCAGCAGCCTGCGAAATAGTAAAAAATAGATTAAAACAAAGGGAAAAAATGGAAACCTTAGGAGACCTGCGCCCCCAAACAGCCTCCAGCGCCCCTACGCCCTGGGGCCCTGCCCCCCGCCCACCTAAAGACGTCTCTGCGACCAGCCTTTCACTATAAGGAGTCACTAGGCTCTTTGTACCCATGCGGCACAGTAACCGTGTTGCTGAGTCCATACAGAACTGGTCCTTGGCATTGCACCTAACTGGACACTGGGAACATATGTGTTAACACACAAATGCCTAGGATAGAGCTAAGGACAACAACGCAATTATTTTCTATTAACCTATTATGATCAAATTTCCAAAATTCTCTAATACATTATGCAAACATTTCATATTACTATAATAGAGATTTAAAACTGACTTGTGATCTTATTGTTGTTGTTGTTCAGTCGTTAAGTCGTGTCCGACCCTTCGTGATCCCATGAACCATATCCCGCCAGGCCTTCCTGTCCTCCACTATCTTCCTGAGTTCGCTCATTTTCATGTTCGTTGCATCGGTGATGCTGTCTAACCATCTCATCCTTTGCCTTCCCCTTCTCCTTTTGCCTTCAATTTTTCCCAACATCAGAGTCTTCTCCAGAGAGTCCTCTCTTCGCATTAGGTGGCCAAAATATTTGAGTTTCAGCCTTAGTACCTGTCCTTCCAGGGAACAGTCAGGGTTGATTTCATTTAGGATTGAGTGATCTTATTACCCCAAGCTTAATACACACCGTAACAGTTTAATTTCTATATAGAATTTCCCCCTATAAATTATAACTGTCATTTCAGACACTGCATGCATGTAAGACAACAACAGGTTCTGGCCATATGTTTTTACAGCAGCAGCTTCATAATGCTCAGCTTCTTGCGATAATCTTTGACTCTCCTCCAAATACACTTGATTGACTAACCTTTCATCATAGCTGCAAATGGTTCCCAAAAAAGGATGCAAACAGGCATTGATAATTAAATGTTGCCCAATGACCGCCAGCATCCTGAATCAGGAACAGGTCGTACTGTGAAAGACAAACACCTGCATTTATTGCCCATCAGGAAGTCCTCTACAATTTTGAGCAAAAAATATCATACAAGCATAATCATATCAGCCTAAAATCCTCAATTAAAATGCATTCACAAATGCTTACCATGCTTACATTTTTGTCCTCAAAACCATAATTTAATTTTTCCAAGTATTAAGTCTATAATAAGTTAGGGGCATGTAGAGTTCCAATTTTGAGAATGGAGACCTAGATGCTATGCCTAAAGTGCCACCTGTCATTGGCAAATTACCTCAATATTTATGAAACATACAAAAGTGGTTTGAAATGGTTGAAACCAATGGTTGCATCTAAAAAATGTATTTAAAAAACCACCCGAACCAGCCCATTAATTTGCTCCTAGGAATTGTTAAGTGGGTTCTTGCGAAAGTCTCATGCAGTGTACAACCTAGTTGGGCCTTAAAAATAAACCTCATGAACTTATTAATATTCAAAAAGACACCTGCTATTCAATGTTTTGCCTTAAAAAAAAACCAAATTATTTATATTCATAAATAAAAGCACTTGACACAGACCCTAGGCATACCAATTTGTAACTGGAAAAAAGCAAAAACAAACAGTGCACAGATATACTCTCTGGATGGTAATGTGCTTTATTCTCCAGCTTGGATGACAGTCCTTTCCTGCAGAGAAAATACCAAAGGGTAAAAGACAGCTTAACTGACCTGTGTGCTGCCTCCGATGCTTGGTGAGGGCATGACGTGTCCCGCCAGCAAAGCCACAAAGGTCACACAGGAATGACTTCTCGCCTGTTGCAACAATAAACAGATGAGAGACTGCGGAGGTCACAGATCATTAAAACATATCTATCAAGGCTTTCAGGGTTACTAATTCCTCCAATCAAATGTTTCCATGTAAATATGTCAAATGGGAATGAAATTACCACTGCGGTTTATTGACTGTGATAAAATCTGAAAAGCACCACTGAACATAATTACATACTTGTCAGACCCATAAAAATTAGCTTTATTATCAATGGAATGGTTTTGTACAACTTCATTTCTGTTAGATGTCTTCCAGATGGGGCTGCTTTATGCACTTGAACAGTTTTTATGCATATCCTGATTTTTTACAATTCCCATACATCTGGCCTTTCTGTGCTGAGCAAAGACTGCCTGGAAAAGTTAATATACAGGATATATATGGTTCTGCTTAAATAAAAATATATTGGATTTACCAACAAAATAAAGATGTTGAGCAAATTTTAACTGACTTGATCACAGTGCTCCTCAAGAACCTCCCAGTAAATTATAGGAATTAAATTATTTTTCAGAAAAGAAAATAAGCAACAATAAAAACCTATGTTATTCAGTACCAATGGTAGCTCAATGCTGTTTATGTTCTAAAACTTTCAAAATGAGGAAAAACAAGTCTGGGGATTACTACAGAAATTGAAGTAGTACTTGCATTGTTCATATTTAACAATACAGTATGTTTTTCTTCTAAGCCCCTGAAACCATTAAAAGATAGATTTGGTAAGGCTGCTACTTGTTAAATGTGTGTAAGTGTACACGTATAAAGTATTTTTATTCCAGATAAAATTTTGCCTTATGCAGTTTATAAATGCAGTATATCATTTCACAGTAGCATTTTTAGTCAGTAAAGCCCAGGCATGTGAGGCAGATTCATCCCACAAGACCAACGAAGAAGGATATTATAGAATAATAATACTAACATTGGAGAGAGCCAGTGAGATTATAATGAAGCTTTAACACACAACGAGTCATTTGGCTCATTTGGAAACAAATTGTACCCTCCCACCTAGATACCAATGAAGAGGAATTAAAGGAACTGGGAAACAAGTTTAGATAAATGGTCAAATTTCCTTTATACTTTCAACTCACAAGGAGGAGGATTTACAATGTATGCAATATCATGGGGGTTAAAGAAGTCTGTTTCCCAGTTCCTGTTGCTCCTACGAGGCAGATAACTGTCTTCCTGCTTTAAAGAGAGTACCAACCTGCTGTGCAACAGCTTTAATTTTCTGACTCCTAGCCAGCCATCTATTCTACCTATTGCCATCTTCAATATTAGTATTAATCTAACCTATTGGTAGGTTTCCATCTTGAAGAGGCATGAAACATGGCAGCCATGACTGGACTCAGATGATTGACAGCCAAGGAACTATATATGTCTCTAACAATACAACCGTATCCCCTACCCCTCCCAAGGCCTGGTCAACCATTTTCATCTGCCCCACCTAGCCCTAAGGAAGGGTTAATAAGCCCCCAAAAGGACAGTCCTCCTTTTGTCTATCGCAGATGCTCAGCTAGCCGTACCTCATCCTAGCTGGCTCAGCTAGCCATGCCTAGCCTTTGGCCATCCTGCTAGGTCTATTCCTTGTCTAACAGTACAAGGATTTGCACCTTTCAGGTCCTGTTAGTCCTCAGCAGTGGAAAGCAGGTGGCACTAGGATGGGAAAATCCCTTTTCATCTCTCAGTGCAACAGAAGTGTTTCACTATAAAAAGTAATGGTCTAAAGCAGCGGTTCTCAAACGTTTTGGTCTCTGGAGCCCTTTCAACTTCTAACAATGGTCTCAGGGAGCTCCAAGGAGCACACACTGAGAAACACTGATCTAGAGAAACCTAATGATCCTTTGTAGGGAGGAGTAACATAAAGGACATCACTTTCTCAGGAAGATCAATTGGCCAAGAGTTACACTGTACCATATGTAAAGGGACCCTACTTTTATCTAGGCTAACACACTATGATGCACATTTCCATATGTGCATGCGCCCAAGCACACGCAGCATGAACTTCTGCTCATGAAGCAGATGATACATCCACAATCCAAGCCATTTCCTCAGCACAAAAACAAACACTTAACAAATGTTATTCATACTGTGTCAAGCTCCAAGTGTGGCAATCTGATTGATTAAATCTGGTTGTGTGTTAACCCTGGTGATTGCAACCTGACAATCAAAGTGGTTGTAAACAAGTGTTTCAAATGAATAATCAACAACATATATACCTACATTATAAGATGTCTGTGTAAATTACTAATGGCATCTTACACAAGTGGTTTTGTATAGGTAAGTAAAGCTTATGTGTCATGGAAGAACACAATCATCAGCAACTGAAAAACATGTATGCCCATATTTGGCCTCACAAATCCAGAAGCAGCCTACAAAAGACAGGGCTTTTATACATTACAACAACATGCCTCTCAAGTACACAGAGCCTCTCATGAAGCATCTCATCCAGGCAGAAGAGCTGCATGTAGAAACATGTTTCCACGTGTGGGTCATTCTGACAATTACCAGAAGTTCATTTAGGCTGCTCTCCTATACACACTTACCTAAGAGTAAGTCCCACTGAATACATAGAGACTTATATATATATATAGCACTGTGAGGTATGGACCACAGTTGTCTGATGATCTAGGCAGGGTATGCATTCTTTGTGTAAACTGAAACTTGATAAATAAATATATGGGTAGGAGACAGTGGCAATTAAACTATTCTGTCCTCACTATAAAGTTAAAAAATATTTCAGACAACCAAAAATTAAAACATCCAATTTTTAACCGAAGCCAGAATTTTAAACTCATCAATATCACTGTGATATCACTCTGATTAATATCGCTCTCTAGAAAAATATTTTCTTGTAAGCTTTCGCTGTTCTGTTATAGTTTTCTGCCATTTGTTTTCTTCTGGCACTTCAGTTTATCAGAATATCAAAGAGAAGGCATAAGAGAGCTATAAAACAGCTCAGTTACAATTAATTAAATACTACCTTAATTAATTAATCAATTAGAAATATAAATCTTTTGAGTTATCTAATTCAATATCTCAATACACTATTCACAATTTAAACTTAAATGTTGTTCTATGACTACCAGGAAATTGTCCATCAGCTACGCACTACCCTAAATGAGTTCAACTTGTGTTTTATTTTCTGGGAAGTCTTGAGTGTAGCTAGCAGTTTTATGCTAATAAAGACACACATGATTTTATACTTAATACCCTGCTACCAACTAAGCACAAACCACATGCTCTTGAATTAATCAGGACTCACTATCGAAATTGTATTTGTTACAGTCAGCATCATACCCTATATGCCACCAAACTCTTTAGCATGAACTCAAAAAGGATCCCCACCTGAAGTCAGTGGTAATTGTTTTCATTGAATAAGGGAGTAAGTGAGAATGACTGAGTTTTTAAGGAACAGAAATGTGGCAACACATGTTGTTTTTCTTCAGGATTCACTTCCAGGCACATGAATACTGTACACTAGTGGCTTTGAGGCTGGGAGATGGTTTATGTACACAGTTCCAGTCATGATGATTACTCAGTTTATCACATTCTTTGCTATATCCTTCATGCTTTAGAATTAGTTGTACAGATATTTTATTGGGGCTTTGTTTTTTTTCTGTGTTGACATGCAGACACATTTAACAATTAATAGGCACAATCCTGCACCCAGTAATGTATGCTAAGGCGTTCGTAACTGTGCACACGATTCCGGTATTTCAGTTTTCAACCATCCATTTAACAATTTACCATTCATTCTTCCTCCAGAAATTACAACCTTTAAACTTTAAGGAGGATCTAAGGGGTAATATATCACCTGGGGTATAGGGGGCTGATCTAACATGCCATGTTTATATGATAACAGGAATGTAATAGAAAATGGTTCTTTTCTTAACAACTTGAATTAGTTTCAAGTGTGCCATTTTGCATTCAAATGTAGAAAGACACGGAAACCAATCCTTTATTTTCTATTAGAAAACAGCCACTGTCCCCTATCTCTCATTATGGTGCAGACTACAAGACCTAACAACAAAAATCCATATTATTGATCTAACCAAGTCTCCACAATTATTCTTTAGAAGGAAACGCCGACGATAAATTACATCTGCACTGGCTTTTCATCTGCTGTTCGATATAAGTGATCTCTCAGGGCAGGCTGGAGACCTTAAATCGTCAACACCCTTGTCAAAGAAGCTAAGGAGGCCTGGGCTTCCTACAAACTGCTTTGGAAGAACTTTTAACCTATAATTTCTAGCAACAACTCATTTCATTTTCAGAAAATTGGGAAAAATCTTTTCAAGAATTTTTTTTTAATTTAATGGGACACTTTCATCTTTCTAAGAAATGCCTAGAGAATTCTGATTTGAAAATCATTTTTCTCCTCACTCACATATTTAACCAAGAGTTACCGTACGTACTTACGTTATCTTGCTAAAGAGCTACAAATAATTTCAGAGACATTTCTGCAGTTTTCCGCCATATCTCATGTTGCTGAATTGTTAACAATTGTTCTTAAAGAACCAGGCTAAATGTGAAGTGTTTGTATGCAAACTGTTGTTTGCAGTTACTGTACTACAAATGGCTGATTAGTAAAAGGCATTCAAGTTCTTCACTTTTTTTCCTTGCAAGTTAAACTTGCAACAGCTTTAATTTTAATCCAAAGGTACAGATTTCAACTCTGCTCTTTGGGGTTCATATGGGTGATAATAGTGCAGGTTCACATGGAATTTTCAGCTATTTTTTCTCCACGTGGGCCTCTTTATTTATTAATTATAGATATACCCCACCCCTTCCCTCCTAAAGCTAAAGGTGGTATTCATGCATCTCCAGGCATCTTAAGGACAAAGGAGTTATGTGAATCAGCAGTATACTTTCCAATAATTTCTATTATGGCTAAAGCTTCCCAAAGTACCCATGGTACTTCTTTCACATAAAGCTGTGCCAAAAAATGGTTGCACTGAGAAAAATCAAGAGTAAATATGATTGTGTAAATCAGAATCACCATCCGGTGATGATGACCACTGAAAATACTTTCTTTAATAAAGAAGATGCCATGAATCTGAATCTGATTCATTCGATTTCTGAGGGAAATTAGTGAAATTAATATAACAGAAGTAAACAATAAAATAAATGTTACTATGGAATGGTTTAATTTTAAATAAAAAATTTTATTTCTAGTTTCACCTCCACAAGCACATACCCTTTGTTTACTCATACAGCATCAACCTCACCTAAATCTGACAAATTATCAAGATCCATGTCAAAAATCAGCATACCACTTTCCTGGAGCAGTCTCTAAAGTCCAACTCACCAATAACAATTTTCAGATTATGGAGATAATCTAGAAGTTCTCATAAATATGAAGAGTGACAAATGCACCTGTGAACCAACTGGCAGGCAGGGTCTTTTTCCTTTCTCTTCACATTTGCACCAAGAGAGATATGAGCATTCATTGTCACAGAAAAAAAGAGCCCCTAGTACACAAGTGTTTGGATCATGTACTAAGTCAAAGATCATGTACTAAGTCAAACAAGTTAACCAGGGTTAAGGCACTTCTTGAAAATACCGTCGTCCGGGGTTCTCAACCCCTTCCTGGCCTAGTACCACCTCCGGCCGCGACTCTCCTGCTGCGTACCACTGGGAGTGACTGGTGATGACATCATCGCCAGTTACTTCCAGGTTTTCGGAGGTCAGAAAACACAGGTAGGAGGCTCTGGGTGGGTGGTAGGGCCCTTCTCATCATTCTCGAGAGGCTAGGCCAAAGGCAGGAGCCTCTTGGGAGCGAAAACGCACTGCCAAAAATGCCACATCGGAACAGGGTTGCAGTAGTCTGGTGGTCTGAGTACCACCTGCAGTCAGCCAAAGTACCACTGGAAGTACTAGTACCACTGGTTGAGAACCCCTGCTGGAGTCGTTTTGCTTGTTAGTGGAAGACTCCAATGCAGCCCCTTCCTCACAAATGGGCATTTTCCCCTTACCCACATCAAGAAAAGAAAAGCAAAGGTCAAACCTGTATGCGTCCTATAGTGGTCTTTCATGGCCGATGCTGTGAGGAAGGAATAATGGCATGTAGGCCATGTACACTTATATGGCTTCTCTCCTGTGTGAAGTTTCATGTGATTGTTCAGTGCCCACTTCTCTGTGAAACTTCTGTCACACAAGTGGCATGTAAATTTCCTGTGTGAAAGAAAAGAAAGAAAAAATAAATCCAGGTGTTTATACACATACCCCAAAACTGACAAAAGAAGCATGTTTTTAACCTGAAGTGTGGTAAATGCACAGACTTTCATGAAGAGAATTGCAGACCTGGTCTGTCATGTCTGTATAACCAGGCATTGATTTTTCTGTCGAGACCTGGCACTTCAGCCATTTATTCTCTGCTTTGCGGTTGGGCCCAACGGGTTTGAAAAATTCTGTTATAGTCCAGTCACCCCTGAGGCAAATGTGAGAATAGATTTCACCTGTACAGGCCTACACCACTTATCCAGGGCATGGGCTGTCAGAGCAAAGGCTAAATGAAAAGCTATCCATACTAAACTACTCAGACAATCACACTGTTCCGTGCCATGCTGCTGCTGCTACTGCAGTGCGGAGGAGAAATACTACTTGTAAAAACACTGTAGTAAACAACAACAAAAAACCTCCCTCTAAATTGCAAGGAAGCAGACTTTAAAAGGGGCCACTAAAAGTCTACCGGCCTTCTGTGGTGAAAATCTTTTTTAGTCATTTTTTCAAACCTATTTTGGACCTTCCTACTAGCTAGGAGGCTCCTGTATGGAGTTCAGCATCCTGAAGGGGCTGCTGAGTCATACAAATGCAGGAGGAGCTATTATCCTTTTGCTGCTGTTGTTTGACTTCTTCTTAAAATGACCAGTAACAAATAACGTGAAGCCGAGCCCACCCCATTGGACTGTGAAGTCCACCTGATTCCCCAGAGTAGGAAAATCAATTACACAGGTGACTCTCCCACACTACGGTGTGGGATGTGGCCCACATCGGGTGACGCACATTTGAGAGTTAACACATACAGCGGAGAAGCCCGCCACAGTCCGCCATACTGCCCAGGCTTGGCTGCTTTTGCCCTCTCCGACTTGGCTCAGCTTGCTCGACTTCGAGTCAAGTCGCCGGTCGGAGTGGGTGAAAGCGACTGAGCAAGGGTGAAACCCCTCCCTGAGGGGCATGTCACTCTTGCTCAGCTGCTTTCACCCACTCTGGCTCAGCGATGGCTTGGAGCAAAACATTTCTATATTTCTTTTAAGACTTGAAGTGGTACACATTTTTAAATACTTCCACAATTAAATAATAACACAGAGGGTACAAAATGCTGTTTTTATAGAACTAATTTCTACCCTGATCCTTAATATTAACAGTGTTTTGCTCTTACAGACACTCCTCAGGAGGGAGTTCTGTAATTTGCTGGGACCATGACAGGAATGGTCATGCTGTTAGTTGACACATCCATTTCATGAGGAGTGGAGATTAAGACCTCTCTCTCTCTCTCTCTCTCTCTCTCTCTCTCTCTCTCTCTCTCTCTCTCTCTCTCTCTCTCTCTCTCAATGAGCTGGGAAGAAATATGGTGTGAACCACTCTTTAAGCCTGAATTATTTTGAACTTTTAAAGTTACAACCAGCACCTTGAAAGGAGTCTGGGATCAAAATTAGCAACCACTGCAGCTCATGTACAATTGGAGTAACATTCTCCTGGTAACCTGTCACATTCTTCACTAGCTGCAGTTTCCAAACACTCTTCAAGGGCAGCGACAGATAGAGTGTATTTTTGTAGCGAAGCCTCAAGGTTACACAAGTATGAATGCTGGTTTCCTCCTGGTCTCTCTCTCCAAATAAGGCTGCAGTCTATGAATTGGATGGAACCATTAGAACATGCCCCTGAACACCGTCACTGCATAAACATCTGGAATCAGGCTTGGATCTCAGGGCACAAGCTAGATTTGCTAGTGATGGGCACTACAAGCTTTCTAGATGGCTGCTCTCATTTAGAAAGCACAGTCTGCTAACCATAATCAGTTTTGTCTTATGTGGTCTCAGCTTAACTCTATTAGCTATTTTACATGCAACCAAGGCAGCCAAATATTGGCTTAGAGCAAAATTTGCTGCAGCTAGTTTAGAAATCAAGAGAAAGTTGAGTGGATCTCAAGATGCATTTCCTTCCTTGGCTTTACTTGAAGCAACATAAAACATTCCTGTCGTCACAGATCCCCCTCCCCAAAAGCTCTCAATTAATTCTACTTTGCTAATATACGCTACTAAGTTAATTACGCACAATAAATTTGCACTAGTAGGCAACATTAACTTAGAAAATGCTTTTTCATGTAAATGTCTACAAATTGGGAACTCAAAAGCAAATATAAACTACTGTATAGAATAGAGATTGTCCTTGCTTCCTATTGATTGCAAGGGCTCTCACGATTTCACCATTTAAAGCTTCTAAACTCCATGATTTCATGTGTTGTGGATTTATTCACAGTGGAGCATGATAGTTATGCACCTTTGGAGGTATCACAAAAATCTTGATACAAAGAACACCAATTTTAAACACCTCAAATTTATAAGCTACAAATGGAATCTCAGCGTTAGGAAGTAAGAGACTTTCAAGTAGCAGATGCTGTCAACAAGCAAGTTGATTGACATCATCATCATGCATTGTTAGTGAGTTTCCAGAAGGATCCAACTGTAGACTGCTGGACATAAAATGCTAGATTAGTTAGCCTGTTCCAGAAAGGCAATTCTAATACACTAATTAGATACAAGTATGACCAATTCACAATTAATCTTTCCACATGCTTCATCCAAAATTTTCTTCATTCTCCCACCATCACAAAGCTTAGAATCAGCATAAGGTAAAGGTATCCCCTGACAATTAAGTCCAGTCGTGTCCGACTCTAGGGTGTGGTGCTCATCTCCATTTCAAAGCCGAAGAGCCAGCGTTGTCCGAAGACGCCTCCGTGGTCATGTGGCCGGCATGACTCTCCTTGCCGCAGCGCGTAGCATGCAGCTGGAACATGGAGCGCTGTTTACCTTCCCGCAAGCGGTACCTATTTATCTACTCGCATTGACATGCTTTGGAACTGCTAGGTTGGCAGGAGCTGGCCAAGCAACGAGCGCTCACCCCGTCGCGGGAATCGAACTGCCGACCTTTCGATCAACAGCTTATGGTTCAGCGGTTTAACCCGCTGCGCCACCCGCTGGCCTATCAGCATAGAATCAGCATAGTTGGGTCTTATTTGTGGTCATTGCCTTCCCTACCGACTACTTAGTTGGTCAATCTGGTATTCCCAAATTGGGCTGAGAAATACCTGTTTGAAATCCTGGAGAGCCACTGCCAGTTGACAATACCAAGCTAGATGTATCAATAGTCTTACCCAGTATGAGAGGGCCACTATGTATCCTTCTTCTGCACCCCAAAACCATCATTGTTCCTAAGCTCTATCACTCGCCTCTCCCACTGAGATTGATCTTCCTGAACTTTGCATATCTCAGCACAGAACACCATCACATCTCTGCTCTACTTCTGCCTTATTCCCATAAGCAAGACCAAATATGTAAAAAAAAACAAAAAAACATGTTGCTTAGCTTTATACAGTACTTCACATCTATCAATCTGTAATAATGCACATCTGACAGGGCCAGTCCACGACTTCTTTGTGCGCCAAATGCTGCTCCCCCATTACCTGGTGAAGTGCAAGGTCTTTATTCCTCCCGCTCCCTGGATTCGAAAAGGAAGAGGGGGATGAAGCGGAATAGGAAGTATGGAGAAGAATGGTTGGGTAGAGCATCTTGTTCTAGCTCACCACTCTCCTCTTCACCCCACTTTCTCTTCTGCTCCATCCCCCTCTTCCTTTTCCAATCCAGGGAGTGGGAGGAGTAGGCGCAGCAGTGATAAGGGGGTGGGACAGAGGTGGTTCCCCCTACCAACCTGCTATCTGAGACGTCTACCTCAGTTTACCTCGTGGACAGGCTGGCCCAGACATCCGACAATGCAAACTTATAAGTGAGATTGTAGAACCATGGAGAAATCAGAACCACTTCATCATGGCTTGCCTCAGACAAGGATGGGCACATATTTGAACCCAGATGCCAACTGCTCCATCTAAAGCTCTGCATGGACTATCAAGATCATAAAGGTTACAGCCTCAAATAAGCCTATTGCATCACAGTGCCTGCTACAAGATTCTTCAATTTTTGTTACTTTAAACAAAACTACAAAATCAGGGTGCACGTGATTGCCATATCACCACATCACCATAAGAAAACTAACCTATTTTTAGTTTGCTAAAAAAAAAAAAAAAAGGTATATAGAAGTTTGGTACTCTGCTCCAATTCGTACTAAAACATTAATAAACAATTCACATAATTTGCATAATACAATCTGACGAAAAATTTCTTTACAAGGTCTTTTTTTGCATGAGTTATACCTACTTTAAGCAATTGATAAATTTCCCAATAAAACCATTTTGAAACTCAAACAGAGAAAGATAAAAGAAGCAAGACTGGGGTGTGTGTGTGTGTGCGTGCGTGCGTGCGTGCGCGCGCGCGCGCGCGCGCGCACGCACACACACACACACACACACACACACACACACACCCCTACAGAATAGAAAACAGACTTTCAAATTACTGTATCACTTGATCACTGCTTGGTGGCACTAGCAAATGACAAATATAGCTAAATACTTCCAAACGCACAGTAAAAAATATCATGTCCGTATATCTCTCTGACAGGTCTTCATGCATTTCACATTTCAAAAGCATGACAGGGATCTTATTTCTAAGATAAATTCCCCTATCTACTTATTTCCTCATGTATTTATTGTGGATCTAACCTTCTACTACAAGAAATAAATAAGCAGGTTAAGTAGATGCTATCTTTTAACAAATAGTTTCTCTAGACTGTATTACAACTTTATGAATGACAAAATAAATCCCTCATTTTTAAATCTTCCAAGATGTACATTTAACAGCATTGCACCTATTGAACCTCAATGCATACCCTATTATTCACATACAATAAAAATGTTCAAGTAAGGTTGAGAGACTGTCTTAAAAATGACAAAAAACAGCAAATACGGACTGAATACAGAAAGTGAATCTCCAATTCACCATGCTGTAGCTAGGTGTTGAGGCAAATATGATTGTTAGGCAAATGTGGCATTGTTAAATCAGAATTATTACAGCCCTATACTAGTTTTCTCTCTCTTAAATTTGTGTCCTACTCCTTCTAGGAGTTCAGAGGCAGTGGCGTCCTAACATGGGGGGAGCTGGTGTGCTTCACCCCAGGCGCAGAGCGTCCGGGGGGCGCGGCAGCCGGGCTCGGGGCTGCGCAGCGCGGCACCGGAGCCCAGCTGCCACACCCCTCGGAAGCGTCACTGGCTTCAGGAGGCTCCGCTCCGAAGCCGGGAGAAGCCCTACTTCGAGCGACCACTCAGCTCGGCGGTCAGGGCCTTCTGAGAAGGTTCTGCGCGTCATAGCGCCTTTTACTCCCTTTCGCGCCTTTTACTCCCGTTTGCCCTCAGAAAGGTTTTGCGCATGCGCGAAAGGGAGTAAAAGGCGCTTTGACGCGCAGAACCTTCTCAGAAGGCCCTGAACGCCGAGCTGAGCGGTCGCTCGAAGTAGGGCTTCTCCCGGCTTCGGAGCGGAGCCTCCGGAAGCCAGTGACGCGCCGAGTGGGCGCGCTGCTTCCGGGGGCTCCGGTCCGGTGGCGCGCTACTCAGCCCCGAGCCTGGCTGCTTTGGGGGGCGCGGAGCGATGGGGGCGCTCCAACCCCCGCCCCCCCAGGCACTGGGAGGGCTGAGTACGCCACTGTTCAGAGGTTTGGTTTGGTTGTTAACTTCCCAACAACCCCATGAGGTAAATTATGGTAAGCTGAGGGATAGTGGTTCACCCAAACCACCTCCCCGGTGCCCTTCTTAGCTGAACGGGAAACTGGACAGGTATCTTCCATGTCCAAGGTCAAAACTGTAGCCACTAACATAAGAACATAAGAAGAGCCCTGCTGGATCAGGCCAAAGGCCCATCTAGTCCAGCTTCCTGTATCACACAGTGGCCCCACCTGATGCCTCAGGGAGCACACAGCCAACAAGATAACCGGTTTCCTGCTGCCACTCCCCTGCACCTGGCACAGAGAAAACTTACTTCTAAAACCAGGAGGTTGCTTATGGCTTGTAAACTGTGATGGTCTTTTCCTCCATGAATCTGTCCAAACCTCCTTTAAAGGCATCTAGGCCAGGTGCCATCACCACATCCTGTGGCAAGGAGTTCCACAGATGAATTACATGCTGGGTAAAGAAATATTTTCTTTTATCCATTCTAACTCCCCCTCCTCTCAATTTTAGTGTAAGTCCCCTGGTTCTGGTGTTGTGCGAGAGGGAAAAATTTTTTCCCTCCACTACACCATCCCTCCCTGGGGGCCATTGGCCTGCCCGGGCTGGGAGGGAGCCCTTTAGGCCATCCGCCACATCTTAGGCAGAATTGGGCTGCCCGTGAGCTATTTTGTTTATTGCTCATCTTTGTTGGACAGTAGCAGAACACCTATTCAGTCCACCTGCTGAGACACATGTTCCAGTAGCGTACCCGAATAGGTCAGAGGTTAGGTAGGGAGAGGCTGAAGTGGTCTCAACCCCTCCAATCAGAAAGGCAAGTGAGGACCCCTAACTAAAGTTATTAGAAACAGGGCATTAAAACTGTGCAGGGCTGTTGGTGCGGACAATCACATGGTTAGCCTGTGTTCTGTGGGATCTAGCCCATTTCTGAGGCTGGGAAAGATGGTGAAGGTGAAGAGGAAACTGTATTGATGCATACATGGTTTGAGGTATAACCCTCTTACCATTTGTCTAGATTCTACCCAAATCAGATGAGAATGGAACACATCCTATTGTAGCTCTTCTAGTCCAACAACACATCCTGGTATTGGTTCCTCAGATATTGTTACACGGTCCCTTATTCTTATTTATTAATATTTATATACTTCATTTCAACAGAGGTTCCCAAAGTAGTTTACATAGAAAAATAAATGAAAAGATGGTTCCCTGTCCAAAAAGGGTTCATGGTCAAAAAAAGAGATGCCAGCAAACAGCCCTTTGAGTAGGCTTACCAGATCTCCAACCGGGACAGAGTGCTAGACCTTTAGGAGAAGGAATGTGGGCAGGTGTAGCTTGTTAAACCTTAGAGCACAATCCTAGGCATGTCTACTCAGAAGCAAGCCCCACTGAACACAATGGGGCTTGCTTCTGAGTAGACATGCCTAGGATTGTGCTCTAGGACTTAACAAGCTACACCTGCCCACATTCTTTCTCCTAAAGGTCTAGCACTCTGTCCCGGTTGGAGATCTGGTAAGCCTACCTTTGAGAAGATGCTATGCTTGGGTGAATAGGGATAGTTGCTCTCCCCTTGTTATGTAAAAGAGATCCACCACTTTAAAAGATGCCTCTTTGCCCAATTTTTCCAGAGGAGACCTATCTATTTTTTAGTTTCTAAAATTATGACCTACATGCAGAGATGGAAGCTGACCACAGAATTTTCAAAAAATATATAGACCAGAGGCTTATGGGCCAATTTGATGCAACCAGTAACCATTACCTTGTAATTCTTACAGTATGCATTAAGGCATAATGGAAAGTTCATAATTTATCATCTTCCACTGTATTATAATATGTCAATTTAACAACATTAATCCTGCTACAGAGCTCTTTATAATATACAATCACTTAAAATAATGTCACATCCCACTATTTAATGCACATGGAGGTGTGTTTCATTAACACACCTCTATGAATTTTTACTAGTACAAATATATAATGCAGAAAAAATGGAACATCTGTATATATAATATTAATGAGTCAAACCCCTTTGCACCAATAAAGCTCAGTGTTTCATTTGCGTGCTATTTTTACTTTACCTTATATATCATACAATCCTATAGGAGTAGGGTAACCTTCTCAATAACCTAGTCAACATACATTTACTAAGTTAATACTTCAATTTTCATTAGACATATAAGATCTGCCACTGCGGGCTAGTAACGTCCTCAGGATTTTAGTGATCTCATGTAATTTCAGTTGAACCAGTATGAATACTTTCATTTATTTGGCTATTTAATGAATGATTACTTAGCCCTCAGACGTTTATAGATGTGATCAATGATCCCACCATTTAGCAATAAAAATAACTGCAAGCAAAACATTCTGGAATCAGTCTCTAAATTAGCAGACAGCAAAGTCCTAATATGCACTCAAATTACATTAATGGTGTTGAAGAAAACTTGTTTGAAATGGAGAATTGTTGCATTACAATTGTTTCATGTGGCGTTTCATGTGGACCTACCTGACAAGTGGAATAATCTGTTCTCCCTTATATTTGAGGCGTATACACATTTACTTGTTTTGGTTTTTTGGACTTTTTGTTTGATCCACAAACCACTTAATGGGACATCAATTAGATCAAGTTATCTTAAATCAATGAATTTTAACTCAATTGGCTTCTAGACCTGGCTTTTGATTAGAGTGAGTGAAGAGTGGTCCACCAATTTACTCTTATTAATAAGTTTCATTCTGTGTTGTTAATTAAGTTAATACAATATATTTGACAGCATTAAAAAATACTGCAATTGTTATGTCAGGAGGCCTTTAGTCAGCAAAATTCTGCAGGTCTCAGGGTCCCAGTTCAAAAGCAAAGCACATATCTGCATGATCTCTTTTAGTGCCAAGTTCATGTTATGTTAATTGCCTCCGTAGTTTAAATTAAATGAAGGTGTTTATAATGACTCAAGAAAGAGCCCTGAGCTTCTTTTTCCACCATTAAACAGATAATCTTTGAGTCTGTTTGGCTCTCTTTTCTGAATTTGCAAGTAGTGATCAAATAATTTAGCTTGGGGCTATGGTCATCTTGATACTACTATGGGCTTCTCCCTAGACGGAAATATGCTGCTTTCAGTTCCCAATATTTACTTGATCTTTTCTATCAAAGGGATTTATTTATTTAGCCATTCAGTAGTCCAGTAGCTTTATTATATCACTACTAGCTTGCAGTGAAACATCAAAGATGTGACAATTCATCTATCTCACAGTAAAAGGTAAACTTGCTTGGGATGATGATAGTCAATTTCATTAATTCAAAAGCATGTTCAAGTTTACAGAGCAAAAGGATTTATTCCAGCTTTTTTTAAAAAAACCTTTACTATCTGGTCATCTCCAACAGCTGAAGGTGACCAACTTTTAAAACCCAAAACAGACAACTACTGCCAACATTTCATTTTCATCACCTCAGTGTCAGACTATCAGGATAAGAAATGTGGAAGGGTGAATATATCGTAATCCTCCCCCCTCAATTCACATTGGATAGACTCTCTTGGCTGACAATGGTGGAAAACAGTGAGAAGCAGAGAAGAGGTGCTCTGTGTCTACCAGCTGTAGCTTGGTTTTCACTGTATCAATATAAACACGTTAAATTATAATTGGTGAAATTAAAATATATACTAAGAAGAAGCATACATCTGGGTCATGGCTTAGCTACAAAGCGAACCTACTGGCAAACCGATTAACTCATATTTGACTGGAACTATTAAAATACAGAATGAAAAAAAATCTAATAAATCTAGCATGATCTGCTAGGTACCATGGGACCAGAACCCATGTCCTTTGTTCCAGAAACAGATATCTTGGAATAGCCAACAAAAGGAAACCATAGCCATGTACTACTTTCCCTGTTGTTTTAATTTCCGGTCTTGATCCTTGGGTCACTTTTCTAACTGGTAGTAAACACTATTTAAATCAAGTCACCTCATTTGACCAAATTGTCCTAGACAATTTGCTGGCAACCTGGAGTCAATGAATCAGGATTCCCTCACTCTAGGTCTGCTTGGTACTAGCTCTGATATCCACCCTTCCTTACAGCGCAATCTTGCTTAAATTTAGACCACCTTAGCTCTCGCTCCGCTGGTCTAAAATGACATAAACGTGCTGTAAAGCACATTTGCAACAACAGGAGAGTAAACAGCGCTGGCGCAGAGGCTGGTATCGCTTATTCTGCGGCCTAATTGGACCCACGCCGATCGACGCAGGTAAGAGCCGCTCCAGTCGGCGGGAGGGAGGGCTGGGGTGGCAGGAGAGGGGGTCCCATAGGCTGGCCCGGGCTGGGAGGAGGCGTGGATATCGGATATTCTATGCCCCGTCGTAGTCCTCACCGGCCTTACACAGCTGCCCCGGATGTGCACCAGCTCCAGAGCTGGCATGCATCCGAGGAGGTCCATAGGCCCCAGGCTTGCCTACACCCGGGGAAGGGGATAATGTCCCCTTCTCCCGAGGTGCGCTCCAGCAGCGCCGTGCAGCCCAGAAAGGGCTTAGGATACAGCAGCAGGCCCTTTAGGCCAGCCACGTATCTTTACATAGGATTTCGCTGAAAGTTTCTATGACACACTGCTTCAGAGGATACTGATCGGAGCTGTCACTCCCTTAATTCTGCCGATCACCTCATCTGGAAACTGATTCATGTCATCAACGTGGCCGAGCAGCTAACAGTGAGCCCACACTCTTGTGGGACTAGTGTGGAAAAGGTTATTCACAATGGCTTCACTTTTAGTATTTTTCCTTCAGTTAGTCCCAGAGAAATCTCAACCAATGCACAGTAGGTTTTCCATGATTTCTATTCCAGGTCAAGAGTCAAGGAAAGATCCAACAAAGAGGTCCTAACTATTTCAGGTTTCTCTGCTGAATCATAACCCAATAATTCGAGTACATGAGCTCTGCCTGACCGGTTAACAAGTTATATAGAATACCGTAGTTCTTCCGTTGCATCTTGCCCAATTCAATGGTTAAATAAATTACATAAGAAATGAAACTACTGTATTTAAACAACAAAAAGTTTATCAATGTTTTTACTGTTAATTTATCCTTTAAGAACAATCTACATATAATCTTTATCACTGAAGGAACAAAAGGGTGATGAAATTACCTTGGTCCTCTGAAAAACACTAATTCTTTATAGGTGAAGCTTCCCTATGTCCTACTGGTTTTGAATTACAGAACCAAAGTTATATCTTGAATTTCCTATGAATATGCAAGAATAGGTACAGTCTTTTTATTCATGCTGTTTAGAATGAAATACAATAGTTACAATATTTATTCAGCTATGCAATAGGTTTTTACATTTTTAAAGAGAAACGCTAAACTGATAGGGAGGTTATGTGTATAATGTCAGACACTACCAAATATTGGCCTACTATGAGGCAAAAACTAGAACTTTTGAGTGATGGAATATTTCTGCAAAAATTTTAAATGTTCACATTTAGTTTCAAGCCTGTTTGCTGTCATTGTTTTCCTTCTCTGCTAATGCTCTGGTGTCCTTACTGTTTTCTGGTTCTTTCTCCTTTCTAGAATGATCGAATGTAGTCACAAATCATGTAGTGAACATGACATCACCCTGAGCTAGTTCAGATGATCCAACAACCCATATTTTGTTGGATTGCAAAAAGAATGGGAAGGAGTGCTCTGCACTCCTCTTTCCCTCCTATTCCCTACTATCCTTGACACACAGTTTTGATGCAAGAATCCTACAGCCCTATCCTATCCAGTGCCAGACAATCCTACAGCCCTATCCTGGTAAACCCCCAGCCGCAATGGGGCTACTCAGATCTGCGCCAGATCAATCACTGGCGCAGAACTGAGCAGCCCCGTGCAAGTGGAGAAGGCCTGGGAGGGGCATAGGATATGGTGCAAGCCTATGCCACCAATCCTGCCCCTTCCCGGGCCCGGTTCGCCCCCTCTCTGCCCTCCTCCAGGCCCTGCATTGCTCAGAGAAGAACTTGCCTGCTCCAGTGCTCTGTCTGCAGGATCAAGCGTTGGTGGGACGCCACAGGTCTTCCTGTTGATATGCCTTGCTTGCGGGGTGTCACCAATGTGCTTTATGGCATGTTTGTGACACCCTATGCCGGTGTAGCACCTACTGCGCCAGCATTAGCAAACAATAGAATTGTGCCACAGCCACTAGTTAGATAAACCACAGTTCCATGTGTTGTCTGAACCCAGGAGCTGTGGTTTAACTGAAATTTATAAACCAGGTAGGTGACCAAGATCAGATGCTGGTTTTATATCCTGGATTGTAAATCACAGATAAAAACCACCAATCTCTGATTCAAATGATAGGATGCCCTAACAAGGATTTATTTCTTTGTGCAGTCAGGCACACAAGTGAAGGAAGGAAAAAAGCAGAGGGGGAGGAGGCACATGCAGGACACACACACACACACCTTCCTGCCATGTTCATAATCCAATAAACCATGGTTTGTTAGATCACCTGAATCGGGCAACTGTTACATAGCTAACCAGACTGAGCTATGTGATGTTACTGTGTACAAATAAAGCCTATACTTCATGGCATCATCACATTGGATATTTGCCTTCACACTGTATGGTCAAACACTTTCAAGATGTCAAGAAAAAATGCCAGAAAATGAGAATTGTTTTTCAGTATTGCCAATAATATTTATAAAAAGCACCCCTTTGCCTTCGACTGAACTGTAGTATGACGACAAAAATGCTCTTGAACCATACGGTTACAATACCTTAATGCATAACCACAGTCAAACTGCTACGTTTAGCTTTGACAACATATTGGGGGAAAGGGCATTAACAACCTTATCAAAGTTGAAATAGACACTAATCCCATGTTTAATCTCTAGTGAGGCCAAAACAATGATCAGTGGCTTTGAATTTTTTTTTAAGACAACATACATTACATTTTATGGGGTGAGGGGAGGCTTTCCCTCAAGACTTCTCAAATCAGAAACCTCTGCATTGGAACTGGATTTTCTTTTTTAAACATTATCCTTCCTCTTTGCTCACAAGAGAGACTAAATATAATTGAAAATGCTAGATAGGCTTCTTGCTGTTCATATACTTATCTGAAGGTGTTGGCTGCTCTTTTAGCTAGAAGCAAACCTCCAGTAGATTCCTATTTATCTCCTTGCCAATCAAGAAGTGAATGACTGACAGTAACATAGCCTTATCTAGGCCTCCTGTCTGTGGTGCATTCTGCTAAGTGATGTCATCGCTCTAGCAGAAGAAAATAAGCAGATTATTACAGTGACTAGAAGCAAACTAAACATTTGGATTTTTGCATGGACAGATTTACACACTGTCTGTCAGATAAAGCACAGTTTGCCTGCTGCTTACACAACAAGAATGTGCCTGACAGCTTCTTCCCAGCTTTAGTATCTGATTACATAAATAGGCCATTCCCCACCATTCCTAAAGACTGACAGTCTGTCTTAGTTTAAAGAGCAATTTCTGACTATCAGCTTTTCTGTCTTGCACACTGCTCTGATTAACATCAGGGCACTTCCTGGAGGTCCAATCCGTTGGGGTTTCTTTTTCTGTTCTCTTACATACAGGATTATATTTTTAAAAGTTGTGCCTATATGAAAAAGACGTATTATTATCTGTATAAAACACCTGAAAAGAAATATCATAATCTTGCTCAGGCCTTACATGTTAGCGATGGTGTTATGAAACTGGACTTTAGTGAAGGAACTCTTCAAGCTAATTTTTGTGAATGAAAAATTGGTCAACATGGCAGCATAATGTCATAAGTGTTTAAACTTACTAGAGCCTATTTATAAACTGAATTTTACAATGATCAGCTCTTTCATACCCTTCATCTGTACTTAATAAGTACAATACACATTTTCCCAGAGGTTATCTATTACTTATGCATGAAAGAGGATGAAAATTATTATTTATTAAAAAATTATACCCCACCTTTCCGCTTAAAATTAAAGTGACCAAAAAGGCTATCAACATAATAAAGCAATACAATCAAAACATTAATAAGAATAATACAACACAAACAATAGCAGCAACACCATAAAAGGAGGAGAAAGTTCAGCAGCAACAATTAAAGAGAAGAAGATAAATGAAAAAGGTTTTCAACTCCTTTCCATTTCCGTCTTGTTGTTCCCCCAATTTAAGTTGCATGACCATTGCAGTGTTGCAATTGAGATTGTCTGGCTGAGAGGTACATATGAGATGAGGGAATGAATACAGGTGTCTCCCGCTTAACAACGGGGATACTTTCTGAAATCCCCGTCGTAAAGTGAAGCCGTCATTAAGCAGGTCTTACTGTGCTTTGAAGTTTAGCACTGTGCTTAAAGCCCCAGCCGTTAAACATCCAAGCTCTTATCTTGCCCATTAGCTGTTTGGCTTTAGGTAAGGGCTTTGAAGTTCAGCGCTGTGCTTAAAGCCCCAGTGCTGAACTTCAAAGCCCTTATCTAAAACCAAACAGCTGATGAGCACGTTTCCTTTGCTCTTTTTAACTGGGAACCTCCGTCATATATCAGGATCGTCATTAAGCGATCTGTCATTAAGTGTTAAGAGTACAGTTAACCCAGCCAACCAACCCAGAAGGACATCACAATTGATGGTGAAAGCCTCTGAGAGGTCCAGTCGGACCAAAAGGGTTGCACTCCCCCAGTCTAGCCCCCAGCATAGATCATCCATCAGGGTAACCAAGACTATTTTTGTCCTAAAACCAAGCCTGAAATTGGATTGAAAGGGGTCCAGATAACCACTCTCATTCAGGAAAATGTAGTTTATATTAGATTCCCAGGTGACATAAAAGGATTATGGTAGTACAGGGGGCTAGAATAGTGTTCTACAAGCTGGCAATGTCAGTTCCAGCTTTTGGGAGGGCAGGGGGACCCCAACATCCTACTGCTTAAGTGCCACCACGAGAAAAATCTTCCTTTGTGCCATCACTACAGCAGCAATATAAAAGAGGATTCTTGACCATCCCTACGTAGCTTCAGGGCAGTCCAGTAGCAAGTGAGAAACCCAGCTACCCTCCCCCTGCCAGCATCCTTAACTGTCCAGGAACTGGCAGGACTACCAGGAAGTTTAGAGCGGTACTGATCCCAGGGAAGGAGGAGGCTGCACTGCTCCCACTCCTCTTCCCATTGCCCAGTAGACCACGGGGATGCTTATTGGACAAATAGGGGAGGGGAGCAGCAGCAGGAGTGGATGGGAGTCCTTCTTCTCTAGGGGTTGGCACCATTTTAAAATTCCTGGATACTCTGACCCCTGACACTGCATTGGGGTGGAACAACCAGAAATATTTAAATTGCACCAATACTGAAGAAAGAGAAAGATGCTCTGCTTCCACCTCTCTAACATAGGCCAGGAACCATCTATAGACAGGGCTTAATGGAATACAGGTGTCCCCCGCTTAACAATGCTCTGGAGTCTCCAGGCTTTGGACTGAGTTTTAAAGAGTCTCCCCAGGCAAGCAATGCGGCGAGGACGCCACTGCTTACTGCGACCCTAGAGAAAATCCCTGCCAGGGTCACTACCATAGGTTTTACCATAGGTTTGGGAGCCACTCCTTTATTCTGCTCAGAAACCCTCTCATGTGACTCCTCCTGTGTCTGTCAAGGGACAGGGGCTGGTCAGCGGAGTCATCCAGTATGCCCTTTCAGACCAGCCTCTCATCCTTGGCTTCAGCTGGTTTAATACAGCTTCCACTGGAGCTGCAGCCCCTTCCCTTCCTGGCCACCCCACCATCCTGTGGCTCATAAAACCTCCTTGACTCTCACTCAAGTGCAGCTCCCCCACTGAGGCTCTGCAACGTATCTGCTTGGCGTGCCGGCAGCTCTCCGACAGACACAGACACTTCCAGCTGTCTCGAACTGCCGTCCTTCAGATCTTCAGGCATATATGAGACGGTCACCCTACCAACTGAGCCAGACCTCCTGCCCACACTACACATTTACACTGGTTTAATTGTCAATCTCCCCTGCCCCCAGAAACCCTGGGAACTGTCATTCTTCATGGGGAGAGCCAAGAGATCTCTAAGAGAGAGTTCTTAGCACCCTCAAACTACAATTCTGAAGGTTCTTCAAAGCATGACAATTAAAGTGGTATAAAATCTGTATAAACTGTGGTGTATATATGCCCCAAGATTTTGAGCCACATCCTGTTGTAGTCAGCAGGAAAACTCATGTGTTTTTAATCTTTTTTGGGCTGCCCCCATCATATTTACATAACAGAGTCATTGTAATAAGTGCTTTCACACAGGTATTTTTTAATGATTTCATTATTTTTCAAACAGTATGAAAGAAAGGCAATGTATGCATCTGACTCCTTTGCTCTTCTGGACTGAAGTTACACAAACTAAATTAAATTGTCACACAATGACCTCTGTAACCTTAATATAGGTTTATTTTATTAATTTTTCTTCTGCTGATCTGTTAAAATAATCCTGCTTTCCTCAATCTCATCAAAATTCAACTAAATAAACTCAACTGCATTTTTACAGGACTTCGTTGCAATTAATTAAACACAAACTTCCAAGAGACCTTCACCACCACCACCCCAACAGCTAAACAGCAGAAAGTGTTAATGAAGTTATCTGAAAAATGTTTCTAAGCTTCGAAAAGGGTAAGCACATAAAGAGCTCGGCTGGTTACAGTGGTAAACAATCACAAGTCATAACCACAATATTGTTCCTAGTTATTTCGGCTATAACTTGCAGGGCTTCAGAGCCAGACAAACCAGATGAAATATGTTGCTTCAGGTCTGCTCTGATGGATCCCTCTGAAATATCCACATTATTGCTTTTATTTTATTATGTACCACACTTCATAACTGTACACTGCAGAATACAATAAAAACTGCACTACACTGCTTTAAGTACTTATTAAATAGGTCAAAAAGTTACCATAACAAATAACTTGTTCCATTCGGGGTCCATTAATAACGTATCTTGTTGTGCCTCTAAAACAAAAGTGGGGGAAGGAGAACCAGGAACTCCTGCCATTCTGTTTTCTTTGTGTTAAATATAAACAGCAAGTGCTACGCACACAGAATTTCTCTGAAAAGCATGCCTCTCGACTCTCACCGAGACCCACACAGCAAAGTGACAATATTGTTATGCCATTAGCTCATAAATTGTAGAAGACAGACAGGGAATAACAGGGACCTATATGCAGGGAAAGATGCCACTGGAGATGAAATCTGAAGACAGATGCACAGCAAATGGAATGGATAAAGCCAGAAAGTTGTTTTCAAGGACAGTTGATAGGTCTCTTTACCATGCAAAGGCTACATTACAGTACAAGATGGCCAACAGTTGGCCAATGCAGGGTCAAGGGAAGGAGAAACATTATGAGATCTATGCCTTGTTGGCTTTTATACTCCAGGCCAAGACAGCCGTTTTCCAGAGATCTTTTGGGTCGCCCCAATTAGCTTCCTCTTTTCTTTTGGCTGCTATGATGAATGTTGCTGCTAATTAGAATTTATAGGGTGTTTTTAAATAATTTTGAAGCATTTAATATGTCATATGACTTTGTATTGTTTTCAGTATCTCTAGATTCCCACCTTGAAGACAGTTGGTTCAAAGGCAGGCTATAGATATTTTCAATATGTAAAATAATCAATCAATCAAATCAGTGGTTTCTTTAGGGAGGGTTGCAAAATGTTAGCAAATGTTGTTCATGTTTGGAACTCGCACACTTTGCATCCTGGTCCTCATACCACACAATATACTGTCTGGCAACGCATTTGTAACGGTTCATTGACCTAATGTTTGACATTATTGATACACAACAAAGCGTAAAAAGAATTGACCTAAGGCAGCCATCTGAAAACTGAAATACGGTATAAACTGTAGAAGAGAAGAATTCAAACTACATAGAGAGCTAAAAAGATTTCTGTTCTTGCCCAGCCCAGCCCAGCCCAGCCCACTCCACCCACAAGTTATTTTACACTGCCCATATACACTTGTCAGAAAAGTAAAGAATCTCAGCTTTCTTACAAGAAAATGAGTTGATAAATGAACTTAAAAGATATACCGTATTTACTGGTGTATAAGATGCACTTTTTTGTCTACATTTGTGAACCAAAATAGTAGGGTGCGTTTTATACGCCAATACTAAAAAATCCCTTTTCCCCCCTTGCCCGTTTTAAAGCATTTTCGGGCTTACCACGTTTTTCCGGAGCCAGAGAGCTCCCTTGTGCTTTCTTCCCTAACTAATCTATCCGATCTACAGCTGTTTGTCGGGTTTAATTTATGCACATGCATGAGTTGAGCTTCTCAGCAGCCAGCAGAGGGTGCTGTGCAGTTCAGCTGAGCTGCAGAGGGCCTACTCTTTCCAGCTCTCCTGGATGCTAAATGAATGCAGCTTGGGTGAGCTTCTGAACTGGGCCTAGTTGGGAGGCTTTGGAAACTGTGCATAGGTTAGGTTAGGTTAGGTGGGGTGGGGGAAAAGAGTTCAGCTGAGCTGCAGAGGGCATGCTCTTCCCAGCTCTCCTCGGAAGGGTAAGCTTCTGAACTGGGCCTAGTTGGGGAGGCTTTGGAAACTGCATAGGTGGGGTGGGGTAAGAGTTGAGTCGGGGTTTTTTTTTTGTACTTTTATGTTGTTTACTTTGGAAACTGTGCATGGGTGGGGTGGGGTAGGGGAAAAGAGTTGAGTCTGGGGTTTTTTTGCACTTGGGATTTATGTTCTGGTGCATTTTGTTCATGTGTCTTATTGCTGTGTGTTTTAAAAGAGATCCTGGTATTTTTGTGCAATTTATGTAAATTAGCTAATTAAGCAGCCAAGCAGTAAGTGGCCAAGTGGCCCAAAAATGCTTTAAATCTTTTTTTCTTGAAACTCAGGGCCAAAAGGAAGGTGCGTCTTATACGCCGGTGCGTTTTATACACCGATAAATACGGGTAGTTCACCCAATCCCCATGTCAGACAGTGAACATCACACACACACAAAAAAAAAGTTCTTCAATTTTATGCATATAGGATGATGCATAAAGCACCATTTGTGAAACCAGGAGGTACATTAAATAGTTCAGAAATGTATTCCTTTCATATGATTTTTAAGTGCATCCCGTTATTTTGCAGAGCAATCATATGATCAGTCTCTTATGGCTCAATACTATTGAGCCTCTGTGGCGGCATAGCACACGCTGCCAGAAAGCACATTGCAACAGTGCACCACAGGCCTGCACCAGACCGGCAGCCCCAGCACTTCATGGGACACGCTCTCGTGGAGGAGTGGGGGAGGGGTGTAACGGAATGGGGTGAAGGATGGGCAAATTGGGTCCAGGAGGGGGCGGGATCGGTGGCAGCGGCATGCACTGAATCCTATCCCCTTCCCAGGCCACTTTTCTTTACACGGAGCTCCCTGACATGCGCTAGCAAAACAGCTGGCATGGATCCGAGGAGACCCGTTGTGGGGGGCTGGGGCTTCATCCGGGCTAAGGGAACAAAAGTTCCCTTACCCCGAGAAGACCTTGCACCTCCCAATTTCTGTGCAGGATGCAGCGTTGCCTGCACTGCCCTTGCTGCATTGGTGCACAGAACATTAGTTAGGATTGGGCTATTAGTCACTCAAGTTGGCTGGAATGCCATCTGAGAAGGGCTTGTATTAATTCCTAGTACACAAAGGATTGTTTCCTGAATACAAAATGACACACAGGACCGACTAAATCTACTGCATTTGCACAAAGGTTATGCATAGGAAATATGTAAATTGACAGCAGCTCTTAAGGTGCTCTGCAGCATTGATCAGTTGTACCCTGAGCTACATCAGAAAACCAATGTCGGTTTTTAAAAAGTGAAAGCAGAAGTTTGAATCTGAGGTCATCAGACACTCCGGATTTCAGCACGGATGGCAAAGAGACACTGTGGCAGCTGAGAGAGCAAATGTACACAGCTTTTGAGATATAGGAGAAGGAGAGTTCATGGTCAGGAACGACGCTAAGTTTATGGACAGTGGAGATAAATGGGTAGATTGAACAAGGAGACAGAGGTGAGGGAGCTGTGATTGAAGAGTCTACTGTAACTCACCAGAAACCCTTCAGTCTTGCACAAAGTACAAACAGACTTGTGGCAGAGAAAGAAATCAAGGAAAGCATATAATGGTTCTACCAAACTGGTGCATCAATATAAATTAAATTTAAAACTTAGGCTGCATGCAGTGGAAATCATATTACACTTGATAAATCTCTACTTAACTGAAAGGAAATGGAGCTCCTGATGACCTCTCTATTCCTGCAACTGGGCTTATTTATAAAATCAAAGTTACTTTTGAATCATTTCAAAGGACCATTAAGAAAATCCAGCTAGTTAAACACATCCTAAGGCGACAATCCCGGGAACACTTGCTTCTTCCAAATCAGCAGGACTTACTCTTGAGTAAAATGAGTTTAAGAGCAGGGTGCCACTGTGTTCTTGAAGCAAACATGATATTCGGTATGTTCTCTATTGTTATTTTTTCCACAGATATCACCAGTGTTTTATGTCAATGGGAATGAGTTCTGTGAATATTGAAGCCCATTCTGGGGAGAGAGAGAGAGAGAGAGAGAGAGAGAGAGAGAGAGAGAGAGAGAGAACTAACTAACTAACTAACTAACTAACTAACTTTCTGGCTCTTCTACTGATGAGGGGAGCAAACTGACTCAGAACTTACTTTAAAAGGTAACAGATGGTATGAAGTAAGTTGCAAAAAAGGTGGCCCCTATCATAAAGATACCAGTCTGATTGCAAACCCCCAAATCAGAAAAATGAAACAAATTACTTGTAAATCACATTAATAAGAAGGGTTTTTAACGTAGCATGTAGAATATTAACATCTGATGTGCCTATGAATAGTCACTGCTACTAGTATACATTAAGTGTTGTAATTGGTTTAAATCAGCATGGGCCATCTGTCTTTAATACTCTTATTACAAGGCAGTAAGCAGAGAACTATTAGAGCTGCAGTATAAGCTGTAAGATCTTTACCCGTTCTTAAATCATTTAAAAATAATGAGAGCTTTAGCCTTTATCTAATTAACGAGTGCCTTCTTTGAATTAGAAAAACTGTATCATTTAGCCCACGGTTGTTTAGTAAATTGGCTTGGTGGCACGTAAGCTAATGCAGGGTAGCAGTGCAGTGTCTTGTTCCTGGCTTATTACTTGAATTATAATTCAATGATCACCTTAGATCATGGGCTATTCATAAATCAGGAGGCTGACATCAGATGAAAAATTGTATTAATATATGAAACTTATTATATAGTACAAACTGCTCTCTTGATAAATTACATTGTTCAGGCTTGACAATGATTGCATTTAAAACATTATTCCAGTTTGCTGTTTTACAGACTGAAACCTCTTCATGAAAAATTTACAATGCTCCTTTGTGTTTTGGAGTCAGAGGGCAATAGTAGCAAATGGCAGACATAACACCATACTTTAGATTTGCTGGCAGCAGCAGAGGACAGAAAACACTTTTAAGTGCAGGAGTGAGGGGAGGAGGGGAACCCTCAGATGTGCCCTTAGAATCTACATATCTAGTTTTATGAAGATTCTAATTGTCCTCTGCTGCAGAAGCATAGTAAATAATAAAATTTTAATTTCAGCTTTCCGGATTGCTTTCTTCTGTATAGGTGCACGTTTCACAGGAATTTATAGCTTGAGAAGCAAAAATAAAGGGGCAAACCCATGAAGTTTAATTTGAATTGAGACTAAGCTCCTCAGATGATGCGTTATGACAAATGCTTTTTGCCAAGGCTGACTGGGTTACTCATGCTGTAGTTCCATATTATTTACATTAATTACATGAAGGCTGCTTTGTTAATGGTACATTCTGGTGTGGGTCGCAGCATGATATGCTAATGATCTAAGAAAAATCTGCCTCTTCAATATTTATGATAATTTGTAAGAGGAAATAGGATTGCCTTTATTTCTTCAAGAGAATGAACAAAAAATTAGAACGAAAACAATTTATTCATGGGGAGAAGCAAAAGGTTCTAATCAGAAGACATTTTAGTGCTATAAGCAGAGAGCAACCATCTTGTTGTTTGGGGTTTTGTCATAGCCTTTGACAAAACACTCACTTGGCAAAATCACTAGATCTTGAAACGTGAAGGTGGCCATACAGGTTAAATAAAAAATTGTTAAAAGCCCCTTGAAAACCATAGTTTTTATCTTCTTCAAAGCAAATAGCAAAGAAATGGCAATATACTGTATTTACTTTAGCCAGTGTTTGAGTTAGAAAAAATAGAAAGCTCTCAACTCTGTTGGATAGCACAGTAGTAGATGCTGCTATTGTTAATCTGTACACTTGGTAGCTCCTTTTATGCCAAATAGAAACAAAAGAAAACATCACAAGAGTATATTATTATTATTACAATTATTATGATGATATTTATGTACTGCCTTTCTCAGTAGACTCAAGGCGGTTTACATAGGCAGGCTGAACATAGATCCATTTTTCAATGAGATTTCTACAAGTATCTTTCCATGAGACAATCTAATAGAACCTCCATTTCTCCAGGTGTTTCCCTTCACAGTGCAGTCGTCATCCTGGCTGCTAGCTCTTGCACTTTCCAAGCTCTTGCAGGCAGCTGCAACCAAGCTTCAGACCAGTTTCTCAAAAATGTCATCCGTGTGGTCAGCTGACTCCTCCATGCTCCTCTGCACAGATTACGACAGCGGCCTCTCGGTCTCTCATCCAAGCGACCAATCCTGCTTAGCTAAGCCTCCAGACCACACCTCCTGCTATATTAGGTTCCACAACTTCCATATTCAGAAAATCCAAACAGCAAACGCTAAAACTAGTTCATTGCCAACTAAAAAAAAATCCTTGAGGCATTTTCCAGTAACAAATGCAACACTTTGAATAAACAATGTTTTTCTGTTTCACTTTGGTTATCAGCTCTAAGTAGGGACCATCAGGCAGCATACTGTAATCATGACGATCTTTTCATACCTCAAATGGTACCATCCTGGTCCTACTGAGGTCAAAAGAAAAACTACCTCTGCTTTTAACAGAGCAGGATTGCAGCCTTAAAGAGCAACTCCATGACCTTTAAACTGATATAGTCCCACCACGACAATATAGGTGATCACTGCAGTGCCACAGTCAAATAGTGAATACCTTGCTGATTTTGCTGAACTTATTCATAGATGAGTAAGATATAAAGGAAGAGATCTTAAATCTCATTTTCAATATGCATTGCAAGTTGTATCCTAGATTAAAACGAATCCTAATACTGCAAGGCTCTCACACACCCAGTCTTTCAGCTTCAAAAGACCTGTTAGGCAGCCTACAACAATAAAACGTAGCACAACAAGAATAGTCACCATTAAAAAAAATTCATTAAAAAGCATAGTAAATAGTAGAGAAATAGTAAAAGTAAATATTTATGTGGTAGTAAATGTTTGTGACAATGAGAATTGGGGATAAAAAATTCCCAGCTTTGCATAATTTGCAAATATACAGTATATTCCACTTAGAAGTTAAAATAGGTTATTGTCATCATAGGCATGATGCAAATATTGCATATATAGCTATAAACAATATATTGTGAAGATGGAACCAGCATTACATGCTAAACTTCTAAACCATTTCAAATTATGACAGATTTACATTTATTAACCTTTATTACATTTATTAACCTTCAAAGTTTAACTAGAAATGATGGAGGTATAACCAGTGTGTTAGAATTGGGATATACTGAACAGATATACAGCTGAGTGAGAAATGGGTGGTGGTGGTGGTAGAGTAATTTCATGCAGAAAAGGAGAGGATGGGAATAGGTGCTGAATCCTTCCCTGATCTGTGCGTCCCCCTTTCTCTGTGTGCTTTTCTCTGGATAAGGTTTCTCATCTCAGAGTGGGGGGGGGGGATAGTTTAGGAGGAGGAAGAATTCAGGCAGGGGATTCTGACTACCGCTTCTGACTACCCCTTCACTGCATTAAATTCCGCACACACTGCTCCGTACTCAGCTTGATATCTGTTTGGCATGACCCATGTGCTAACACGTGGGTTCTGCTACCTTCATGTCTAGTTGGACTCTGAATGTAAAGATTTTCCAGTTAACACTGCTTGATTTAGGTAAAAAAAATGCAAACACATTGACTCAGTACAGAGTTGGAACTATTTCTGGAATTCAACAGCTTTTAACAGCACACCATAACAGTATCGCAGCATTTCAAATTATTATTTTCCTACTGCTCACTGATTAATATACAAGCAAGAAAACATTGGTTAATTGCACCCCCCAGAGCCTTTTTGTATTTGAGGTTACAAAACTTTCACGGATAAAGACCCAAAAGGGTTCCATAGGCCAGTGACAATGAGAACAACCACATGACCTCTGGCAGCCTTTATTACTTGTGAAAAAATAATCTAAAATCTCTCCCAAGCCACAAAGAGTTATAGTAATCTATATGCAATGTATGTTAGAGAGCAGAGTCCCATTCAAATTGCAGAATATGCTATAGTGTCATTTTTATTTTTTTGAGAATATTATTTTCTGTGCGGAAAGTGCACATATCAAATACTTGTACACCGGAACCAAGATCCCTCAGCTAATGTCATAATGGTTTCTTCCATGACAAGAAAACAAGGGTCATGTTCCCAGTTGTGAGAAAGGTTTAAACTCCTGCTCCCCATTTTAATCCTTCTATACAATAGACACATATGGGATTCATATGATTAACCTTTATATGTGAGAATAGAGGGGGCCCATGGTATAGTCCATTATAGGGTCCTTGTGTACTGGAAGCTAATATTGATATCATGGGTTGCAATCCTATATACAATTACCTGTAAGTCCCATTGTAGAACAGGGTCGGGGTCGGAACAGGGAAAGGCTGGGGGCATGGCAGAGGCGGAAGGGGGCAGCACCTGGTGTGGGCGATTTCCTCAGATAGCAGCCAACACGTCCCCTTAGTCTCCTCAGATTTGTGCCAGCTAATGAGCTGGCGCAGGTCTGAGGAGACCCATTGGTGATTCGGAAGCTTATGGAGGGTAAGGGAAAATAATTTCTATTTCCCCCCCAGAAGCCTCCCAATCTGCCCCCCCCCCCGCCTACAGCTCAGTCAAACACAGGCAATGTGAATGTGATCTGAGAGGCTCTGATTTGAACTTGATAATACTTACCTGGGAGTGCTACTGAAATCAATAGGACTTACTTCTGCATAGGTAGGCATAGGACTGCACTGTGAGTATGCATTTGTAATGCAAATGTACATCAGAAGACATAATTGACACAATGACCCCCAGTTTAGGAGACCATCCATTGACCATTCACCTAGCCATCACATTCTCAGTTGGGTGGGTAAGACAAAGGCAAAACTCGTCACGGAACATTTCTAAAACAAGAGAAACTCTATCATTGAGTAACCTCACCTAAGAATCCCATAAGATTATATGGAGCAAAAACGTATAAAAACCGTTGGCTTCAGAGCCTCATGTTCTGATTCATTCTCTGTCCATATCCTGCCTTTCTGTTGAATTGTTAACCCACTGGTGCTGTGACAAGTCACCCACACTCCAGCCTCCCTCTGAGAATCGCTGTGCCAGCCGGTATCCAGGACAATAACACCCCCGTAACTCTCTCTCTCTCTCTGGCGTTCGCAGGTGGAGCAAGAGCTGGCTCTATAGGCTGCAGTCATACACTGGACTGAACGTCCTCTCTCTCTCTCCCTCTCCCCCTCTCCCCCTCTCTCTCTCTCTCTCTCTCTCTCTCTCTCTCTCTCACACACACACACACACACACACACACACACACACACACACACACACACACACACACACACACACACTAAGGCAGCGGTTAAGAGAGTTTGTTTGGGAGGAGAGACTAGTCCTCCCACTATGAGTGGGTGAAGTACCATTATGAACTGTTCTCAGGTTCAGCCCTTGCCTGTAGCCCTCCGTTCAGATTACAGAGAACCATTTCCAGCCGCAGAATTCTGCTGCGGCACTGAACCAGTTGTACCTTTTTCCTCTCCTGTTTTTCCTTCCCTGTACCCCAAAACCTTCCCTCTCCCCAGGTTTTTCTGGGAACCCACCTCGTTTAACTACATTCCTTGCTCCCCACAGTCCCCCCCCTTTGCCATGCCTTTTCTTCTTCTAAGGAGTTTCTTTCTCCTCCCCGCTTCTTCTCTCTCCTCACACTAACTTGCTTTCCTTAAAGCCATTTCAGACCGCTTGCGGAGGTGAACGAAGACGAGCGAGCGCGAGAGGCTGGCCACCGACCTGCCTGTCTGTAGGAGTGTCTCCCCACAAATAGTCCCTCCTTTTGTCCCGCCTTATGAAGAAAGCGCAGCTGTGATTTGCTAAGCACAAGTGCGCTCCGATTGGCCGAAAATCTTGCAGCCTCGCTTTGCCCCTGTCTGTTGCCCCTCTGTGGGCTTCTTTATTTTGTTTTTGAAAAACCCAGCTGTCTGTCTTCTTAAAAAAGAAATTTGATAGGGTCTGCAAAAGTGTATGAGAGCGTGTTTGTATTATAAATCGCCTGTTGCCCGCTGCGACGTTTTCGTTTCCTTGCAAACTTTCTAGCTTGTGTTATACCTGATGGAAAAAGTCAGTTGATGGTGGGGGTGGGGGTGGGGGGTGCTTACTGCTCAATTCATCCTAAACGAACGGCTCTATACACTCTGCTTTTCCTCCCCCCACTCCCATGCATGCACGGTGATTGGCTAGGGTCACACATGATTGGAAGATAGCCACTCTCCTTCCCCTCTCTTCTGATTGGTGGCTCCAGTAGCGCCACTGTGTGCCCCCCTGAAAACATGGCCCAGAGGATGTTCGAGCGTGCCGGCAATCGGGAGACCGCTCGCTTCCGCTGTGGTAACCAGACACCCCAGCATGCCTTGGCTAAGCTCCGGGACGAGCCGAGATTCATGCGGTCTGAAGCGGCCTTTAGGGTCATTAATGTGGGGCATTGTTAGTATCAGTTGGCACAAATCTGAGCCCCGGGAAGGGAGATAGGATTCGGCGGAGACCTCTTTCGCCGAGCTCACCCCCCTTCCAGGCCTGATCTGTCCTCCACTCCGCCCTAAATTGCTCCCTCCTCACCCCCGTTCTGCCCTCCCCTGACTCTCCACCATGTTGCTCACCTGCCCTGGCAGGCACTGCTCCTGCGGCTGGTGGAGGCCTGTCAGTGCTGGCCTCTTCACCAGCGGGACTGGTCTCCACGCCGGCGCAATGTGTTTTACGGCACTTTTGCAACAGCGCAGAGCCTAGCACCACCAGCAGAGGCTGGCTTAGGACTGGGCTGTGAGTGTGATAATTCAGAGAGTTCCAGTTCAAGCCTCTGTTTGGTTTTCTGAGCACTATGAACACTGAGCACTTCAGTAAAAGTTTCAGTGCACCTTAATTTGGCCTGAGTTATCTTTTCACCCCTGAATTGCATAGACGTGCCATTAGCTTCGACACAGGACCCCTGCACATTATTGCTTCCCCCTCATGTGTGCATGTTACATCACTGCCAGTATCAGTTTCCCCTGTGTGCGCATGTTCACATGTTTAAAAGCACTCCCAGTAAGAGTACTTACTTCCGAACAACCACAACAGATGTTCCAAAGCATTTCTGAATACATACATCCTTCGCTCCTTACTTCCGAAAAACCACAACTGTTCCAAAATTTTAAATAAATAATCAAACAGGCAAACAGCAGCTGTGTAAAAACCTCTCTCTCTCTCTCTCTCTCTCTCTCTCTCTCTCTCTCTCTCTCTCTCTCTCTCTCTCTCTGAGAAAACAGAAAATAGTTGTTAATGATTAGAACATTGAGGCAAGAGTATGCCTATGTCTAGAAATAAAGCAAATACCAGAAATATTTACTGTCCACTGCTTTTAAGTACCAGGATCCTGACCTCAGTTCTACCCCTGTCTCACTGATATTTGGGGTTAGTTTGATGAAGAAAGGTTAAAGTGATAGGGTTATTTCATTAGTGATAAAGAATAATGAGCACTCACAACAGCATCCGCCAGAAAAAAAATTGTATTCCGCTCCCTTAGGTCTGAACATCTCTGCTCAATGAACAGCAACTCTTCATCTGCTAATTGGGGAATGGAGAGGTAAAGGTCATGTGCAAAAACAATAGGGGATATAAAAATAATGCATAGTAAAGGAAATTGCTACATCTTCCAATTGTCAAAATGACAGCTGCTAGAGAGAAATGAGGGTGTCAAACACAGGTATTCCCATAGCTCCAGGCTGGGTAGCAAGACATTCTGCTTGCTGGTGCTATGCAGGCTGATAGTGTGGATGCTTTTCTTTACTAGGGGCAATGGATCCATCTCTCAACAAACATTATGCTTGTTTTTCATTCGTTCCACCTTTCTGATGCTCTCAAAGTTTCTTGGGTCATGCTCACATGCTACAGTTCATGTAGAATTCTCCATGGTATACAAACATTCTGGGGATTGAGAGTTAGTCATCGTATATTTTTGCTTCAACATCTTGGTGCTCTTACGTGAGCACAACATTACCACATCAAGGGGATCACGTATTATGAAGCAATAGTATGAGTGTTCTTGCTAGTCTCAGCAGTTTCTCCTGCTATGTGAAAGACACCATAAACATACAATCCAGAGTAGCTACACTCCAACTCAAGAGCATTCACATATACGCAGAGAATTAGCATTGTAGTACCTCACCGTTTCCATATGCCAAGGAACAACCCACTGAAATGCTGCTTGACACAGCTTTAGTTTACAGTTGTAATCCTCATGTCACAGTCCTCTCTCAGGGCACTCATTCCAAAACAATGCAATGCATTCTTTGTCCAATTACACAGTCATTACTTTCTTCATCCACATAGGAACATGTAATGGAAAAATGGTTAGAAAGACTGCACCATGGGGATGGTATCTGTCCATATCTGTGATGCTGGGTTCATCAATGAACACAGAAGGCCCCTGCAGGCCACCTGCACAGTCCCATCATAAAATGTGCTACTCTGTAAACACATGGAAAATGGTTGTTTCAGAGAGAAAATGAATATCAATAAAAGGAATAGAGGCAGTATAAAGGTCAGTCCACATACAAACCCAGATTTCAGTGAGACATAGAACAAGGACACAGGTGGCACATAGAACGAGCTGTGTCATCAGTTGTATAGATACTTGCATATTAAGCATTGTGCCTGCCAAATATCGAGCCATAATAAAAAGGGGGGGAATTGCTTCCATGGTCCATTCTGAATAGCTGTATGACACCAGATATGACACCAGGTGAGATGGTGCAAGTTCTTGTATCTTTGAAATGCATCCCTAGGTTTACACAGGTTGCAACTATGATGTGCTTAATAGTTAGTGCTTGTGCACCCCTTCCTTCTTTCCTTTTTACTGGGTTGGCAACTGAATGTGGGGAGGGGGAAAATGGTAGTTCTACCTGCTACCACCATCCTAAACTATAGAGACTAGGCAGGGGGAGCCATGTGGGAAAAACCACCAGTCCCAGAAGAGCACAAAGCCCTGGGGTTCTGATTTAAAACCAAATTGTAGTAGCACCCACAAGCAATCAGAAATGAGAACCCACTCCCTTACCTGTGAACATGGACTAGGCACTCCAGGAGTCAAAATACAACTACAGTAGTTTGTTTAAAAAAAAAGTCAAAAGAAAAAGGAATTAAACAAAATGGAGAAAAGGGGGGGGGTAGAGAATAGTACAAGTTAGCTGGTGGAAAATGCCTGAATAACTCAGGCACAGAGAGATAGCCTAATCAATTTGGATACAATAACTGGTAGCGCCCAGCACAGGAAGCCAGGATGCTACGCAAGAGAAAAGCACAGAAAACTCCAACATGTTACTAAACTGCTAAGGTTTGCAGGTTGGCTTGGAGTGAAAAGAGAAAACAAAACAAAATTTATTTCCTAAAAATGTCTAGCTAGAAATACAGTCCCTATTGCTAGCTACTTACAATAGGCGTTCCCAGGAATTCCTGAAGAGTAAGTGGATATGCCTTCAGTGAAACAGCATATTTCAAGGCAGCCTTGATAGAAACAGACACAAGCATCTCTGTGGTTCAACATAAGTAACCTAGGTCTGATGTCATAGAGTTACCTGATTAGATGAGAAGGAACCCACTTGTCCACTCCATCCCACCTCTTTACCTAGACAGACAGGTCTGGCTGCCTAATTGGTAGACACATGCCAACCTCAGTAAGAGGTGTGGCTAGTCCAAATATGAAAAAGTTGTAAACGGCAAAGCTTTTTAAAACACATGTAACATGCGCACATGGGGGGGGGGAGGGAACACATGGGTATAATTTGGTGGTGAAATGAAGATGAGGTGGAGATGCACAAACTTTTACTAAAAAGGGCTCAAACACCAAAAGGGGGTTCAAATTAGACCTAGCTGAATTTTTCTCTCACTCACACACACAATCTATACATGGGGAATTCTGCAGCTACCTTTTACACAAAAATGGAGCCCTGCGGAAAGCAGTGAAAAGGAGAAGAGAGATGGAGAAGGGAGATCTCCTTAGAAGGAAAAGGGGCAGAGAAAAAAAAGGGGGCAATGGGGGGAGAAGGGACATAGAGAGATTAGATGGATTTCCCAGAAGAACCTGGGAGAAAGGAAGGTTTTGGGGTGCCAAAGAGCAGTGGTGTTCCCAGCCCTCCCGGTGCCTGGGGGGGGCGGGGTTGGAGCGCCCCCACAAGCAGCCGGGCTCGGGGCTGAGCGCCCACTCGCCGCATCCCCGGCCTCCGGAGGCTGCGCTCCGGAGACCAAGGACAAGCCCTCCAAAGAGACAGCCCAGTTCGGCGGTCGAGGGCTTTCTGAGAGGGATGAACGCGACGCCGGCTTTTATAGGGTCTGCGCATGTGCAGAACCTTTCTGAGGGCAAATGGGCAGCCCGTTTGCCCTCAGAAAGGTTCTGCACATGCGCAGACCCTATAAAAGCCGGCGTCGCATTCATCCCTCTCAGAAAGCCCTCGACCGCCGAACTGGGCGGTCTCTTTGGAGGGCTTGTCCTCGGTCTCCGGAACGCAGCCTCCGAAGGCCGGGGACGCGGTGCGGGGGCGCGCCAGCTGGGCTCCGCTGCCGCGCCGCTCTGCGCAGCCCCGCGCCCGGCTGCCACGCCCCCGCGCCCACTCGGCACTTGGGGGGGAGCACACCAGCTCCCCCCATGTTAGAACGCCTCTGCCAAAGAGAAAGAAGGGGGGAAGGAAAATGGGGAGAGTTAGTGGGGAAAAAAGGAGAAGGATTTTGGCAGTTCAGGCAGTGGCAAAAGGCTGTGCCTGGGAATGGCTCTCTGTAGCCTCAACTGGGGTCTATAGGCAAGGAGTAAGCAGAAACAGGCCGTGAATGTACTTCACCCATTTGTGATGGGGGAAGCTAGTCTCGTCCACTGAACAAGCACTCTTAACCAATGTTCCCATCCTCCAAAGGAAGATCACCATTGAATATCCAACAGAAAACCTCTATTTTATAGAACTGTCTCCAGCAAAAAGACACAAAAATCAGAAACAGCTTTCACTCATACATACCACATAGTACCCACAGAAAAGAAAGACAGAGATAATCACTAAGCATGCAGTCAATGTCACATGAGACAAAGACAAGGGGTTTGGCAGGTCTCTGTCAAGGATGCACCACAGACCAAAGTTATTTATCCTTATTCTGCAAGGCTTGAGAGCCTTGAGTTGCACGGTTTGTAGTGGCAGAAGATCAACAGAGGATGCGATTCTCCCTAGGAAAAGAGGAGTCTTAAAGACAGAAAGAAAGCTATGATGAAGAGCCCTTAGCATGCAATGAGGCAGTAGACTTGAAAGGAGAAGGGCCAGGGAGCCAAGCTGCCTTTCTTGGGAGGAAGGAGATAATGTTCCAGCAGCTTTTATGCTCCTGAACAAACACAGACGTTTCTGGGGATTAGAAGTGTCCAAAAATAGGCAAAAAATAGAGGAATAGGGCATCCATTACAGGCTGTGTTTGTACCACAGCAGACCTCAGTGAGCTTCATGACTGAGCAGGAATTTGGTTTCAAACAGTTCCAATAGCCTAACCATTGAACCGTGGTGCCACTACATGGACTGCCCAATCCTATCCGGGATTGGGCTGTTATGTGCAGCCATTTACGACAGCGGAACAGTTCCACTGTCGTAAAATGACTGCCAATGGAGCGTGGAGCACTGCTGCAAGAGGCTGCAATGCTACCCTTCCATTGGTAGACCTCCCTGGACCCACTGGAGCAGGTAAGGCAACGGGGATGGGGGATTGAAACTGGTCAGAGAGAGGGAGGAACGGGGATGGGGGACTGCAGGAGGGGGTGGATCCAGAGGTGATGGCACATGCCAGATCCTATCCCCTCCTTGGGCAGCTCCCCACCCCATTCTTTTTGGACTTGCGCCAGTTAGAGTTGGTGCAGGGCCGAGAAGACTCATTGTGGAATGGGAAACTTACGGAGGGGTAAGGGAATTTAAATCCCCTTTCCCTTCCAAAGCCTCCCGATTCCCCCCCTCCCGGCCACTGGATACAGTGCACTTGTTTTTGGCACGGCTGCACTAACGGGGGGGGGGGAAGAGGAGGATAAGATTGGGCCATAAATATATGTAAGGAAATCAAATAACCTTTCTCAGTATAATTATATAATCACCAGTTTTGAAAAGCACATTTCTAAAGAGAGTTCAGTTCAAGGGACAGGGATATCACTAAAAATGTCCTCTCTTTTCTCTAGGTCAAATTACAGCTGTTGACACTATCCATTATTATATCATCTTCCTGCTTGCTTAATTTTTTTTCCTACATTGATACGATTCAGTCACTTCTGGCAAAACCTTGTATGAAACTGTTTTGACGGGTATGTTGTTTTATTCTCTTTTGCCTACTTGGATCTTTCCCCAAACTGCAGTTAAAGAATTTCCTTGAAAAACCAACAAGTGGTTGTCATCTTTCAGCCCTGCCTCACCCGCAGTACTTACTTGTTCACTGTACAGTTTGCTAAGGCACGCACTTAAAGTATAATAAAAGACGACCACATTATGTGTCAAATTAAATGTTGTTGATACATGCTTTAAGTGTACATGCACTGACATTTTGTTATAGATCATCTGCTGGACAATAATACTTGCACATTCCCCGCCTGACAAACTGTTCTGTATTTTGTATGAAATGCCGTAATGTTTCTGACGACCTGTACAAGGCCACACATTTCAGCAAATTCTCCAAATTAATACTGAGACCGGTTTGCAATGTTTTTGTTCAGTAGCGTTCACTCTTGCTGATTGTATCCTAAATAATAAACTATAGCCTCAGGCAATTTTCCCCAGAATGTTTATGATGAGAACTCATTCATCTAAATCTACTGGCCAATGGAATAAAATAAATCAAGAATTTCCAAAATATAACAATATTTGTGTTCACTAGATAATTGATGACTGCAGCTGCACTAATTAAAACCCATCTGAGTTTCATTAATCTTGATCACCAGATCCAATTGCTGTACACCACACCCTGACCACAAGCATGTTACTTTTGCACTTATATTCCACTGCCAGATTTTAAATTTAGGATTATTATTATATAATAATATAATATATATAAGTTAAGACGCACACTAACAGCGCAATCCTAACCAACTTTCCAGCACCGTGCAGCCGTGCCAACAGGGCACCCACTGCATTTTGCGGTGCGGGAGCAGTCATCGATGCCTCTTCAAGGTGAGGGAACATTTGTTCCCTTTCCATGGGGCTGCATTGTGGCTGAACCAGTGCTGGAAAGTTGGTCAGGATTGCGCTGTAAGTAGCGTAAATTTGTTTATCAGTACAAGTGCTAAGTTTTTAAAATAACAGAAAATATATAATAGGCCTCAGGACTCTAAAAACTGGAAAACTATAATTCTGTCTAACAGCCATTTCCTTAACCCTGTGGATTTCAGTGGGATTTATCTACATGCGAGATTGCAGGCCATGGTTAAAGCTAAGAAGGAGTGCCATGCATAAAAGAGTTGAAACTAACATTGTTTCATGTTCTAGCAACTTCTGTTGGGGAATTCTTTATGTGTACATTCATGTTCCAATATTGTTCTTGGTGCCATTTTTCTCTTTACTCTCACTATCTTGGTCTCATTTACTAATACTACCATTTAAAATCAATGGTTGCGGCAACCCACATGATTTTGTCATTGGGATCGTGATGTGATAGCATTATGGACTCTGGTAAGCAGACAGCTCAATCCTGTCTAGCGTAGAGCCCATGCTGCATCCTATCTAGAGAGTACCCTGCACCAGCACAGCTGGAGCACTCCTTGAGGGAAGGAGACGTTTGCCCCCTTACCCCGAGTAGAGCCCGCCCTGATAGCTGGCACACACTCAGGAGGGATGTGTAATGGTCGCCAGGCCCAGGAAGGGGAACAGGATTACGGTGGAGCCACCACTGCCAAACCCTCCCCCGTCCCGAGCCCAGCCAAACAATCCCTCCTGGAACGCCCCATTCCACCCTCCCCATGCCCGTCCACCATTTGGTGGGGAACTCACCTTCCCCGGTGGGCACTCCATTGGATCCGCGGCTAGCAGAGCGGCGCTGCCTACTTGCTGGGTGCTGCAAACGTGCCTTACAACACGTTTGCAACACCCTAGGCTGGCGCTGGTAAGTAGACAGGATTGCGCCGAAAGTCATGTTGGTCACCAGAGTCAATAGGATTAAAATAGCATTATGGGCAAATGAGGTCAAAGACTGAGGGCAAAAAAGGAGGAAAAAACTACCAAGAAACAGCTGTCATTGAAAGAACAGAAGGGCATAAAAAGGCTGCAAAACATGAATATGCAGTGATTTGGTGACTTATTTGGCTGCAATAAAATATGCTACTTTCAAACCAAATATCAAAATTAACAAATATTTGACATAGCCCTAAAACTAAACACCATCCCACTTGCACTCTGTGCACAGATATGCAAGTTCGTGCACAAACAGTTACACAACATGAGGCATATTGGGAAAAAGTAACTATGCAAAACAATTTGGCCATGTGGAACAGATGGTTGGAGCATAGTTTGATTTTCCTCATACAAGATGATTTTAAATGGAAAAATGGGTGCTCCACAAGCAAGGCTTAACTGCAATGCAAAATAAGCTGTCTGGCTCCCAACTTATAAATGCATAATTTGGTGTATTTAACAACACTTTCTATAAATGCCATTAATGGGAGAGAGGCAAGATTAATTTCCCCTTATTATTCCAGTGGCATTTTATTTACAAACTTAAAAAGTTCCCCATTGGAGCAGGAACTACATCTTCACTAGAGAATTTCTAGGTAATAGCCACAGCATACACATATTTTTCTATACCAGACAACATTTTTATAGCTCTAGATATGCTTTGCTTGTTAAAGAAAAAGAAATGTGTCAAAAACTTGTGGCTCAGATAAATATCTACAGAAATAGCTATAACTAATGTTAGTAACTAAGCTGCCTTGCAGATCGTAAATACTAGGAAATATAAATAACTCTAAGAGACAACTGTACAATCTATATTTGAAGAAATGGGACATTTGAGTAATCAATCATAAGGAGCCAACACTGTCATAAACACAGTTTATGAAAATACTTGTAAACATTTATTAAATGTACATTCCTCTTCAAAATGTGTATTATAAGAGATGCCTATTTTTCCATGCAAATTGGAACATGCAATACATAGGAGCTGATAAATGTACAGTAGCCTCATTTCAGAAATTTGTTCCTGTTGTACTCTAAGTGCTTTTGCAGACACACACACTTTATCTCTAACTAATGTGATAAAACTAGATATTATTGGTGAACATGAAGCTCAGCTGCAATAGATCTACCATCAAATTCATTATGTCTCAATGTGAACCAAATTCTGGTAGCAAAAAAGTACCAATTTGTGCTTGACACAATTGTAAGCATAATTAGACTCATTATTTATACACCCATTTCCTATGTTTACAGTAAAGATTTAAGTATGATGTACCATAAAAAAAGAATCAAAAGTAGGTACTAGATTTTATATGCCTCTTAGATGGGACTACTGTACATGCTCATCCTGAAGATGTTTCATAGACCAATCCTATTAAAAGCCCCACGCTTGGATGCAGCAGCACCGGGGCAGGCTCCGCTGCATCCAACACAGGGCTGGGGGTCTCCTTGAGAGAAGGGGATGATTGTCCCCTTCCCCTGTGTCGAGCCCCAGCAGCCCCTATACGGCTACTCGGAGGTGCACTAACAAAAATGGCTCCGAGAAGCCCAGTGTTGGGCTTTCAAGACCAGGATAAGGGTTGGGATTCGGCAGAAGCCTCCTCTGCCGAGCCCCCTCCTGGGCGTGATCCGCCCTTATCCCTGTCCCAAAACGCCTCCTCCCAAACGGCCGGCATGAGCTCACCTGCCTTCAGCGGGCACAGCTCCGTCCCCAGTGGAAGCCTGCCGGCGCTGGCCTCCACACCAATGAGACAGGGCTTCGCGATGTTGCAACGTGCTTTACAGCACATTTACAAAAGAGCAAAGCCCCTTTCCACCTACGAAGGCCAGTATAGGATTGGGCTCTCAGTCATGCACACCCGCATTTTGTGTAACCTGCTGGTAATTTTTTCATACTTTTCCCACTTCTGAGAAGATGCAAGTTGAACAAAAAACCCATTAAGTTCAGGAAAATCTAAAATATTTTTGTGGCATCACAATAGTTAGAACGTCCTCAATCATGGCTGAATACAACAAAATACTGTGATAACAGTGTGAGTGACCTGTTTTGCCGCATTCAAAATGGTTTTGTAATAGAGATCATTTTATAACAGTGTTTTATACACAGATTGTTTTCTAAAGATGCAATTCTGTGCCCGCTTAGGTGCATTCAGATACTGCTTATTTCAACAAATTTAAATACGTATAACTGGATAACTGAGCCACAAGACTGCTGCCCAAGCTATTTTTAGATAGCCTTGGTCCAAACTAGTGCAAGGGGTGAAAAGAGAGGACTTACTCATGCAAGGTACAAGTAAAGAACCATGAATGCTCTAACACATTTTTTTGTAAACATTTTTTTCCTGCTGCAAAAAGAAGCAGCTGTGTGTGTAGGAAAGTCTTTGAATGTGAGTGAAAATGTTCATGGTGAGCAATCTCCATCTTCTTGGCTGCTGGAAAGATGCTCCTACTGCACTCCATGGCAAGACAAGGCGCATATATGCCTGATTACCAAAGAAACTGCACTCCTTCCCTGCTTACTTGAGAGTGAGGGCAATGCAGTTGCTTCCTTTGCCCTCTGTGACACTGCCATGTAGCCAGATCTGATTGCACACATAGTGCTGTGTTGTCATAACATTTACTATGTGATCCATGATTGGCTGAAATCCCTTGGGGGGGGGGGGGAAGCAAGTCTGAGAGAAAAATGGGTGCCAAAGCAAACAAGAACCACAAACCACTACTAACAGAATTCAAAAAAGGGACTGTTCAGGGGGTTTCAGGAAACATTTGGACTCCCATTGGTAAGTTTCCGCTTTTTAACTTGAAGGTTTTTGAGGGTTATTACTTATTACTTGGCACGCCCCTAATATCCTTCAACATTTCATACATAGAAACAAGGACATGTTGTCAGGGTAGTGGGTCTCCTGTCCTTCCAGTTACTTAGGTTTGCTGCAAATACTGATTTAAGGGCCCAATCTTATCCAATTTTCCAGCGCCGGTGCAGCTGCACTGCAGCCCCGAGGTAAGGGAACAAATATTCCCTTATCTTGAAGAGGCCTCCATGACTCTCCCCCCCACACCGCAGGATGCAGCACACACAAATGTATATTTCATATACACCCTGCTAACTGGGCAAAGAGGCACATTTTCAAGTGATGATCCTCTTATATTTAGCAGAGGGAGAGTACCTGTCCCTCTTCACCCTGGGACAGAGTCTTTTCTAGTGACTGTTTGCTGGTGTTCCTCTGCATTTTTTTAGACTGTGAGCTCTTTTGGGCAGAGGCGTCGCTACGGTGGGGGAGATACCGTATGTTTTGCACCTCCCGTTTACTCCCCGGTACAAGGTGACCCTGCCCCTTAGCCATTCCGTGCGGCGAAGCAGGGAGTCACATTTGCGACAGTCGGAAAGCACATGACGCCACCAGAACGTGCATTCTGGCAGCGTAACGGTCCAATAGGCCCAATCCCATAACACTTTCCTGAATTTAATGAGACTTACTGCTGGGTAGACATGCATAGGATTGGGCTGTAATTCTCATACAAATGAGTAACTGTTACTTTCATTAGCTGTGAAGAGAGTCACCCATTCAAATGATACACCAGTGGATAGAACCAATGGATCCTTCTTTCATGCACACATGTACTTTTTGTTAATCACTGCAAGGAGAATATATTTCCAAAGGTATCAAATCCAAGGCAGTTAAAGTGACTGCGTCTGGTACTGGCTCACAAAAAAAAACTATTTGTTTAAATTGAAACCACCCTTGAATTAGAGGAACTGTAACCGTTTGATTAGACACTTTTAATAAAAGTAATTGTTTTACCCCAACCAGTGATAGCTGAGAACTTAAAAGTTATAATAAAATGTGATTCAATTGTGAAAGGTGACGTGGGAGTGAAGAAACATACATGTAGACATTTAAACATATGTCTTGCGTCTAGGGCGTTGGAACAAAAAGGAAGAGACCACACACATTTGCATGTATTTATGCACTGAACTTGGAACTTGAAATCCCAACCCAGCAACAGACTCATTCTGTGTCCTTAATCAAGCAACTATATTTTAGTCTTCAGTAAAGATTGAAACAATAATGGCTAACCTCCTAGCCTTGCTGTGAAGATTATTAGATTAAAATTCTAAAGAATCAGCAGTTATGGAGAGAAGCATCTGGAGAAGCCACCTGTCAATTCCACATCTGTTTAGACAGGGAGTCTACACAGAGCTAAAAACAAGGAGAAAACGACCCTGTAATTCTCCAGATACTTTCATCAATCACCGCCTCTCTCTGGTCTTTGCTTCCCCACTGAGGGACGCTTCCAGAACTAACCATTGCACCCAATTCCCAGGGTTTTTGGAGGCTACATGCACTCCCTCTCTGGTGAAGAAGCTCACAGCTAAAACAGGTTTATTAAAAAGAAGGGGTGGACAGCAGCATACTTATCTCCTTACTCACAGTATAATCCTACCCAGCTCCCCCACTGGTGCAACCAGTGGGGGAGGACAGAATGGGAGGCTTTGGAAGGGAAAGGGGATTTAAATCCCCTTTACATCCCCTTTCCCTTCCAAAGCCTTCCGTTCTGCCCTCCCCCACTGGCTGCGCCAGTGGGGGAGCTGGATAGAATTGTGCTGTCATTCACCTACCCACACAGAATAAAGCCACTATCCAACAGCATGGCACCCCTCCTTCATCCGCTGCACACAGACATGATATCATGTTGTTACTGTCATGAATCAGGAATTTTAGGAGTGATAAACAATGAATGGCATGTCAGGAAGTGTAGAAAAAGATGCCTCAGAGATCAGCAATAATGAGGGGATAAGCTACCTTGGTTCTAAACAAGCCTTTCTACCAGTAAACAAAGTTCGAAATAGCTAGTCTTTATGCAAAACAGGCATTGCTTTTGCCTACTGGCTGGATACAAGCTGAGGAGGAGTTTGAAAAGCAAGACTTTTTATGGGGTTTAGGAGAGGCTTAATAGTGATTCTGGGACAAGAAGGGATGGTTGGTGGACCTGGCAATAGCTGAAGAAAGACATTGTCTTCACTTGGTCCCACACAACTGCTTTTCAACAGAGCAGTTTCCACCAGCTTTGTGCTCCTGCACAACTTTCCCAAGAAATCGCAGTGCCTTGGGGCCCGAGTGTCCAATTGTTCTTTCTACCTTGAGAAGTATCAGAACAGCAGGATGCAAAAATATGGGCACCAACTGGCTGTACCAAGGTCAATATCTCAAAGTTCTTGAGGGCCAGAAAGGGCCACATTGGTGAAGTATAAGCAAGTATGCAGTTTTTACTCAAAAAGGTTATCCATTCGGCCATATGACTGTGGGGAACTGTAAATTGGGAACAATGCTGAGGTGAACCCTTCCGCTAGTTATGGAATCTACACTGATACACTTATCAGTATATACTGGTATTGATATCTATACTTTTTTGAAAGTGTAATGTATAAACACCAGCAATGCAAAGGGGGGGGGGAGGGAAAATAGTTTCTTATAGTACAGTTATATACTTGGAAAGAAGTTCCAGCAGGAAAGCAGGAAAGAAGTTGAAGGGGAAAAAAAGACAGGAAGAACCAATGGTTATTCAAGCTAGGTATGATACAATTTCGGGGAAAATCTGGGGAGAAGAAATCTCCTGTAAATATTCTGATGCAATTCAAGCACATAATCTTAAATGTAAAACACAGAGAAACAATTATCGGTATAAACGGTGATAGTCATAAGGCTGTTTCACAATACCTGCATACAATAAGTATACCATACTGTACTTGAAGGGCAAAATGCAACTGTTTAAATATTTATTGTGTAAATACATGTGTGGGGAGTTTGTTTTATGTCCAATTTTGACAACAAATAAGTTTAAAAAGGTAAATCTAATGCAATGCAATAAAACTGCAAAGTATGTTCTGACCTTCCACTTCTTCCTACAATATGTACCCCGTGCGCACACACTTTAATAATACATATCCCCAGTGGAATACAACTAACCCCAGTAAATCCTGCTATTTCCCCAAGTGTGGAATTAAAAGCTTCATGACTGGAGTGAGAAAACACATTTGTTTCCATTTTGTGATATCATTTTTTCCCTTTCAGACTAGCAGCAGTACCAATGCGTCTTTTACTTTCTCCAAGTGAATGAGATTTATATTGCAACTGGGTTTACCAACTCTGAAGTCAGGCTATTTGCCTTTTCAGAAAACCCTTTAAACTGTCCTTCTGTGCATTACTTAAAATATAATTTTTAATGAGAGACAGAGATTCTAGGAGTTGTTAAATAATACCTACACAATTGCCTCAGACAGAAAAACAAAAAGAGGGGGAATCGTAAAGAAGCACTTCAGGATAAACACAGGATATAACACAGCACTGCTTAGTGTCCCGCACAAAATCAACTAAAAACAACTGAAACAAACTCATGGGAAAGGGAGCTGGGGGGTACAAGTAAATGAAACTATTTGGCACTAGCTTTGGAAAACTAGAAAGTTTTACCCAACTCAGCTTCGTACTGGCTTTCAAGGACTGCTTCTCACTTGTCCTTGTGCCAAAAAGGCACACGCTACATCCTATGGAGGGGAGACAAATGGGAGGCATGAAAGCAAATGGGAGATAAGTAAAAACCATTTTTACTTACCTGCATGTAAGCCCTCAAGCCTCCTATGGTTCTCCTTGGACATATGCCACCCATTTTAGTGGCATATGTCCAAGGAGAGAAAAGGGATGGGGGAGTTTTAAAAAGGGGATAGGATCTGGCATGCGTAACTGCCGCTGAATCCATCCCCTCCCTCTACCTCCGTGTCCCCAGTCCCCCCCCCGTTCCTTCACCGGCACTGGGGAATCTGGTAGGGCCAGGAGTGGCCGGTGTCACTCATCGTTTTCAGCAGAGGCTAGGCAGCTTGCGACAAAGCGCCACATTTTGTGATGCCATAAGTTGGGCTGCGCTGCCAGAATGTCCTAATGCAAGAGCTGTCTGGCACTGGAACTGCCTCATGCAGTAGTGGGCTCTCAGCTGGATGGCCATCGGTCAGGGATGCTGTAGTAGCTGCCTGCACTGAGCAGGGGGCTGGACTAGATGACCTCCAGTTCTGTGAGGAACCACCAACACAACTGCCCATGTTCATCCATTGCTCCTTGCCTAAGGTGCTAGACCTGCCAATAAACTACAAAGCTAAAGAAGTGCAAAGTTCTAGGCCAGGGCACATGGTGGCCCCTTTAAGGAATCACTTTCCATCAAAGGAAAGCGGGTTTTGGTTTAGGCATCAGGACCTGCACCACTAGCTAGGGACTCAGTTGAACTCTGACAGTAGTCTACATTGGAGCTATCCATGGTCTGCAGACTGTGTCCGGCTAATCCCCTCTACCTTCTTCCCCAGACACATGCTCTCCTATCTGCTTCTTTCTCTGCATGCTACTTTGTGCCTTTCTGGGAAACTATAACCAGTGCCCCGCAAGATTTATCTCACCTTTGTGGGCTTCTAGTAGCTAAGACAGGATAGTTATATTGAAAAGTAAAATATAAACTATTAATAACAAATATAGTGCTGTCACAAAATTTGTAGAACACTCTCCAACATAACACTCTTTTTGAAGGTCATTTTTTATTCACCTACTCTAAAGTGATTTCAGTGATAGTTTTTCATTTGTTCTAGGTACTGTAGGACCTAGAAGGCAAAGCCACAGTCTTCTCTTTATGGAAATCAAAGGTCAAAATCCATTTAAGTTTTTTAAAAAGGCAGTTTGACAGAATTCCAGTACACCAAGGCACATGAGGGTATACATTCTCAATAACTACTGTTTGCAAGACTTAAGACAAAGGGGAAAATGTAAAATGCGTGTGTGTGTGTGTGTGTGTGTGTGTGTGTGTGTGTGTGTGTGTGTGTGTGTGTGTGTGTGTGTGTACACACACACACACACACACACACACACACACACACACACACACACACACAATAAATCACCTACATATGGATGAGGGTAATCCATTCATTGATATCTGAGAGTGCGTCAGAAATCTACATGATATCCCCCTGTGAAATATTTTGTACTTGAATCTCTGATTAAGCTGAAAAATTTGTAAAATTACATGTAAACAGACAACTCCCTACAGCTTCTACATCAGAGGCAGAAGCCTGCTGTCCTTCTTAACAAGTTTTACACTGCATTCCTGAAAGTACTACTGTCTGACAGGTGACTAAAATAACTGAGGCTTGAAACCCAGACACACATTCAGAGGATAATGGTCCATACCAATTCTGAGTGGGAGATTTTAGTCAGGATGCCAATGGAACAGAATTGAGAGACCAAAAAGAAAAGAAAAGATTTTCTTTTAAACGAAATAATCTTAGGAAGAAAAAAAAACCTCATGAGCATGTGTTTCACATTCCAGTTAAGGACTGGGGAGTCCATCCTATTAGTTCTTGGCAATAACCATAACATAGGAATATATTAGAATACTTTTGGATTCTTTTAATAGGAGGGAGAGGTAGGACAGGGAAACCCTTCCACTGGCCTGGAAAGGGACAGCTGCCATTGGTTCCCTCCCCTTTAAGAACTGTGTCAGTTTGCATCCATTTCCACATGGCAGCAACATAGATAAAAGCACGACAGTGAGGTCACCATCGCTGGCCTGGCACATCATAGTATTGTAATCAAACCTATGTAAATATATATATCACATAGGGCGAAATCCACCGTAAGGACCCAGCCGGCGGACTAGAGCTGCCCACCGAATCCTATCCCCGCTCTGGGCCACGCTGCTGTGGCCCGGAGGTCTACTCAGGGATGAGGACGTTCGTCCCCTTCCTCAGGTACAAACCGGGGCAGGCCCAATCGGCCTCCTCGGATTTCCGCCAGCTAAATAGCTGGTGGAAGGAAGAGGAGGCTGTGTAATGGCCAAGCTGGCCCAGCAGGGACGGGGATATGGCAGACGCCATCCCCGTCCCCTCCCGGGCTAGCTCGCCCAATGGTCCCCCTCCCTCGCAGCCCAGACCGCCCATGCGGCAGCCACCGGAGTCTTACCTTCCTCCGGCAGCCACATGGACATCCCAATGACTGAGTGAGGGTGGCCAGCCTTGCGCCAGCCTACCTTACTTGCGAGTCATCGTAAACGTGCCTTACGGCATGTTTGTGATGGCTTCCGGCAACGAAACGCTCGTTCCGTCGCCAGATCTGTAGTCAGGATCTGGCTGTCAATCACATATTCTTCCCCCATTTTCCTCTGCCTCTATTTCCCTCCCAGTCCTCTATTATCTCTCTTAAGACTGTGCGTACCTTTGGAACAGAGAGCAGTTTTCTGTTTCCTTGCTATGTATATCTGTCACAAGCACCTGTCTCCTGAGGAATTCTCCCTTTTCTCTAAATGACAACATTCTGTTCACATCAAGATGAACTAGGAGTTAGCCTGTCACATCCTCTATTCTAATCCCACATAGTCATCCCCCCTCAAATGCATACTGGAGTATCACGGCTGCCTGGTCTCTCCAGAGAACCACACCCTTGTTGACTAAATCTGGGTTTAGCTCACACCTAGTCATTGGTCCAATCCACTCATCTGACTCAGAAGTGGGAAATGTAAAGGTCTGTTACTTTCCAATCAGCTTGGAACCAGCTTTCCAACCAGTTACTTTCCAACCAGAGTTTGGAGAGCTAATCTCCCCAAAGAGCAATAAAAGAGAGCTGAGCAGCTGCATTAAGTTGCAAGATGCCTATTAAGAGAAAAGTAATGCCAGTGCTGTCCAGTTAGGACAGAGGTAATTCCTAAAAGCTGCTGTGTCCATTCAGTCAAAAAGGAAAAGAATGCTGTATGTCTGCAAGTGCCTCTAGTTCAAAGTCCAAAAGAAGTCATAGAGTCTATGTTTATTTTATTTTTTTAAAAATACTTTTTCTTGTATCAAATGTTTCCATCTAGTTCAGGGCCAGTTTAATTAATTGAAACAGCCAAATAAAAGGGACAATGTTGGCAAAAGCTTAGCTATGTTACTGGCAGTGGCATGCTCCCAGAAATTTGTCTTCCATTTAATTCTAGCCAATAGCTCCTAGAACTGGTTTAAAAGCCTTCCTCTCTATCTGTCCCACAAAACGTAATTGGCAGCAGTTGCCCTGCTGAAAGCTACCAAAAGAGGGACTGGTTCCCCAAGGACACTAGTTCCTCTGGTTTGTGGTTTGGACTGAACGAGGTGGGGATGGAGGGTGCTAGGGAATAATATTTATGTAACAGTTATATCCTGCCTTTTCATCATTACAGAACCTGAGGCCAGCTCACAGTATACAAACAAAACAATAGAACAACCAATGTAACAAATCTAACAATGTAACAACCTCATGGAAATGTGTTATGGCTGGATAGTATGTGCTAGAGAAGAGGCAATGATTAGTCTGATGGCAAAGATGCTATCTTGGCAGAGAAGAGGGAACATTTCAAGGTGTGAGAGAGTAGCTTTGACTAGCTTTGGGACACAAGAATGCTTCCAGGGTTTTGTCGACCATTCTGCTCTTTCATTGGAGTGGGGAAACCCCATGCACAGTTGACGCCAAGCACAAGAATAATGTCGAATCCCCTCTGCTCCTTTGAGGACTGCACCCTGGTTCAAATATCTCATATAAGATGTACTTCAAATACTGGAGCCAGATTTGCAGAGGGACAGTCAAGTGAGTCATGTACCTGAACAGATGACCACTCAAAGAACTATTGTTAAAGGTAAGTAAGCTGTTCTACTTCACGGTCTCTGTGCAGTCACACATAGCGGAGCCTAGTTAGCATAACCACTTACCTGGAATTGAGTGCAGGTTGGTCATGAGAACCTCTTCTGTAGCACTGCACATCCAAATAAGGCATTGGCTCTAAACCTCGAGTCCAGGACATAATGTCTGATTAAGGTCAATGGTACAGACCATGTTGATGCTCTGCTGAGCTCTGGGAGCGGGACACTACTTAGACTGGCAACCGAGGATGAAACTGCTCTAGTGGAGCATGCTCTCAAGATGGTTGTTGGCTTTTCCTTAGCCAACTGGTAAGCCAGGAATATGGTTTTAGTTACCCAGTGAGCCAAACCTAGGTGGAAACGTTTTTGCCCTTGCAGGATTCCTGCTAGCATATGAAGAGCCTGTTGTATGCTCAGAATGATGTTGCTTTGTAATATAGGAGGAGAAAGCTTGCTTAACATCCAGCATGCACAGAGTTCTCTCTCCTTCTGACCTCCAGCTTTGAAAATAGACAGGCAATGTCAAGACTTGATTAATGTAGACTGTTGAGACTAACTTAGGCAAAAAGGCAATGTCCATTCTCAACACCACTTTATCTGGAGGGAATTTGATGAATGAAGGGTCAGAACATATAGCACACAGTTCACTGGTCCTCCATACCAGAGTAACAGCTATCAAGAAGGTGGTCTTGAAGGTGACCAGACATACGTCCACAGTGGCCTTATGTGGGTAAACCACAGTTTAAAGGGTTTACCCACAAGTTGAGACAAGACTAAAGACAAACTTCAGGATGGTATCAGGGATTGGAGAGTATGCTTTGAACAGAATGTTAAAAGAACCTCTTGAGCAATGGCATGAGGAAAAATGGGAGTACTGTTGACTCCCAGATGAAAGTCCTTTGGTGGCAAAATGAACCATTAGGAACAGTTTACCTGGTTCGTTGACTTGAGGTAGATGCCACATTGTAAAATGTCCTAAATAGACGCATCCCTCAGTTGCAAATTGTTAGATGCTGCAGAGGTACAGAAGCATTTTCACTTCTATAGGTGGAAACAAGTGTTTTCACAAGCATACGTCATGCATGCTGAAGGTTTCCATAAGCAATTGATAGTGTTCTTTAGTTTACCCTTGATGCTGACTCCAGTCAGATCCTCCACACCATCAGTTTCATAGCCTCGAGGTTGTCGTGAAACATTCAACCTCAATTCTGGTTCAGCTGGAAGGGAATGTGAATGTACTCACCCTTTGCCATTTGGAACCAGAACGAAATCAGATCTGCCTCAACCACCATGTGAGATCAATACGTAATTGCTGCTGAACTTGTATATTCTGTTGATCACTTTGGTGAAGAGTGGGAATGGGAGAGGTGCACAGAACAGTCTCCATGGGACTAAAAAGCATTCCCTATGCAGTGGATCATGTCTGACTCAGCTGCAAAATCTTTGCTTCGTATTGCAGCTAGTCACAAAAAGATCCACAACAAGGTTGAACCCAATGATGAGTAGTAGGCTTAGTAGCTATATGGCTTAGGGCCAGGGTATTTGAGAGACTACCTTCTTCTATAATCCGGCGCATCCCCTCTGGTCATCGGAGAGGGCCCTTTTACATGTGCCATCACCCAGGGAGGTGTAAAGGGTGACAACTAAGAACAGGGCCTTCTCGGTGGTGGCACCAACCTTGTGGAATTCCCTCCCTCTTAGCTTACGAACTGCTCCCTTCTTAGAGGCATTCTGACAGGGCCTAAAAACATGTCCTGTTAGATTAACCTTCTGGGGTCCTGGTTTTTAAGTATTAGACAGCTGAGTTTTAATATCTTGGACCTCAGGTTTTTTACCTTTTTATATGATGTTGCTGCTGGCTTTGTTTACTGTTTCTATTTTAACTGATTTTAGTGTGATTTTCATAATGTTTTTATATTGTTATTTTAATGGTATCCTGTAAATTATTGTTTAAAATTGTCTTATGATCTTGTAAGCTGCCTGGAGTACCCTTCGGGGAGAAAGGAGGGATACAAATCAAAAGTAAGTAAATAAATAATAAATAGTGTGGAAGGTGTCAGTGTTGTGACTCTGTTTGTGGCCAATTGCCTTGTCTCCTGCTCTGATAAAGGCATCTGACAAATTGTTGAATACTCATACTAGATCAACACGAGATCATACTTATGAACATTCAACCTATGAAAGTTCAACTTATGAACAACACTTTCAGACCCAACTTCTGGTTTGCAGCCAATGCTGCTAAGTACAGTATAGAAGCCACTCAGGAGCATCCCCAAGGCTCTGCAGGGAAACTGAGAATGTTCCAAATGAAACTGACAACACAGCAGCACTCTAAGTGAATGTAACCAGAGTGAAACTGACCACACTGATAGGCTGCATGAATTGTGTAGAGATCCTCTCACATACATTCTTATATTGCTCGCTCCACAATGCATCCCGTACAGAACATTTAGTCCCAGTAATAGCCAAGCTACGGGATTTAGCAGATCAGGAGATACTGCAAAGCATCTTATCGACAGAGGAGGGTGATACAATGGAAAGGGTTGCAGCCTTTGTACAACTGTTTCATCCTGTGGATCAGACATATGATGTATTAGTCCCTAGACTGCAGTCCAATGTCTGGTTGTTTTTGTTTGATTGTTTTTTTGTTATATGTTTTATGTAATGTGTGTTGATTGTTGTTGTCTTTAATGCCAATAAAGGTTCCTGATACTGATACTGACAGGCATGAAACTGACAACACTAAGTGTGAAAGGATAATGCTAAAGGAACCCCCAGTGAAACTGACAAGGCTGAGAGTATCCAAAATGAAACTGATAGCTACAGCAACAGAGACAGGACAGTACAGTACTTACAAACAACTGACAGGCCCCTGGATTTTTATAAATTTTTATAATTTTTAATAGTAAATAGCAATTGTATGGGACCCTGGTCCAGATTTGAATGGCAACAGGGGAGGGAAGGTGAAGCTACTGTGGTTCAGACTTGAACTGGGGCCACATGAAGTTGCTGTTTGCCACAGGAGAAAAGTTCCTATTGAAACTAATGGGAGCTTTCTTCTGAGGACAAACAGCAGCTTCAGGGGGTCCAATCTACTGTATATTAGGATCATGGTAAAGACAAAAGGTTAAAGCTGCCTCCCTCATCAAAGTCTCAATCTGGATCTGAACCCAATGAGTGCTTACATTAGAAAAAAAAAAATAAGCACATAGTCCCAATCACACAATAGGCATCTGGTTTGGTCCTAAAAATAATAATAATCCCAAAGTCAAAGCACTGTCTGTATCAGGTACCTGGTAGGTTTCTTAAAACAAAGTACAGATCTTCATGCACATATAGCACCACTTTCGGGCAGACTGATCCTGTCTAAAATGTGGCAGCCGGCCAAAATGGCCGGCCGCCGCATTCTAGGTAGGATGTGGCCCATGCTGGTGCAGTCAGGGCTCACCTCAGGGGAAGGGGATGTTCACCCAAGCCGTCGCAAACGTGCTTTATGGCACATTTGAGATGCTTTAGGACAGCTCCGCTGGTCTAAAGTTTGGGAGAATTGAGCTGCCTTTCTATTAAAAACACACACATCCTGGCTAATATCTGCTTCCTCTGCAAACATTTTGGGTCTCACAAGATCTCGAGAGTGGGGCAATAACCTGGGGTGCCCCAATTCACGAAAACATGCAATGCCAACAAGGCTTTGGAATGATACAATGGTCCAGATCATATGTATCAGATAGCACCATTTTCTTCACCTAATGGAGGGTGGCACTGCCCAACCCTCCACCATACAACCAATAATGTCTGCCATAAGCATTCCACACCGAGGAAGAAAAGCTCGTTCTTTCTATAGATATTATTTAAATCCACCCTACTGATCTGTCAGGTGCCTGGAAGCACACTGACTATGCAAAAAAAAAGTTATCACCACTTCAATGTTACTGTCAAAGGCATTTCGAAAGCATCTATCCTCCTGATACCTAAATTCCATTTTGAGAGGTCTATTACCTCTCTGGTGTGCAATGTGATGCCTCAGCATATGCATCCCAAAATCACAATGACGTTTTTTGCAGGAACACGTCTTGCAAATCTACAATTCAATTTACTCTCGGCCATCACCATTAACATTTCTGGCATTGCTTCTTTCCAAGCATCTCCCTTTCAATGCATATTCATGTTTTGGGCAATACATTATCAGATGTTTTAGTTTACAGGCTTGCACAGTGAACTTTTGTTTCCTATACATTCTAAACTATGCTGGTCATTTTGCATTTTTCTGCAAGGGTCTTTCAAACTCTGATGCAGAACCATGTGGGAGTGTATTATTTTGTTCATTTCCACATCATTGGTAAACATGATACAGGTTGATTATCCCTTATCCGGACATCCGAAATCCAGACTATTCCGCAATCCAGACATTTTGGGGGCTATGACTTTAAAAAACAAAACAAAACTTTTTCAAGCACCTGTATGGCATAGTGCAAAGCATGCTGGGGCACAAAATTATTAAAAATATTGTATAAAATTACCTTCAGGCTATGTGAATAAGGTGTACAGCAGTGTTTCTCAAACTGTGGGTTGGGACCCATTTAGTGGGTCGTGACCTGATTTCTGGTGGGTCCCAGATGATGGAAAGATCAGATAAGTAATTGCCACAAGCCCTGAGGCTATTAAAAAATCAGATAGCTGCTAATTGCCCTTCAAAAAGCTGAGCTCCTGCAGTTTGCAAGACAGCTGCTAATTACCCTGCAGAGCTCCTGCAGTTTGCAAGCTTGTTTAAATATAGGGAGATAAATGTTTGAGCGTCTCATAAAGCTAGGTGGGTCCCGATAGAGTGTCATTTTAAAAAGTGGGTCCCGGTGCTAATATGTTTGAGAACCACTGGTGTACAGTATATGACATATAAATGAATTCTGCATTTAGACTTGGATCTCACCCCCAAGATATCTCATTGTATTTATGCAAATATTCCAAAATTCAGACAAATCCAAAATCCAGACAACTTCCCGTCCCAAGCAGTCCAGATAAGGGATACCCAACCTGTAAATAAAACCAAACCTGATAGTGACCCTGTAGTCATATGCCCACCTTTGTCAGAATTCCCCATTTTCTCCTTTATGTATTCCAGCTGCTCTCTGTGTTGTTGGTTTTTTGCTCTGGCCACTGTAGTTATAATGGAATCTTCATCTTAGATTTTATTTAAATATATTTTTGTATAGTGCTAACATGCCTGGGTGGATTCGGCTGCCTTTCTTTCAAATGGTTTGTCTAAAATGAACATTTGACGAACAGTGCTAGCGTGTCTACTCTGAGGAGAGTCCCATTGTGTTCTCCCAGGAAAGTGCGTACAGGATTGCAGCCTAAATGCAATTCCTCTTCTCCTGCCCAAACACACACTTATATTTATATAAAATGTAACTTGTGGATGGCTCAGAAGTAAATTCACAAATACAAAGATGCTTTTAAATTTCACCAGTTATAAATACAATCATGTAAAGCAGACTTTTCAGGATATGCACCTCTTAACTGGCTCCTTCCTCCACATGGGCTTTTGAATCGGAGTAGCATGCTCCATATTTCCTGCTTCGTTTCGTGCGGAGAAAGGAGCACTTTTGCATCTTCCTCCACTGGGCTCTCTAAACAACGGCAGCAATCCCAGAATGCTCTCTGGAGAAAGGAGCAAGGTAAGCAGGCAGGATCGTTGCATTCTGATCGTCAGAGTGCAGCGACTGGTCCTTACATTTTTCTCACATGGCTCCATCCTCCCCTGGGCTCTATTTAAAGGTGGAAGGAGATCACTGTGCTCCAAAGATCAGAATGCAGTAATCTCATGCCTTCATCTGAGCACATTATTTTAAAACAAAACAGGAAGTGTGGCGCATGCTGGAAACTATCCCAGCATGCTCCACATTTCCTGCTTTGATTAAAGAGCCTGCATAGAGGAAGGGGCAGGGAAGGAGGCCAGCACAGTCTGTGATAGAATGGGGGAGGCAGTTGGCATCTGTTTGCCACCACCCCACCTGCCACTGAGGCAAAGCAGAACTGTTCACTTCATGGGTGGGGTGGCCCTGGAGGTAGGAACTCCACCCCACCCCACCCCAGATCAGGCTGGGGCACAGTAACAACAGCCAGGTTGGGTTGCCAAGGCATGCCTCAGTCTCCCTTTGTGGAACCAGAGCTTGAATAAGAAGGGTGATGTACGGGGAGCATGCTTGTGCTTTCATCACAATGCCATACACTTGGTGGCAATGCACATCCCACACCACAAGAAGGCAACTGCTGGATTCATCAGAGTGTAGGCATTTTCATGTTCAAGGAGGTCTAGTGACCTGTTCAGGAAAAAGAGAAGTTCCAACCAACATGAGCCTGTTCTCAATTAAATGAGTCTGACTCATTTCAGCTGATTCCTTTACCTTTCAAGCAAAATTGCCTTTCCTTCACCACTGTGTAACAACAGGTAGCCTCATACATCAGAAATAAGGAGGAAGGTCTTTCCAGGCAGACTTGGGCAGAAGTACCTCTCATTTAAGAAGTTAAAAGCAGGTTTATCTAGTGAGCTACATTTCTCTCAATTATGGGCTAACAAGATCTCCATTCCTCTTTCCTCCCACAAGCCATAAGGAAAAGTTCTACCAGTTCACACTCGGAGAACCTAAGCCAGGGAGACACAGGAAGAAGATATCCCACCAAACAAAAGTTTTTCCTGTATGTCTGCATTGATAAGGCACTGCAAACTCCAGTTCAGTAGGATTTTGACAAATGCAAGTTCTGTCAGGTGTGCTTGTGTGGGAGAAAAGTACCTGACTTTTTTTTTTATGTTACACTCATTACTTTAAAAACAACAACAACAACATCTCCAATTGGCTGTTAATATCTGCAGATTCTTTTGACTTCTGAGGAAATACTGATTCAACTGAAACATTTTGATTCCAATTGCTTTAGCATTTCAGTAATTCTGAAGAAAATATTTGACAAAGCCTTGCAGCAAAAATACGTGAATAACTATGTCACTATTGGATATAAGAATAACTCTTATGACTATAAGAATAACTAAGAATAAGGTATAAGAATAACTATTTCTTTTCCTCGTTTGACAAAGAAATTATTTCTCTATAAATAATATCAGTACAGTTCTACTAGTAGTTAAATACATTAACCACAGAACATATGGTTGTGGCTTCAACAGCAGCCTATATGGTGATCTAGAAGAGCTTGGCCCCCTCTGCTGTCTATTTTGTGTGTATCCCAAAAAACCTCAACAAAGCTTCTAGTAAAAATGCTGATGGAATGAAGCACAGCAGTTTTGCACTTAATCTCCTACACGCGTTAAAGAGAGCCCCGGCTACTCTGTGTGCTGCAGGAAAAAAAATGTGACACTTTGATAGACCTATGAGAGTCAAATATCACTGGTATAGTGATCTAACAAACTAGAGCTTTGGGGTGCTGTTTTTCTGTTGGATTATTTTTTGCTAATTTCTTAAAGGGTTTTATATATTAAATGTTCCATGGATGAGGCTAAAATGTGCAGGCTTTATCAAATGTGGTCCCTGTTGGGAAGTGAAGAGTCACAGGAAGAGGCTGTGACTCCCCTGGGATTTCCCAGAGAAGGAAACATGGCTTTGAGAACTCTGTCAGTAGCTGCGTACATTCCTTCCAGAGTGCCTCATTTCCCCCTAAACAGATCCTGCTTGGTGAAAAATCACCCTCTATTCCTCTCAGCAGTCCTTTTCTCTCTACTGCTACTCTGAACAGCTCCAAACAAACCAGAATGATGAGGGTAAGAGTTTGTGTAACAGAAAGAGCACATGCCTCTTGTACGTCTGCAAGCAACTGGAGATAGTAATATTGCTACTATCTCACACACGCACACACACACACACACACACACAGATTCTTCAATACATTGAAGTAAGGTCATTTTGACATTTTGAGGTATGCATGTAAGGTCATTTTGGCATTCCCTCATATTATGAGATATCTGGTAACTACCCCTCTAGAGGGGGGAAAACAATTATCTATGGGTATGCTACCTCTCTAGCCTATTCTAATCTTGTGTAGAGTGTTCAAAGAATACCTCCCCATAGTAAGGCATCAAGTACAGGATACTGTTTTATGATATTTGCTGAGTTGTTGGTGTTATACATTGCATAATTCGATTTATGATTCATTAGTTTTTATCATAATATGCTTCAGGGCCTTTTTGGGAGAAAAGTGAAACAAAAATCTTTAAAAATAAATTTAAACAATTATACCGAGAACCTTAAACATGGAGGTAAGAACCAAAGTCATCAGAATATTACAATCACAGGATCATAGGAAGCTGCCTTATGGTCCCTGGCTTAGGTTCTTCGAAGCATTTCCGTTTTTCGCGAACCAGTGTTTGCGAAGGGAAAAAACGGTGTTTACTAGGGGTTTTTTCCTGGCGCTGGCAGTGATCCCCGGGATCGCTGTCACCGCTGCCATGCTGTCCCCGCCCCTTAAGGGGGCAGGGGAAGTATTTGTTCTCAATGCTGGGTCGCGACTCTCCACTTTGAGAACCACTATGTTATCACATAGGAGAGGAGGCAGTCTTTCAAAATACATTGGCCCCAAGTCAGTGAAGGGCTTTAAATATCAAAACCTTGAACTGAGCCCAGAAATAAATTGGTAGCCAGTGCAGCTGCAGGAGCACCAGCTCAACTAACAGCCATACCCATATGACCACACAAGCTGCTGAATTCTGCATTACCTGTCATATAGCCCTCAAGGGCAGCCCCACATACAGCACATTACAATTCCCAACTCTTGAGGTCACCAGTGCAAAACCAGGTCAGGTCTGATCGACTCAAGTAAGTTTGCAGTTGGTGGACCAGCCAAAGCTAGGCAAATACCCCCCCCCACACACACACACACACATACACAGCTACGGTGACCAGCCTGATTATCCAGGCACAGTGCAGTTCCTGCAAAGGGAATGCAACCCCTTTCAGAACAAGCCAATACCTGCATCACAGTTCTGTGGACCAAGAGGATGTCTGTTTTGATCAGACTTAATTTCAGCTTGTTGACCCTCATCCAACCCTATCACACCTCCAGGCAGCTCTCTGGTTGTCCACAGCCTCACTGGAGTGAGAGGATACAGAGAGATGGAGCTCGGTGGCATCTGAATATTGGTGACACTCCACTCTAAAACTCCAGATGATCTTCCCCCATTAGCTTCATGTAGATATTAAACAACATGGGGAACAAGATGGATCCCTGTATCGCCCCATAAACCAGAGCATTCAACTGGAGTCCACCAGTACCACCTTCTGGAATCTATTGGCTAGGAAGGACTGGAAGCACCGTAAAACAATGCCCCCAAGTCCCAATGCAGCCAACCAACCCAGAAACACACCATAGGCTATGGTGTTGTGAATCCATAACACTTGGACAAAAAGGTGCAGAGGGGACATCAGTTGGAATTGTTAATGCAGCATCCAAGTCATGATGGATACAAGTGATTTTATCTTCAAAGGTCCGAGAAAATTGGTCATAGTGAGCCATTATGTTGCTCACCTCCTCCCTCTGAGGAGCCAGATGGAGTAGGGGCTCTACACAACCCAAAACAGCTCAGCTGGCCAGCTCTCCACAGACACAATGGTGGCAGAGGAAAAACTGCCTGCTTTGCTGCCATCACCATCACAGAACAGGCCCTAAAATGGGCTCTCACTTGTGTTCAGTCGGTCAAGTGTTTTCCGCCAACATCACTCTAGGCACAAAAAAGCACAAAGATCATACAGTATAATCCCTAAGGGGTTGCCAAGAAAAATAGTGGGATTTGCCTCACGGTCTTATGCACATAGATTTGAGCAGATTGTGTTCTAGATCAAGGCAAGGGTAGGATATACCTTTAAGGGTAGGAACCCTTCTGCACTAGGTTGTTTTTCACACAGATTCTGTAACTTGCAAAACTAGGTCAAAGATGCAGGGACTGCCCCAGCTGATCCACCATGTGAAAGGTGACAAATGTACCACCCCATTAGCATATGTGCCCCAACACTTTTAACAGTAAACACACACACAAACATACGCACTAAAAATCCCCTCCCCTTTTTTGTAGACATGTTAACACACATCCTACACTGCTGCCTTTGATTGGATTGGATCCCCTCTGCCTGGAAAAGAGAAGAAGTGACTGCAACAGTAGGAATATGGGTGGGTTCCCCTCCCAGGCCAGGAGACAAGGCAGAGGCAGGAGTAGCGGGAGGTAACCCCCCCACACACACACTGCCGCCTAGCAAGGAGGAGGAGAGGAGAAGGTGCAATGGCAGCAACAAGGTCAGATTTGCGCAATGCCAGGAGGAGAGGAGAAGTTGCAACAGGAACCCCAGCAGTGACAACCTCCTTCCAGCTCCAATGCCACAACCTTTGACAGTGGCCTTGGAGGCAGACAGGCAAATTACACATTTCCAACTTTCAGATTTTTCTGCTTCAGTCACAAAATGAGAATACAATTGTTAAAGCAGTCTCTACAGTCACTAACCTGAAAGAAGTACAAACTTAAATAAGCAACTTTTTAGCAGAAACTGAGCAAAGTTCAACCTCAAAAGGCTTTCAACTTTCAGAAAGTTATTATTCCATGGGAAACTGTAATAGCTCTCATGTTGGATTCACAATGAAGCACATGTGTGCCTGAAACTTTAATTACTCAGGCTGAAATTACTAAACCTATATACTGACTTATCTATTAAAAAAAAAAGCCAATTCCCACCATTCTGTCACATCCTAATGCAACAAAAAATACAAACCAGGATAGATCTAAGGTGAGAGGCGCAGGCTTCATTTTCAATGGCTAAAATCAGCAGGGCCATAAGCAGGTTTATTCCCCAACCAATGGAATCACTGAATGCATCCCTTTTACTTCCACCCATACAAAACCTGCCCTTCCGTCTGGGTGACACTGGGTGGCTCAGCTCTTAGACAGAGAGCTCCCAGGAGACCGTATTCCTTGGGGGGGGAGGGCGTTAGAATACACAAATCCTGTCTGCACATCCATCACCTGTCATAGTTATGGACATTTTGCTAGCTACTAATAAATCTATGAATGATTCTTTAAACTTTCTAACATCTAGAACAGGGTTCTCAACTCCTTCCCGGCCAAGTACCACTTCCGGCGCCACTTTCCTGTGGCGTACCACCGAAAGCGACTGGTGATGTCATCACCAGTTACTTCTGGGTTTCAGAGGCCAGAAAATGTAGATAGGAGGCTCTGGGCGGGTGGGAGGGGTTGGAGGACTCTTCTCAGCATTCCCAAGAGGCTCAGCCAAAGGCAGGAGCCTTTTGGGAGTGAAATGCGTCACCGAAAGCATCACGTTGGAGTGGGGGTCCAGCAGTCTGAGTACCACCAGCAGTTGGCCCAAGTACCACTGGTGGTACTAGTACCACTGGTTGAGAACCCCTGCTGTTTTATACACTTGAAACATGGCATCTTATTCAAAGGCATTCAGGTTCTTAACATTCCTCCTTTCAAAGAAACACAATTTTGAGATGTAATGATTTTATGATAAATGCTTACATATTCTTCCCCACACCTGCATTAACAGCATTGAAAAAGTAGAGATGAAACAATGGTGTTCTGAAATACTGGAAAATCCAATAATGTTAGATGTAGTTGCATAATTATGCGCTAGTCTGATGCTAAATAAAAAAACCTGCTAAATTGTTCTCTCCAACGTATACCCGTAAACAGGGAAATATAAATCAAACTATACCGACAGCTCAGGAAAAGAATTTAAGAGGTATGATGTGAAAAAGATTTTATTAATTTCAGCAAATCTAACACTGCTTGTTACTCCGATCACCATTTGTCTTCACATCATGTAAAAAGAGATAGCGTTACCACATTTATTCAAGGACTCAGAACATCCAGATTTGATTACTGTACTGCAATGTGTTAAAGGTGGTGTTGCCCCGTGAAGACCACTTGGTAACTCAGCTGATTCTCCCCAAGGACACTCACCCAATAGCTACTTTATTAGCTTTTAGGTGTCATGCGATGACAAATTCATTCTCAAGTTTGTTGTGGACAGTACCTTTGTGATATTGTTCACATGGCTGGTTTGTTACTGAAGACTTTATTGTTGGACTCCTGTTCCTCTTGTTTTAGTTGCTGTATTCGTTTTAAATGGACCATTTTAAATTTTGCTGTTACCTGCCTTAGAAGTTGAAAAATGGGATAATTTTTTGTAAGTAAAAACCTAAAACAAAATACAGTATGCCAATTTCTGGAAACAGATATCCCTTGTGCAGTAATTAGTAATCAACTTTTTTTCCTGCACATCAAGTATGTAAACAATTTTAAAATTACAATTTTCAAATTATTCAGAACATTAATACCCAAGATTAAGGTTTGAAGTTCTATATCTCAATACTGTATGACCACGTATTCACAGGGGATAGGTTTCCCCCTCCTGCGGATACCAGGAATCGGCGGATAGGGGGAATGCTATCCCCCGCGAGCCCTCCCACACCTCCCGTGCCCATTACCTTAGTTAGGCTTCCAGCACTGGCGCCAAGCAACTGCCTCTCTTTCCTCACAAAAATGCTATAAGCCAGTATGCTAGCTTATAGCACAGAGCAGGCAAGCAGCCTGCATACTAGAGAGGCCCCTGAATGTTAAACAGAAAGCAGGAAGTTATAAGCATACTGGCTTATAGTGTTTTTGTGAAGAAAGAAAGGTGCTTGCTTGGTGCCAGCGCTGGAAGCATAACTAAGGTAATGGGCATGGGGGAAGGGTGTGGGGTCCCCCAGTGACCTGTGGATAAATGAATCTGTGGGTACCGAATCTGCAGATACGGGGGCCACCTGTATATGTGAGTTCCATCCTCTCAGGGCATGCTTGACCAATAGTCAGCAGACTAAGAAAGTTATATGGAGGAAGACATTATATCATCCCATTTTATATACAGGAAAACTATGGTCATATTTACACAAGCATTCACTCCATTTTAACAAAGCTTTAGTTTTAAACTTTTTGTAACTTGTTTTTTAACTTCAATTATATTTTAGTATGGCTTTTAACCCAGATGATTTGCCTCGTTCTTGCTATAAAGCTTTAGTTAACCGTAGTTTTACTGTCCTGCTGAGATCTACATCATACAAACAAGCAGCCGTAGAGGGGGTGGGATTTAAATCCAGCTGCTATTCACTACACTGTGTTATTCGCTTCCCCTGTGCTTCATTTGAAGGTAGCTATCATACTGCTGCTCTTGCTGGACTACTGGGATACCTTCAAGTAATTTAACTGAACGCGTTCTTCCTTCTGAGGTAAGGAAGAGAAAGTATTCCTGTAAATAAACAGTGCCTAAATAGTACAGAAATAAGACACTTCCTCCTACCATATTGTCTTTGTTCATGTGAATGCATCCTGAAAAAAAGATGACGACTTGCCACAAGCCATCTGATTCTCATACACATAAGCAGCAAGTGTCTTCTGTCTGTTAGCAAAAATTGCTCATCGACCGTGGAAGTCAAACCCTAAGACCTCCCCTCCCATGTTCCCCTAACACTTAGCTGCCCAATCCCGCTGTGAAATTACACCTGCTGGTATAGTAGACATTTCAACTGCGACATGATATCTGATCAGTCAAGAGCACCAGGAGAGTAGGGCAGGACGAAAAGCCAGAAGAAGAACAAATTAAAAAATGTAGAGGACAAGGAGAGAAACATAGGACCATCAAGCAGTCAAAAGGCAGTTGAGTATGTGTTTTCTATCACATAACTGTAAGATATTATCCACAAGGATCATCTGTACTGTCCACACAGTGATCTGTATGAAATGAGCATGAGCAACACTCTCAGGCAAAGAGCTATGTGATAACAAATAAAGCCATGTCCGAGCCCAACGCACCGTCCATAGAGGTCACACTGGGAGCCTGTAGGCACTCCCATAATTTATATGCTCTATGATTATTCAAATAATGAAGTTCCACTGCACATATGACTTGCGTGTATTTTGATTTGTATATAATAAAGCTTCTTCAAACACTGAATAGAATAACATTTTCCCGCAGAGAGAGAGAGAGAGAGAGAGAGAGAGAGTGTAGCAAATTGGCAGATTTTCCCTTTATGATGGCATCTTTTCAAGACTCTGGTATAACAGAGTTCATCACTGAGACAGGTGATCATACAATAAAAAAAGTTCTACCCTTTATAGTTTTATCACACATCATATAGCATAACTTGAAAAGTAGAGCAAAAGGGGGCTTTTTCCAAAGTAAACTGTTGTTGTAAGGCAAGTTTAAATGTGAGGACTAAATGTAAATTGCTGTGGAGTATGCACACTAGGTCACTAAAGCAACAGTAGCTAAACTCAGATGTGACCTAGCAACCCAGGTGTTCAGGAAAAGTGCTGTTAACAGTAAGGATTGATGATCTAATCAAACTGTCACACTCAGATCCTCAGCAGGGTGGTTGGAGGGGAGGTGGAGGAGGATAATATTCAGAAAGCAAGCACATGCTTAGTGTTACTTTAAATTGATGCTGACATTTTCAATTGTAAAAAGAATTTTTTCCCTAAGTAATATAGGAAACAACTCTCCTAACCTTCCGGAGGATATCAGATAATCAGAGACCTTGTTTTGCAAAAGCTAACTCCTTTTTAAAAGAAAGAAAGAAAGAAAGAAAGAAAGAAAGAAAGAAAGAAAGAAAGAAAGAAAGAAAGAAAGAAAGAAAGAAAGAACACAGTTTTATGAAATTTGAATTTCCATATTTTAAAGATATAGAACATGTCTTTAGTACTTTTTGTCCTTTAATGATACATGCCTATATGCATTTCTGCTACAACAGTTTAAACAGAAAGGCACAAAAAAAAATACTCAGACAACCTATAGATTACTTTGGTGTTTGTATTTCGTTGGACTTTTGTGTCCTTTGTCAACGCTCGTATTCAGGCAGAAGTCCTCATGAAGACCTAAAACTAAACCTGTCTGGATGCAATAGGCCTCCCCCATATAATATAAAATTCAGCGGAATATGAAATGTTCAGTGCATTTCATTGTTAACATTTGTGTATTCAACAATATGCTTGAGCTTCAAGGAAACACTATTCCCGACCGCCTAGGTAAAGGAAATTACTTGATTAATGGCGCAATCCTGCCCAGAACAGCGGCAGAGTGAGGGCTCCACTGGCGCCAAGGCTGCTGACTCCCATCGGTCACGGACCCGGCCACAGGTAGGTCCTGTGCCAGACAGCAAGAGGGTGTGGGGAGGGTGGGTCAGGGTGGTAGGGAAGGGGGTGATTGAGCCATCCGATCTGGGAAAGGGGCGGGGATATCGGCGGCACGCTCTAACAATATCAAACACCCCTTCCTAGGCCAGGGTGGCCTTACACGGCCTCCCCAGATTTGTGCCAGCCATTTTGCCGGCGCAAATCCAAGGAGGCCCATTGGGGCCACTGAGGCTGACACCAGGGGAAAGGGATGAACGTCCCTTTCCCCCGAGGTGTGCCCTAGCTCCGCCGGCATGGCCCTAATCCGATGCAGGATACGGCGCGGCGCAGTTTGCACACTGCGGCGGATGTTACGCTGGATTGGGTTGCCCAACTGCTATCCTATACACACTAACCTGGGAGCAAGTCCCATTGAGCTCAACGGGGCTTACTTCTCAGTACACATGTATAGGACTGTACTGTAATTTACCAAATTACTATGAAATTATGAATGATGGATGAAATGGAGTCCAAACTATAGATCACTGGCCTACTAGTCTATGTACAAAAATCAAAACCATTAACCTGATAACATTACTACATGTATTTGTTTCACATTTATTACCAGCAGCTCTTACAACTTGTCATGCTTTTTGCCAACAGGAATCCAGTTTTCCTTCTTAATTCAGGAGCATTATTATATTTAGCAGGGAGAGATTAACTGTCCCTATTCACCCCGGCATAGTGTATTTTCTAGTGGCTGTTTGCTGGTGTTTATTCTGCCTTTTTTAAAAAAAAGATTGTGAGCCCTTTTGGGACAAGGAGCCATTTAGTTATTTGATTTTCTCTGTAAACCGCTTTGTGAACTTTTTTTGTTGAAAAGCAGTATATAAATATTATATGATTAACAATAATATCACATCATTTAAGATATAACTGTGGTTGAGAAGAAACAAGTGATGCTTATCGATGTGGTCTTTCCAGGGAGAACAGTTTCCAAACATCCCTTTACACCCAGGAGGCCACCAGCTGCGCCAGGGCAGGCCCAATCCTGAATAGGATGCGACAGGTGCCTTATGTGCGCCACCGCGTCCTGCTAGACTAGACAGGATTAGGCTGTAAAATGTATATCCTGCCTTTCTCCAGAGAGTCAAGGTGACTCACAACATAAATTAAAAATACAACAAAAATTAGAAACACAACAGAGTACACAATCAAAACAATACCAGCACCCAACAGGGAGATAAAATAATACACAGTAATCAAAAATAGTCAGGGAAGGCCTAATGAAACAAAGGTGTCTTTAATCATCTCTAAAACTGTGTGAGAGAGCGAGCGAGCACAGCAAAACTCTTGTAGGAGGAACAAAACTCACAAGGAGAGGCCACCACTGTGAAGGGTCTCCTGCATATCTCCATAAGGTGCACCAAAAAACACACAAGACCTGCCTCCCCAGAGGATGTCATGATATGGGTAGACTCATGTGTGTGTGGGGGGGGGAAGACTCCTGACCTTCAGGTACAGGTTCCAAGCTGCTTAAGTGTCTAACAGTGCAATCCTGTATAACCTTGCACCGGTGTAACAGCAGATGCACCGGTGTAACAGCAGATGCTGTGCATCTACAGTTATATACCGGTGCAAGGTTACACAGGACTGCGCTGTAAAAGTCATAAGCAGCATCTTGATTCATGCCCAGAAGCAAAAAAAACAGTGCAGCCAAAACAACAGGGACATACCATGATCATAATACTTTGCCCCTATATCAGCCGAAGCTTCTGAGGGTCTTCTAAGGAAGGCACGTATAAAGTGCTTTACAGTACAGTACTCCCCCCATATCCGCTGGGGATATGTTCCAGGCCCCTCGGTGGATACTTGAAACCGTGGATAAGAGCGAACACCCCCTCCATGGTTTCCTGAGGGCCCCCCACCCTGCCTCCCCTGCGGGCAGGCGTGCACACACACCCCCGAGCTCTTATTTTTCTTTCAGCAAGCTTTGTTTCTTCCTTAAACCAAACAGAGAAGCAGCCTCCATTGCAGGCAAGTAGAACTCCCTGAGGCATCTGGTGGGGCCACTGTGTGATACAGGAAGCTGGACTAGATGGGCCTTTGGCCTGATCCAGCAGGGCTCTTCTTATGTTCTTAACTAGACTAAGTCCTAGAGAGGCTCTGCAAGGTTTCTGTTAACCTTGCAGAGCCTCTCTAGGACTTAGTCTCGTTCTACTTGCCTGCAATAAGCAGCCAGAGGCTGCTTCTCCTGTTTGTTTAAGGAAGAAACAAAGCTTACTGGGAAAAAAGTAAAAGCCTGGGGGGTGGGTGTCCCCATGATCCGTGGATAACTGAAACCGTGGATAGCGAATCCGTGGATATGGGGGCCCACCTGTAATCCAAATGGGAGGTGATTAAGCCAGACTGAAACAGAAATGGGTACAAGATGGGCAAATAACACCTGAATATCCAGAAGCAAGGCTGGGTCCAGGACTACACCCCCACTGCAAACCTGATCAATGGGAGAACAACCCCATTCATAACTGGAAAACACATCATCATCAATATCTCCTGACTCGGACAGCATACTGTATGTCTTGTCCAGATTTAATTTCAGGCTGTTTCCCCTCATCCAGCCCTTCATCAACTCAAGTTCAAGGTGTTCACAGATACTCCAGCTGGGGATAGCAGAGAGATGAATAAATGGCACACTATGGAACATCATATGCTAAATGATATAGCATAGAACAGGAGCCCCCCAGCACCATCCTCAAAGACGAGAGGAACCACAAAACAGAGCCCGCAATACTCAGCTTAGCCAGGCGGTCCTGAAAGATAGCATAATTAATGGTACTGAGTTCCACTGAGAGATGCAGCAGAAAGTATGAGCACTCAAAATGCGGGATGTGCTCTGGGGGGGGGATGGTTCCCTGGGGGGCAGACAACGATTCTCTGCAGTTCCTCAATATCTCACCTGAGGAAGAGTGCTAGTGAACACAAAATCTTATTCACATTTTAGTTTGTCCCAAATTTTAAAAGAAGACATTATGCTACTTTTTTTCCAAAATGGAGTAACAGTATCTAACACAGAAAACTACCACTCTATATGACATCATACTAGCTTTGACATGATCCATTTTATTAGCCTGCTGAACAACCACTGTAATGCTAAGAATGGTTCGTTCTTATATCTGTGATGCTGAAAAGGATAGGACTGTGCTGTTAGTATTAGATGTTACTTCTGTCTCTGAAAGGATTGAGTTAATTTGATACCACCAAGCTGGCATAAAAGGACAAGATAAGCGCCATTCAGATACTAGAGGACCAAGTTGAGGGATCTGCACACAATTTGTTTTCTAATAAGCTTCAATGGGAAAATATATTGCTCTATAAACTGCTACATTCTAACTGTAGCTAACCCCATGTTGATACTTTCAATGCAGACAACACAGATCAGAGATCCACTTCATCTGGTCTAAAAATCTCACATAGACACGGTGTCTGTGTTAATAATCTGACTTGTAAATGTTGTGGTGGATGGAGAATAGCTACTCCCACTTCCTGTTGACTCACTCCCATTTCCAGCCTCTGTCACAAGCTGTGATGTAGACTCGGGTCTATTGACTCGGACTCAAGTCGTGTCAATGACTTGACTCAGACTCGTCTCGGCAATCATAAAAAACTCGAAAGACTCGACTCGAGACTTGGAGCCTTTTATGATGAATCAAATTTTAAGTCCCTATACATCACCATATTGGCCGCTGTAAACCAGAAAGAAGGCATCTGCGACGCCGAAGACAAAAGAAGGCAGACACAAATACAGTGGAGGTGGTGGGTGGGAGTGGAGGGGACTATCAGGAGGGGAACATCAGTGGGGAGTTTACAGCCCTGCCAGTGCCATCCCCCCCCCCGCACACACACCCAAGCACAGCACCCACCCGTTTTCCCCATTAAATAGATAGGGACTCGCGACTTGCGACCAAAGACTCGGGACTCGGGGGCACCTAACTTGAGACTTGGACCCAGAGACTTGATCCACATCCCTAGTCACAAGGGAGCTATACCACCTTGGATCCTCCTCCTCTCCACAGAGCTTTCCAGTTGCCCCATACCCTGTCCACACCTCCTGAGCCATTTGGAGCTTCCTCACACAAGAGGAAATGGTTTCTTTATCACCAAGGGAAATGGTGCTAAGTGTCCCTATATCATCTTGTTCTCACTTTCTGCTATCCTCTGCTTTTGATAAATTGTTAAGACAACTGAGGCTCTCTGTGTTTGAAAGAAATCTCTTAAGACGACAGTACGATTTTAGTTTTTATTTCTCAAATAATAAACATGGCTAGAAAACCCATAATGCCTGCTTCGTTACAAACTGAGGCTCTGTTGGGGTGCAGCCTGCAGGTGTGTCAGCGTGCCAGCCACGCTCATGGTGTGCCAGTGAACTTCCCCCTGATAG
>JANXHW010000004.1:63417500-63517500 GCA_026170595.1 Plestiodon gilberti rubricaudatus | reverse complement strand
ACCCTCTGTTACTACAAGCCAAGTGTCAGAGTTGTTTCTGAAACACACCAGTATTAGGCACAGGGGCTGCTAATCCTGAAGCACTTGCCTCTAATTCACACTCTCACTACATAAGATTTACAAGGGAATCCTACGCAAACTTGGAGGTAAATTGGAAATCCCACTGAGTTCAAGGGGACTTGCTCCCAAGTAACCATACACAGGATTGCAGCCTTACAGTGCAATCCTGTGCAAAGATCCTACGGCCGGCGCATAGGGCTGGCCGCAGGATGCTAAGCCTTCCCGGGCCACTCCAGCGTGGACTGGGGTCTCCTCGGGGGAAGGGGATGTTCATCCGCTCTCAAGTAACCACTGGCTCTCAAGTAACTACCACCAAGCCTGGGAATGGAGACTGGGATGCTGTGGTCAACATCCACGCCCCTCCCCGGTCGGCTCGGCCATCTACCACCCTCCCTCACCCCCACCCCTGCTCCCACCGGAGCAACTCTCCTCCAGTGGGTGCAGGTACCATCCTCCGGTGGATGCAGTTCCTTTCCACGGTGGAGAGAGGCCTGTTGGCATCTGCACCTGCGGGTCTTACTCTTCGGGTGCCGTAACCACGCTTTACAACACCCTCCGCCTGCAGAGCACGTGCTCTGCAGGCGGCTTACTTGAGCAGGATTGCGCCATTAAAGAGCTTATTTTGCTTGATGCATTCTAGCTCTAGTTTGTCTTAAACTCTGTTGTAATCTAATTTCTACAGCCTTTTTAAAAAAAGTTCCTATCATTTTTGTGGACAGTAGTGTTAGGAAACATGAGCTTCTGAGTGAACTGAAAAACGTTCCCTCACATTGCTGGTAACTTGTGCAGGTAAAGATTTATTTTAAAGATACCTGAAAAGTTATATGCAGTCAGTGCATTCCTGTTATACTCTGATCTAATGCTTTAATATTTTGTTTGCACTTAGCATTGCTAAATTCAAGGTGAAGCTGACAAAAGAATTATCCTTACTACATTGTTAAAATTATGCAATACAGCTGGAAAATGCAGGGGAAAGGCACTGATAATTCCATGAACAAGGTATAAAGCTATACATTTAGCATATTTTACCAGGAACTCAACCCTATAGCACACCTTTTTAGTCTCTGTGATACATACTTTAGTCTCTGTTTCCACAGTCTCCTGTAATGTCTACAAAGTACTCATCCACATCTTCAAAATATATGGAAAATACAGTATTTCATCTCTAGACTGTCAAAAGATTATGGCGCTGTTTCTTTTACAATGCACTCAATAAATATGTTGTATTTTATATACACTGATCAAAGCAAAGAGTCATGAGAGCACTCATGACACCAAGCATTCTAAATCCATAAATGTCACAAAGTACCTTGCAATAAATTCTTTCCATAGACTAGAGTAACATAGGCTGTGTTTGTTTTTCACCCTCCAGTGCTAGGAGCGCTGGAGAGCTTTTTTTCCCCTCCCTCCAGCACGCTCAGGTCACTTTTTTTAAAGCTTCTAGCACGCTCACCACACTAGCAGTTTGAACTATGAGCTCTAAGCTAGAAAAGATGGCAGCCGCATGTACTAATAGGAAGGCTGTTTTGCTGCAAAGGAGCTTGGGAGATGTAGGTACAAGGATATAAGAGGGATATTTTCAACAGAGGCTTTATGTCTATCAGAATTCATTCAAAACAGCTAAGGTGGCTTGCAACAACACCACCTCATCTTCAAATTTCGATCCAGCTCTTGTAAAACAAATACAGGTGGGCCCCCATATCCACTGATTCGCTATCCACGGTTTCAGTTATCCACGGATCGTGGGGACCCCCCCCCCAGGCTTTTACTTTTTTCCCAGTAAGCTTTGTTTCTTCCTTAAAGAAACAGGAGAAGCAGCCTCTGGCTGCTTATTACAGGCAAGTAGAACGAGACTAAGTACTAGAGAGGCTCTGTAAGGTTAACAGAAACCTTGCAGAGCCTCTCTAGGACTTAGTCTCGTTCTACTTGCCTGCAATGGAGGCTGCTTCTCTGTTTGTTTTAAGGAAGAAACAAAGCTTGCTGAAAGAAAAATAAGAGCTGGGGGCAAGCATAAGAGCAAGCATGCCTGCCTGCAGGAGAGGCAGGGTGGGGGGGCCCTCAGGAAACCATGGAGGGGGTGTTCGCTCTTATCCAGGGTTTCAGGTATCCACGGAGGGGCCTGGAACATATCCCCAGCGGATATGGGGGCCCACCTGTATTTAACGCCGCTAAAGCATCCTGATTCAAGTAAGATTCCATGTTGTTGTTTTTAAAATGAGCCAAGCTAGAGCATGCTAGAGGCATGCTAGAAATGTCACTTCCTCCTATTTGCTATTAGAAAAACAAACACAGCCATAGTGAAAGGGGGAGGAGGAAAGGAGGCGGGATTTCAGCTTCTATACCACTGTTTCCCCTTCCAAATGCATCTGCAAGGAGGACATGACAAGTGCTGAGCAGCTGTCACAGCTATCGCTCATCATATGATACAACTGAATAAATGCCATTGGTTATCTTGTTCTAATTGTAAAAGTTACTGACTTCAAAACACAAAACCAGTTTGACATATGTGTCTTTAGGGACTAAACTGTGGCTATGAAGCAAGATGTACTCTTACCTGAACATGTATCTATTTACTATATAGTTATTCTGCTATTAACCCAAAAGGTTAAGCATACATGGTCCCCTCCTCATATTGTCATCACATGTGAAGTTAATTAGGCTGAGAAATAGTCATTGGCCCAAAGTCACTCAGCATGTTTCAAGGCTGAGTTGTGATTTGAGCCCAACATTCTGTCCACTATACCACTGAGTCTAGCTGCATGTGGCAGAGATAAAAAGTGGATCAACAATCCAGATTTTTTTAAATGACTTTGAAACTATATTAAAATACTTTGAAGTATCTTAAAGTAATGGTCATGAACCAGTGGTCCACAGATCACTGGTGTTCTGCGAGAAAAATTTGGTGGTTCATGGAGGGGTGTCTGGCTGCCGAAATCGGCAGCAATTTGGCGGCAGCATCGGCATCGAGCTGCTTCAGAGGTGCTTTTCGAGGCTGCTGCGGTGGCGTCGAGCTTTGAAACATCGCTGGGGAGGCTTCTGGAGGGCAGAAAGGTTGGTCTCCACCCTCCCATCTGCCCCCTGGACCTGATTTCGGCCACTGGGGGGCCACTGACGTTACTTCAGGGGGTGGGGCTTCCGGCCGATGACGTCACAGGAATTTAGTGGTCCATGAGGTCTGAAAGGTTGGCGACCACTGTCCTAAAGAACACCTTTCATATAAACCTGATTGCCTATTAGGATCTTCTGGAAAAACACTTGCCTGTATTCTGACAACATCTGAGCTGCATTAGTTGGGTCATGGCAGAGGGCTGTCTTTGCAGTTGCATCCAGGCTGCAGAATTCAATCCCAAAGGAGGCAAGCCCCACCCCCTCTTTCCCTGGAAGTCTTTTCCTACCAGGTAAAGACTGACCTATTCCACCAGAAAGTTAATATCTCCGTGGTCTAATTGCTGCAATGGTCTTTTCTCTGGAACTGTTCCTATTGTGTGTGTTTTATAATTGCTTATAATTTATTTAATAATGACTATTATTTTTATTGATCATTTATATGTGACCCACCTTGGACATTTCGCAAAATTCAAATATGAGATATAAATACCTTTAATTAATGAAAGAGTTGCAATGTTTAGTCAGTCAGTTAGATTAACTGAAACATTTCGATCAACTGAAAAGGTACTTCTAATTAATAGGTCAGCAGTTTTTTAAAATATGCACTTTTTTTAAAGAGAAAAGAGGGAATGCCTCTTCTGAGAGAATGACTGCTACACACCTTTACCCTTAGAAATACTGGTTTTCATATATGCAAATTTATGCAGATATAATCAATCATATGAGTCTTAATCAATTAATCAACTAAGAGTCCTATAAATCAGGCGACAGCCCTATTTTCGAAAGACAATGGATTTTAAAGCTCATGCAAGCAGATAATGAATTTAGTTTTTAAAAAGGGTTATGCAAAGTCTTTTCTATATGAAAATCATGATAAAATCTTTCAGATCAGTGGAATATGATTTGAAACCTACAAAGCAAGCTAGTCATCGCATGTGTCTGCTGTGGCTGTACTGTTTAATTTCCTGAGGGAAGCATTCTGCGGATAGACTGGCAGCTTTTCTTTCCTTTTTATTAACATCCTATGAGATATCTGCAGATTTACCAGGGATGGTAGTGACTGTTGTAGCTCACCTATAATGGCATCGCTACCTCAGAGACTCTGGGCATACTGCTGGCAAACGGCAACATATCAACCTGTGCGTGCATACAAGTTCTAAGTCAAAAATTTACATTCTATCATTTCAAGGTAATGATATCACACCACTCTACCATACTGTCCACAAGAAATAATAGGTCTTGTCCCAGGTAATAGTTCCCAGCAGTTAAACCAATTTTGACAATCAAATCATAAGAACTATTTCCTCATCCCAGTTTAAAGATTACCTTCAAGCATTTATTCCTAGCCTTCTACACAGTACAAAGAACGCTAGCTAATTCCTACAATGGTATTCATGTCTAAGGAGGTGAATGAAGATTCCTCATTATCTTCTCTACAGGTCATTAATAAATTCTCGTCTAGAATCTCAGCATTATTACTACTGGTTGCTGCAATCATCCGCTTACTACCAGAAGAATTAAATGTCCAAGCTCGCTAGAGGTCAGTTCTAGGAGACAAGATAAGAGACTAGAGAAAACCATAGAGTCTCTCTTGCATTCTTGCCTCTCCTTGCTTGGGAAGAAGTCTGTGTGGAGAAATTCTAATCCGAGTTAGAATTTGCATCCAGCAGTCACAGCCACTACCATGTTCTTGTGCAATTGACAGAAGGCAGCAGCAATTACTAAAATGGCTAGGGGAGTCCCCCAGGTAAGCAGTTCGCTCACATGAAAGTTCCTCTGAGTGTTTTGTATAGGAAAGTGTATGATTGTAAGAAAAAATAAGGTTCACTGATTTGCATGAATCTGCCATTAGATTCAGTAGAGTAGACACACAAAAATTAGCAGAATTCGGATCAGTTGTTTGCATGAATCTTTTCTGGTTATAATAAATGTACGTTATGTCGCTGTTTAAGATCCGCATGTTCTCTTTTCACTAAACACTGAGCAGCATTCTCTTACACACAACACTTCAAATAACTATTCCTCCAGTCAATGACATACTCAAGTAGTTCCCAGGAATATTCCTGACAGTGAGTTACCAAATGTGTAATGCCCTTGAACACAGAGGATAATGTGCCAGTTTTGACACACATACAAGCTGACAATAAATCAGTATCACAGTTGCAACAATTTGAAGCAAAATACCTTAAAGGACTTTTTTCCTAGGAAAAAAAGTGCCTTCTTTAAAAAAAAAAAAAAGGCAAAATATACTGGGTACTGACCAAAATGATGTTCTAAGTACTATGTGTTGGTTAAAATGCATGTTAAGGTAATATTTCTCTTATAAACGTCTTTATTTTAATTGTACCAAAATGTGAAAAATGTAGTTTTCAGCTAAAACCATGGGGGACTCTGGGACACCTTGGAATAAAGACAATGATACAAGTACGTCTGGAATATGGTTGTGCTTTATTATTGTGCGTTATCTTTTATGACTGGGACAGCAACAGGGTTCTATAAAGCAAGTCCAGAATAAGTTCGGAATAAGGTGATTTTGATAAAGATGTTACTGTACATTATGATGTACTCCCCTACATATTCACCTGTACATTGGAAGTCTATACCTTTGATCATCCAAACGACTTTAGTTCAGAAGTTGTTTAAATCAACAGTAACTTCTTGTGCTGTGCGCATTGTTTTAGTTTAGTTTGGTTTTTTCTTCCTTACCAATGTACCCTTCTGAACTTATTTCAATATTCTGTTTTTGATGATAGTCATGCCGACAACATTTTTTGGTCCATCAAACTCTGCAGTACAATTACATGAATTTACTTTTAATAAATTACCATCTTTGCATATATCAGTCAAACCGTGAAGCCTAAACACTTGCAAACAAAATGCATTATTAATTTAATTGTCAGAGCCTATTTAGCTAACTTCTATTAGTATTTGCTATAATATGCATTGTATCAGAGGGCAGGATCAAATTCAAGGCATAAAGAAGAAGCTGATTTAACTGTCCTAGAGAATTGGGGGGGGGGGGGATGAGTTACAAAATCTTAGTCAAGAATTTAGCATTTTAATAGGATAAGAAAAATTGGGAAGCTTCATTTAGAATTGTTATGCCTAGTTCAACATCCTGATGAAATATTTCTTAAAGCCAATCATAGACTCCAGGAGGGGAAAAATGGAACGAAAAAGAGAGAACTTCAGCATTTTTTGTACTAAGAGTGTGCTGATTAAATCTAAGACATCACCAGCAAGGGACTGCTACTGCCCACGAATATTCAGCTTTGCAAAGTATTGAAATGAAAAGTCAGGTTTTTCAAACAAGCATTGTCAACAGGAAAACTTTGTTTTTAAAAACAAAGTGAAACACTTTGAGAGAGATCATACAATCATACACCAATGCTCGCCAACATCACGGCTTCATACTCAAGCAGGTAAGGTTTACTTGCAAAACGGTTGGTGTCTGCTCCTAGGGCTGCAAAGGTTTGGAATGCTGCGAAAAACAGCTCACTAAGACACATCACACCATTCTTCTGTAAGCCTGTACTGACTGATAAGTAAGTAAGGAACATGGGAAACAAAAAGCAGTATCCACAAGGACTCCAAAAAGAGATTGGGGGATTGGAACACGAGCTCAACTCTATACAGCTACAGATTAAAGAATTCATAGTTTAAAATATGGATATATTTTGGGTGACAACTAAAAATCATACCTCCTAGGCTCAGATAGTATATTTGAATATCTGTGGCATGATACTTTATGATACACATAGTCACAAGGGTAGCATAAGTTACTTCTATGTAGTATTTATGATAATTATACAGTAACTGCACCTCAGTAGAAAGATGTATTTCTAGAGAGCTGGGGATGAAATAAAACACAGAAGAAAGTGCTGTAGAAGCCTGTTCTGCGTCTAGAAAGGCCATCCTATATAAAATGCTTTCCTCTTTAGATGTAGCAGCACAAACCAATTGTTTCTAATGATCAGAGAGCTCCCCTCGACTCACTTTGCCATTACCGCATTTATCAGCATATAACACGCACTTTTTTGTCTTAAATGTTGGCCCAAAATTGTAGGGTGCGTGTTATATGCCGATGCTGCAAAAATTGAGGCTTCAAAATCCCCCCCGGGATTTTTTAGAGCCCCATGGATCCCCCTCTTTCTGCCTGCAGTCAGAGCCTTGGAAGGAACTCAGCAGCACTTACTTCCGCATCAGCTATCAGCTGTTTGTCGGGAGTTAATTTATTCACGCACCTCCGAAGCTCCAAGAGTCTGAGAGTTAGAGAGGAGGAGGTAATCTGAGCTGCCTTGCTTTGCTATCTCTTTGTTTTCCCCTTTGCCTTCGAGGTATTTTGGTTTATCTCTGCAAGTGTGTCTGAGGGGGAGGGAAATGCTCTTGGCACTATGTTTGGTTTTGTTTCGGTTTTGTTTCGTCCTCTCCTGTTGCTTCAGAAATAAAGTGGCATTTTCCCACAGTAAGTTTCATTCTTTTTGCCCTGCAGTTCAGATTTTCTTTTTGCAATCCCCCTTCTGTCTCTCTAATTTCTGCATGGTGTTTTTCCAAAATTCCGTTTGTTTGGTGTTTCTTTTTGCACTCCTTTCCTCTCCTCTGCAACCCTGAACAGAGGGGGCAGACACCTTTTTCTCTTTTTTTTCTCTCCCTCCCCACTGTGGCTTTGATAGTTGCAGCTTGAATTTGCACCCTTATTCTCCCCTCTCCTTGTGTCTGCACCTTTTCTTTTCTTTTTGCACTCCTTTCCTCTCCTCTGCAACCCTGAACACAGAGGGGGCAGACACGTTTTTCTCAGAATTGGAAACAATTCTGTCCTGCTTGGGTAAATAAGTGGCAGTGAGGCCAACATAGGTGGCAATGGTGGTCCCACAGAACAGGAAAACTACAGTCAAGTGAGAACCACAGGTGGAAAAATGCTTAAAGTTTTTTTTTACTCAAATAGCGCTGTTAAAACTAAGGTGCGTGTTATATGCCAGTGCATGTTATGCCCCAATAAATATGGGGTAGCTTAGTTTTTTCGCCCCAAGATTCTCAGATAACATTTGAGGTCTGAGGAAAAAACTCAGAAAGCTCAAGCTTAGGAGAGTTCATCCCCAAACCCTCCCTGCCAGAGCACCATTTTTCAAGCAAACCTACCCTTGTGTGTGTGTGTGGGGGGAAGCAATAACAGAGGCCTTTTATGCCACTGAGATACTACTGGATTACAGTTTCCGATGACTCACAACCAAACTTGCTTGTTAATAGAAATAATATCATTATTTCCTATGTTTGCTGCTCGAGTGGCTCTCTGGTCAGTTACACATACAGAGATTACACACTCCCTGGCTGGAGCATAGAACCTTTTACACTCCATCAAGGAGGTGAGATGCTCCTATTAGCTCCTCACTATTATGTATTTTGCATACTGAACAGATGTGATGAGAATACATATCGTCCCACTCAGTTCCTTGTCAGACTACCGTGGTAGACTTACAGTCCAAACCTATGCATGTCTACTCAGAAGCAAGTCCCATTATAGTCAATGGGGCTTATTTCCAAGTAAGTGTGCATAGGATTACAGCCACAGTTCTCAACTAAACATCTATAAAGTGGAGGGTGTGGTGGATGATTGCATAGAAAACTATCTGAAGAATAACAGTTACAAGTTGGAGTTGAAGCCAAGGATGAACTTGGAAACAGCGAATACGTTTTAGACACTGCTGAAGATCCAATGGGTGTCCTATAAGAAGGCTATCCCTTATGGCAGGGGCGGGGAACCTTTTCCCTGGCAAGGGCCGTTTTAAATATTAGAAATTTGCTTGAGGGCCGGCCGTAAGGCCGGGTGCCATTTTTATTTATTTATTTAATTTTTGCCCCCGCCCCCCATCGGCCTCCGGAGGCTCCGCGCTCACCGTCCGAAGCCGCCGCCGGGTCTGCGCGTCACCTCCGGCGTACCATGCCGATGAGGGCAAGAGGGCAAGAGCTTGCCCTTATCGGCGTGGTACGCATGTGCAAAATGGCCAATGGCCTGGTGAGAAGGGGTCGAGGCGGCGGCCGGGGAGGACATGCAAAGGCCCTCTCCCGGCCTCTGGAGGTGACGCGCGGACCCGGCGGAGTCTCCAGGGGCCGGTTGGGCAGCCTCCCGGCAATCTCTCCGGGGGCCGGACCGGATGGCCTCGGGGGCCTGATCTGGCCCTGGGGCCGGAGGTTCCCCACCGCTGCCTTATGGTTTTCACCACAAAGCTCTGGCAAACAGCATTGACCTCTACCCTCTGGACCTTGTCAAGGGAGAAAAGATGCTTGAAATGCCCATCTGTAGCAAGTCTCTCACTGCCACACTTCACACACATTTTGAAGAGAATCTGCTGGTTCGTGGGCTTGGGGGATGAGAAAGATAAAGAAAAAAACTGAGGATCTTGTATGATATCTAGAGTAGACAACTAACTTGAAACATATACGGATACTCACGTGATAGACAATTTTAAAGACAACTAATGTTTTTAATCACTTGTATTTTGTATAGATCTTATTCTACGAGACACAGGATTCAAGGGTAAAAAAGCCATGTATAATTGGTATATTTTTCAAGCCAACGTAAACGTAATATTACATACGAGGGCTCCGTAGACCAACGGTTCGTCTTAAATCATAAGACATTTACTAGGTCAAAAAATCAAGTTTGGCGATGTTAGGCGCTCTAGATCTTATTCTGTTTTGTCATGATGTATGGTCAAGAAAATAAAAATGATAAACATAAAACAAGTTGGCAAGACAACTAATTACAACAGGATAAAAAGTGAAAGAGAAGAATAGGAACTCTCCTCCTGGAAGATGTCATTAATGATGATGGAGATAATGCTTCCGCTTCTCCCTGCAGAAATCCAGGGAGAACTGAGCGGGAAGGCACTCTGTCCGTTAGCACATGCACAACACAGAAAATTCAGACTGTAAAGAAATGGGATATGAGCCTCTCTCCTCTTGTCGGAGTTTTAGAACTTTTGTAGCTTTAGCCTGCGCATAAGCAGTGAAGTATGATTATATGAAACCAGAGAGGTCTTGAAAAAGAAGAGTATAAATCTGTGGCTCAATTACAATAAAACTGGCTGAGGGAAACACTTCTATATGTGCAAACTTGTAGCATGAGAAGTGATCTTGATAGCAGCGATATAAAAAAGGACTGTAAGGTAACTAATGAAACACCAATCTTTAAAAAAGTCTCCAGAGATCAACCTGGAAATTATAAACTAATTAACATGAGCTCAGTACTGAGAAACAAGGAGATATGAAAATCAAGGACAGGAAAGTAATAGAACTTTGAGGACATGACTAACGTTTGTCTTATTGATCTTGTGTGCCTTGGCTTTCTAGAAGTTCTCATCAGAAATTCCTAAAAACCTTAGATGTCATAAAATCTAAGGAGATATGGGGTGTTGTTGTTTTTGGTAATCAACTGTCTGCTATACAGTAGTGAAAAAGACAGAAATGGCTAGTTCTTTTGAGAAAGAGATGTTAATAGCTGGTATATTTAGATGGTCTGCAGGGGAAACTGTCAATGTCTTGTTCCATTTGTAATGACAACTGCCATTCGGTCTGGGAGTCCAGTGTAAGGGAGCCTTTTTGATCTGTGATGGGTGAGGGGTTGGTCTTCATCAATGGACTAGAGAATTTTCTTTTTAATCTATTTTTAAAACTACGGTTCCTAGCTCTTTTCGTTTAAATCATCAGTCTACCTGCTGCTTGTTGGGTGGTCTTTTCCAGGGTATCAGAAGGGTAGTAGGATATGTGTTTTGAGAGAGCTTGGGGAGATGGGGAGAGTGTCCAAGTTTGACTATTCAGGAAGTGGAGGGTATAGGGTGGTATTGGTATGGAGGTGGCCAGGCTATTTCAAAGGAAGGCCTGCTACTGCTAAAAATGAAACTGTTTTCCAGAACATTTCTTTCAATTATTGCTTCTGATTATATCTTCAAGTAGGAAAGTTATAACATACCTCAAAGAGGGCAAGAAATTCAGAAGTGCTCAACCTCCCACCTTAACTCACGTGGGCAGTAAAACCCAGTACAGCTATGTAAAATATGCTACTTAACATGGATCATTATCCCTCCCTCATCATCTTCTGATGTTTCTTCTACTCGCTGAGCCACAGCAAGTATAGTACAAGTAGGAAAGGCGAGAAAAAAACAGGCCAAGCTGTATATGCAAATCTATACCTACAGGTCTTCTATTTTTTTTAAAAAAAAGAGTTACCATAGATGGACCTAGAACAGCTTTTAGCTTTACACACCGAGAAACAGAGTCATAAAGGAGACAGTAACATCATTTTACCTTTCTTTTGGTGTACCAACTCCGTGTTTCCCCAGTAAGTGTGTATTTAAGTGCTTCTTCATTACAAATGCCACCCTGAAAAACAAAAGGGATAACAGAGCATGTGATGAATACTAGGACACACACAAAAACGGTGATAATCAATTGAACTTCACCCACACGGATAAAGAAAATGGAGTCAGTTTCAAAGAACTGTGAATTAGTAGTGTGTAAGGTGTTGTTGTTTTATAAAACAAAGCAACTAGTTCAGACCTTGCCGGGGAAGCAGAAATGCTGCTGGGATGGGGGGCTGGCAGCTGGCCCACTCAGGGGACTCCTTGGCTATAGGTATGAGCACAGGAAGTCCACAGCTATAGCATCAGGATATTTAAAAACAAAGATCATAATACCTAGCATTCTAACTTATGTCAAACACAAAAGTGCTTTGATTTAATTGTAGTGACAAAATAAATGTAATAGAAAGGTGATTACTGAATATACTTCCACTGATAACACCCTTACATTAATTTAATTATATCATGTGAATACTTCAGCAATATAGAGATCAGACAGAAGCTTCAAACTAAAATGGCATCCTGGATAACCAAAAAAGAAATTACTGCTCTTACTTTCAGTGTGAAAAGGGCTTGCAAACATTTTTGTTAATTATGTATTACAGCTGTCCTTCATAAAGTTAATTACTAATAGCTGAAAGGCACTGGAAATCTATTTGCATATGTACATGAAAGGCATGACATATGCAAAAATATGATTTTAATTAGCATTCCATGATATGACGGGCTACAGATCAAGCTAGCATATTATAAGAGTTTTAACATTAAATGCTGAATTCATTTGGACATGTTTCCACTAATGGACAGTGCAAGGACTGTAAAATACCATAGCATTATGGCATATAGGAGCCACAAAAGCCAAGCAACAGTACTTTTCCATTACATATATGGTAATATCTCATCTTCATGTCTGATCTACTTTGGGCATATTCACATTACTACAGAAAAATCTCTATTCTGTGCAGCCTTCAGGGTGTAAGACTAAAACTCTGTATCTTTAAAATGATAGCGATTTCATTATTTTTATATAAAGAAATACATTAAAGTATCATTGAGTCTTCTTTTTTCATGTTTGAGTGATACATATGGACACCACAGCATCTAGAACTCAGAATAATCTATTGCAGTATCATCACTGTGACTACGCAAGTGTCACTAGAATTATTGTACATAAGGAAAATGATTGTAGTGACATAAAATCCTCAGCCCTAATAAGAGTACAAGGCATTCCAAATTTACTGTCATTGCTTTTGGGCACAAAGCAGAACCATCTCTCTAATGATGGGAGCACACCCAAGACATTTGAAATTAACAACACTCTTATTTTTGCAAATTAGAAGCCTCCTTAATTATCTAAAAGAAAAATAAAATTAAGATACTAATACACAGGGAATATATAATCAAAAAGGCAGTAAGTCTGAGCTTATTTACGTACTTAACAGCACTGTGTCATACGCGAAACCTACGGTAATTAAAATACAATACCACCTACAAAAATTATTCATTTGATCTTGGGAATTCAAGAGACTCCAAATTAAAAAAAGAGCAGCGCACTTAAGCATACACACGTTTTTACAGTACACGGCATGTGAAACATGTTTATTTGAAAATAAAACAAACAATGATGGAGGAAAAAGGCCTTGACTGAACCTATCTAAGAAGACTTTGCTAGTGATTACGATCTTTCCGTTTCCACGTAATATTTTGCAACACTGACCTCTACACTCAGATGACTGTTCTGTCTTCAAATTAAGTAGCCATTTTGTTTGTTTCTACAGAACTAGTAAAATGGTGGAATAATGATGAAAAATGATGACCACATATTATGGAGCAACCGAAACTGGTGCTCTGCAGATGCTAGAGCTGATAAATATCTCTTTGGAAATCAGTTCCTTGGTGGAAATTGAGGGCACTCTCGAACTGCTCAGTACCAAACAATAACCATAGACAATCTATTCAAGGACGAGATCAAGCGCTGACTTTAAAATAATTGGAAACAATTTTGTGAGAGGCATATAGAAAACCCAGGTGTGTGGGTTGTTTTTTTTTTACCAATGGCCTCCTGTTGCACTCAAGCTATATGTTTTTAAAATCCAAGTAGCAGACAAAGAAGGGGGTCATCCTATTGTAAAAACATGCAATTACCACCAGAAACTGCCACCACTTGATAGAGGGTTTCATGTTTATATACAATATATTATGGTACGTTCAAGATGTTTTCAGCATTCTCCTCTAATACCACCTTCAACAGAATAATGTAGGTGGGTGGGTTGGTGCATGAGTAACAACAGCCAGAAACATTCATATATGCATAAGTCTACTGTACTTTCGGCCCAATCCTATCCTTCAGTTATGATAGCAGAACTCACACTCTGCTCTCATAAATGGCACGCCATCATAAAAGGAGCACCACTGCACGAGGGAGCCACCAGCAGAAGCAGCCGGCAGCACTAACAATCCACTTGGGTTACAGAGGTACTAAGGCGGTAGAGGGGGCAGGTCATGGGCAGGGAGGGGGAGGTTTGGTTTGTGGCAGGAAAGGGGGAGGGCAAGGGCCAGGGACTGGTCTGGAGGGGGTGGAACATGGCAGCAAATGTGCACACCAGATCCTATACCTGATTTTTCAACCCACACTGCCCTCTTCCTCTCTTTGGACTTATGCAAGTAAATTAGCTGGTTGAGTCCAAGGAGACCCATAGGCAATCAGGTGGCCTACCAGCAGGTAAGTAAAACGTTTTATTTACATATTGCTGGCTGTCTGATTGCATGCACAGCACAGCACAGCACACACCATACAGCATGTGCTTGGCAGTGCAGTTGCATGCTATGGAGTGGTAGGGGCTAGGATTGCACTGTAAAACTATCTACAGATCAGGAACATATTTCTTAGACTGAGAAATAAAAACAAGTATTCATATCGCTCATAGGATAGCATATTTATCCTTAGCATAGGATAAACAACTCTGCTTACATTTCACTTGAAAAATACATCGCTGAGTTAGAGAAACATTTGTCCCTCTTTCCGTCTCTCTGGGTTACACATCAGCCAGAGCAGAAGGAACAGATCAGGTAAATCTCTATATTCGTCCTGTTCCATTTTAATAGAAAATTGACCAAGAAGCCTGACCTGCTGGCATCATCACTTTAAAGAGGAAAAGTAATGAATGGCACACCATCATAACTCTTATCAACATGTATCCAGTTTGAAAGCATTGCCTCTTTAGAGATTACATATTGCAGGGGTTCTCAATTCCTTTCCGGCCAAGTGCCATCTCTGGCACCACTCTCCAGCTGCGTACCACTGGAAGTGACTGGCAATTATGTCATTGCCAGTTACTCTCAGGTTTCCAGAGGCCAGAAAACGCAGGTAGGACACTCTGGGAGAATGGGAGGGCCCTTCTCAGCGTTCCAGAGAGGCTCAGTCAAAGGCAGGAGCCTCAGGAGCAAAAATGCCACGTCGGAGCGGGGTTTCGTCGGGCCAGCAATCTGAGTACCACCAGCAGTCGGTCTAACCACTGGTTGAGAACTCGTGATATATTGTACTTAGTCCCTGTACAAAACTGAATTTTTACACTTTGGCCAGCGGGAAAAAGAGGAAACCCTGCTGGGGCAACATTTTCTGTAATCTCTGGGGAACAAAAGTTGGGGACTGATTCTGAATCTAACGTTTACCAATCCTAAGGGTCTTTGCGATTTAAGCAAAGAATGCTTAATGAACATATGGAAGCTTGCCATGAGACTTACATGTTTAGCTGGGTGTCAACAGATGGAGTCTGATTAGGTAATACAGACTAATATAGCACATGTCTACCTTTCCATGACAAGTATAAATGAGAGCAAACTTGTAAAGTCAGCAGACCTGAAGGCTGACTGCCTGAATTGTAGAAAACACTTGAAGAGGAAGAGGGAGAGAGAGTGCGCGCGAGAGAGAGAAAGGGAGTGTACTGTATGACATTACAACATATCTTCAGCACAGTTTCTAATTTGGGATTTTGTATGGGTAACAGTGACATTCAAACTTATATCAATTTATGGGGGGGGGGGTCCCAGTGATTGCAAACCACCACTGTGCTTCAGGAAGTGGAAAAGTATATTGTCCATTATGGTATCCGTTTTTCCTTTCCTTTTCTTATATAACTGAGTACGCTTGCCATACGTCCCGGAATGCCCGGGACCCTCTCGAATTTCGGGCTCGGATCCCGGCATCCCGGGAGGTATGGGCACGATCCCGGATTGCTGCTGCCGTCACGGGATTCCTCACGGGATTTGAGCGCCGACATCTTGGCTCTCGCAAAATTTCGGGAGCCAACATGCCCAGATGAGTAACTCTATTTTCAACATGGCGGCGGCGAGCGAGTGGGTGAGTAGGCCGTTCGCCCGCTGTCTCACTGGCTCGGAGCCGGTGAGACAGCGGGCGAACGAGAGACTGCCCGGGCCCACGCGAGCAACTGCGCACTCCACCAGCTACCATTTTGTGACAGCAGAAGTCTCTTCCACTGTCGTAAATCCCTCCACCAGGCATCGCAATCATGGATAGGATTGGGCAGTGAGACAACAGTCGCAGAATATTAAGAAAATGTCAACAGACTTGATATTAAAACAGGATCTTGCAGTTGCTTATCCTAGCTTTCATGCTAGCAGCTAATAAATACAATCCACCAGGCAATCACAATCAATAAGTTTCATATACACAATAAACTGTAAAATATCACATTGATAAATTTATAATCAGGCAAGCAAAACGTGCTCCGTGAACTACTGAGTCTATCTACAGAGTGTCTAAAGAAATGTACGCACATTTCAATGAGCTCCAATTCATACATACAGTACTTCATTGTGGAAGACCTGCAACACTGAAACATCTAAGGCAGCGTTTCTCAAAGTTTTCCCCGCGAGGCGGAGAGAACTTTTGAGTGTTTGTGAGGGCAGGGCCAGCAGCGGCAGTGATCCGGGGGAAATCGCCACCGCCACTGCCGAAACCGCTGTTGATGCACTTACCAGGGCTTGAGGGAGCTTCGGGGAGGCCTACGCAACCCTCTGCAGTCCTCCCAATCTTCGGATCGCCAAAAAACAGCGATCTTCAGTTGCAAAAACCGGAAGTACCCGAAGGTCGCCGTTTTTTGGTGATCCAAAGATCGGGGAGGCCTGCAGAGGGTTGCGCAAGCCTCCCCGAAGCTCCCCAAGCCACAGTAAGTGCAGCAACAGAGTTTTCGGGCAATTTTGCGGCGGTGGTGATCCCCCTGATCTCCGTTGCTGCCATGCTGTCCCCGCCCCTTAAGGGGGCAGGGGGCAGCTAAGGTTCTCAATGGTGGGTCGCAACCCACAGTTTGAGAACCGCTGATCTAAGGAACACAATTGAAGAGATGGATGGAATCATCCCAGTACACATGTTGGTGGGTGTCTGCAGATCCTGGGCAGCCCAATCCTGTCTAGGGCTGCCGCAGTGTGCAAAAGCATGCTTGTACAGGATCCTGGGCAGGATTGGGCCTGCGCCGGCGGAGCTGGAGCACTCCTCGGGAGAAAGGGACATTTGTCCCTTTCACCTGGGGAGAGCCCCAGCAGGCCCAATGGGCCTCATCGGATGTGCACCGGCAAAATGGCCTGCGTAAATCCGAGGAGCCGGTGTAAGGCCAGCCAGGCCCAGGACGGGGGATAAGATTTGGTGGAGCGCACCACCGATAATCCCACCCCCATCCCTGGCCTGGCCCGTCTACAAGGAAATTCCACTGAATTTAATGGCACTTGCATTCAAATAGACGGGTCTAGAATCAGGATATTAGAATTTAAATAAATCAAAAGTGACTATTATAGCATAGAATTGAATTCACAGAAGCCAAATTCCTATCCTTTGATTGGAAGAGCATCTCAGTCATGACCTATTACTTAACAAGTTCAATTCTACTTTGTACTATTTGTAAAAGAAACAAACTGGGGTTGATTTGGAAAAGTGGGAATGATATGGCAAAAGGGAACATCCTGGAATGTAGCAACATTAAAGAACCCTTTCTGTACCTTCCGTGCATTGTGTGGACTTATGTGAAGTATCCGTCAGTGTCCCAGGCTCCATTTCAGCAGAATGATGGACAACAGGTTTGTTGATGTGCTGTTCAATGACCTGCATCAATCTTCAGAATAATTTACTGTCTATATTGGACACATCATTATGGATGAGTTACTCACTATCAATCAATCAGCTCTGTTCTTCCTGCATATTCCTATATCTATCATTCAAAAAAGAGAGAACTGTCTCTCAAGATGCTTCCATTGCTGTGTCTGTGACATCAATATGTGATGTTCAAGATGTAAGAGAATTATTAGACTTGCATGATCAAATGGGGAAGAGGGAGAAATGGACCACACTCTCTCTATCTCTTTTGGCAGTAGATATTTCACTGTCTCAGTATCTAATTGGCTAAGACATAAAAAATGAACAAAGTTAATATAAATTATTTCATTTACTGAACAATTAATTCAAATTATAGAAGTCAAGATCTGTGTGAACCCTCCTATAGGCAACTTTGAATGTAACGTTTGTAATGTAGCAGGATGACCAGTACTGTGTACATTAAACGTAACATTGTCTATTCCAGGCCTTCCAACAAACCATACAAACTGTAAGCACTTATGGAATAAGAGAGAAATTGTGATAGGATCCTGTCACTGGGGAGAGTTCAATTCTACTTTGTACTACTGTACTTGGAAAAGAGCTACCTCTCTTCCACCTGCTGTTCCTTCAGAAGAAATCTTGGACCGTGGTTAACTCATGAGCATTGATTTCATTTCTTAGGATGGAGATAATTCAGCCTCATTCATCTCCTTACAAGGGCACAGATTGGTAGTCTGATCTTCCTGCAGTTTCACTGAATTAAATATTATCCTTACCGGCCTTCTGTATTTGGGAAAACTAAATTGAATGACGACTTGGGCATCATTTACACTGATGGCTTCTATAAAATATCAGTAAAGTGTCTGTCCATCCAGGAAAAAAGCTCTCTAAGATTTAGCAAAAGGAATTTTCTGCTCTCTCTCTCTCTCCCCCCCCCCCCCCAATTATGGTCAAACGTTGAAGCAGAATGTGTATCTCAATGTAGAATTCATTGTAAGATTCATGCAAGAGCATTGCAAACTGATGGATCTCATGAGAGGAGAGTTTTGGTTGCAATATCATCATGTAGTTCTGGAACAGCTCTGTTGCTATCTTTCTCAGCTCACTTTCATATACCAGTCAGGTAAGTGGAGATGGCAGTGGCAAGAAGAGAGAGAGATGCCACCAATCTCTGAGAACTTTGAAAAAGAAAAAACATGCTTGTTTTCATTTTACAGAATCCAAGGCATACTTTCCTATGCAAGTACTGTACAGAGAATGTGGAGATCCCATCAGAAGATGTTCTGCATAAAAAGTCTACTCTGTGTAAACAATAAAGAAAGCTTTCTAGAAAGGGAGCAACAGATTAGAAGATGGGAACAGACTGTACAAGTGACGAAGCAAACAAAACCCACATCAGTTAACTGTAATTTGGAAAAAAATTATTCTCTCTCTCTCTCTCGTGTGTGTGTGTGTGTGTGTGTGTGTGTGTGTGTGTGTGTGTGTGTGTGTGTGTGTGTGTGTGTGTGTGTGTGTGTGTGTGTGTGTGTGTGTGTGTGTGTGTGTGTGTGTGAGAGAGAGAGAGAGAGAGAGAGAGAGAGAGAGAGAGAGAGAGAGAGAGAGAGAGAGAGAGAGAGAGAGAGAGAGCGCCAATCCTATCCTTTGCACACACACACCGCCAATGCAGAGGTGCCAAAATTGCTGCCACTAAATCCTGTGCGGGGGGGGGGGGGGAGGAGAGGACCAGGAGGCTTTTACAGGGAAACGGGATGTTTAATCCCCTTACCCTTGTGTAAGCCTCATGGCCCGCAATGGGTCTCCTTGGATCTACGCTAGCAATTTTGCTAGCATAAGTCTGAGGAGAGAAAGGGGGCAGGGAAAGGGGATAGGATCTGGTGCGGGCTTTCTGCCACGGATCCACCCCTCCCACGGCCTCCCCACCCGTTACGCCCCTCCCTTCCCCATTACGCCCTCCCCTCACCTTCCTATCGACTCATGGCACAATCCTGCATAAGGATACATAGCTGGCCTAAAGTGCTGGTTGCTATATCCTATCCCGTTCCCGGGCAGAATGGGAGAAGAGGACGTTCATCCCCTTCCCCGGGTATAAGCCAGCCGGGGTCCTATAGGCCTCTTCAGATGTACGCCAGCTATGAAGCTGATGTACATCCAAGGTGAGTGAGTAAGGCCGGCTATGACCAGGAACAGGCCTAGGATATCGACCGAGCTTGCCACTGATATCCCCACCCTCTCCCAGCCCGGGCTGGCCAATGGCCACCCCCCAGGCTGCCCCGTTCCGCCCTTCCCACGACCCTGCACTGACCAGTGCAGGACCTACCTCCATCGGTGGGTGCCGGATCTGGAGGGCGACAGAGTGAAGGCTGCAAGTCTCCGTGCCAGCAGCCCTTACTCTAGAGTAGTCACAAACATGCTTTACTCTAGAGTCATCGCAAACGATTGCGATGGCTTAGAGTGGCAGAGCACTAAGCTTAGGTCTGTGCCGCTCTAAGCTTAGAGAGGATCGCACTGTTACTTGTCTTCTGGCGCACGTCCAGATGCCTTCCGGCGTCCCCAGCAGCACGCTTAGTGTTGCCAAAATGGCAGCAGGCGGCACGCTTAGGATTGTCCTGTGTGTGTGTGTGTGTGTGTGTGTGTGTGTGTGTGTGTGTGTGTGTGTGTGTGTGTGTGTGTAGTGGCAGGCTGAATCTTACCAACACTTTGGCCATGCATCTAACAGTCTCTCATTTTTTTTCTTTTAAAGAAAGTCTTATGGTACCTGACAAGGGCGTGAGAAAACAGTAAGCTCTAAAGAAGACTGTGTGTGTTATTTCAGACGATACAACAGTAAAAGGAAATGGAATAACTTAAATACAGTACTTAATGCTTGCTCTCTGAAACTGATTTAATGTAAGGTTTTCAAACTATGCACACAATCCTGATCACCTTTTCATGCAGCCACCAATGATGACATCCCAAATAAAGCTGAATTCTGAGGTACATCGTAATCAGAAGTAGGTGAGCTCCCACATCTTTCATGAGAAAATACCATCTGATAAACAGGCTAACTAAAGGTTATTGACCAGTCAGAACAAGAACAAAACACAATGCAATCAATTTAAGGGAACACAGGCACCTTAATACTCCCCAAAGTTCTAAGTCCAGAAAACAGAAGGCATACATGCATAAACAAAAATAGCAATCTGCTTTAATAAGATGCTGAGGACATTTGGTTTTATAAAAAGAAAAGAGCATTGTAGTGAATTATTTTATTTTTGTTTATTAAAGCATATTTTTCTTTTGCAAAAGACAACTTGAAATACAATTCACAACCCACAAAGAGTTATTCACTGAGAATCCATATGAAAAGGTAATCTTGTATTGGAAAGTGACTAGTAAATAAATGCCTGTTTACAACTCTGAATATTATTATTATATTGTTCCTTCCCACATACTATCATAGTCAAATATTCACTGTGAGCATTTTACTCTTTTGCATTAAAAAAGAAGAAAAAGTTTAAATTCTCATAAATCTATCCAAAAAAATGACAAAATTAGTATCACTCCAACTATTTTTGTATCAGTATTCAGAGAAGTAAACAAGTGCCAAGTTACACTAGTATATGCACAACTATGTACAGTAATTACAGTTCTAATTATCTATTTCATTTTTATTGTCTGCCAAACATCTGTACACAATCACCTTGAACAAGTGTTTGGTAATCTAACAGCTGCAAAAGTACTTTAAAATCGCAGCATTTTCTATATTCACATACCACTGAAAACCTGTTGTTTTTTCTATAAGTTGTGAAATACAACTTTAGGCTTAAATTTTACAGAGTGCCTTACTTCAAAAGCAGATTAACATCAACTTTCAAATTAGGATCTTTCTACCAACGCAGGATCTTTCTAAAGAATAAGAGTATTACAAAACAGATCATGTTTATAACTCACCAAACAGTTGTGGGACAAATTTCATAGTCTCACAGTGTAATCCTAACCAACTTTCCAACGCCAATGCAGCTGCAATGCAGCCCTGAGGTAAGGGAACAAATGTTCCCTCACCTTGAAGAGGCCTCCATGACTGCTCCTGCACTGCAAAATGCAGTGTGTGCCCTGCTGGCATGGCTACACCTGCGCTGGAAAGTTGGTTAGGATTGCACTGTAAATGGAAGCATATGCACCAACACATTCACAAAGTTTCTACAATGAGTCTATCTTGCCTCTACCCTAAAAAAAATAAGATAATTACACTTCCTTGAAATCATCACTCTCTCTTTTTGTTCACACACTCTCATTTCATTTCTTCTGCAGCCTCTTAGCTACATTGCAAAAGTCTAAGCAATGAGTAACAACAAAGAGGGGTCTGTTAAAATTTACAATATCCAAAAATACCTTTCCTAAATGAGAGGGTTTCATACAGTAGCACTACTAGGGCAATGGGCATGTAGTGAATAAAGTATATTTTTAGAATCAGGAACAAAATGAACAAAATGTCCAGTGGGTGCAGAAAAGGAATAAGTTGTTCAACTTCAGCAATGTTCATCACAGTTTACTAGGCCTGGAATTAGTCTGTTTGGCCCATGTTTTGAAGGCGTAGTGAGTGGAAACATTGATTTCTGTAGAAACTGTATTCATCCCCAATCCACACTGAATGACAGATCTGTCAAGCTGGGGGAGGGAGGGAACCCAACCTATTTTTCTACAGAATTTCATTGCCTCTGGGGTTTCTATCTTTAGTATTGTAACATATTCTGGACACTGATCAAATAATCTTTCCTACCAGTACTTTGATCCGCCAGTTCCAAGGTCTCTTCTGTTTGTATTTAACTACTCTTCGGATGCATTCACACATGTCTTTAATTTGGGACTAAGGGTAAAGCATGTGATTTTTTTTTAAGCTGGGTAAACATCATCACAAAAGTATTTTTCACCAGAGTTGTGTCACAATGAGGACAAGGGTAGAAGCCTATCCAATATACAGGCACTGACCTCTGTGACAGTCTATGTGCCTTCATAGAACCATCATGCGAAAACAGTTAAAGACTACGTATTGCTGAGCAAAGTAAAGCTGGAATCTCCCACCTCTGAACACCCAATTGTCTGATGTGGCTGACAGTCAGTGTGAATTCTTGTCGCAGAGAGTCAAGAAACTTCACTTGACAAAATGCAAGTGGATGTCTGTCACTCTTTAACCGTCAGGTTGGTGAGCTACATGTTTTAGGGTTTTCTACAATGTTTTGATGAGCTACTGTTCAGCATTTGTAGTCCTGCTGGTTTTATCCTATGCGATTGCTTTCCTTTTGTCTATTCCTGATGCTTTTCTCTTTGACTTCTGAGGACTGCTACAGAACATGCTCCCAATCTATAGAAATCAGTCCTGCCAAATGACAGAAGATGAGGGCTTTCCTAGGTGCAGCTAAACAGCAACCGACCACAGGAGGGTGGATTCAGAACAAAGCTACTCCTCATTGGGCAACATCATCCTAAATAGTATTAGATCTAACCCAGGATTTATCACTGTTATGCTACTTGTAACAATGATTTTCAGAATGGACTGATCCTAGATTTTCACATTTCTTTCTCTTAAATATTCTGCATTAGGGGAAGTTATATCACAGCCCTAAAGGAACTCCCTCATTCAGAAGACCAGAAAAAGCATTCACGTTTGGGAATCTAGCTTGCCCAAGGTATCATAAAAAGATGTCTTACGTAAAGAGGGTTACGCTTCAGATGCCCCAAAATGAACACTTTGGTTCAGATTAACTGAACAGAGGAGGTAAATTTGAAGGATCAAGTCCATACCTCAAATCACCAACATCGCAATTTGTAGCAGCACGTTCGCCATTCCTGTGAATTCAGAAAGCTTCAGCCATCCCTTTGTAGTACACGGACGATGCCAAACATGCAGAATGGACTGACAGTATAGAAGCTGAGTGCCTTTTCCCAATATTCAAAAGCGCCATCTTCAAGGATTTAAAAAATCAAGAATCCTCAATTTAACAGACTAGTAAGAGGAAAGTCCGCTAAATCTGAATGCGTTTGTGTCAACAGACACATGAGCAAAACGTGTATGACAGGTCCCATGGCCTGCATATTTTTAGGATCTTTTCTCTGCCACTGAGGTTTGGTCCACCATGCAGGGAGGAGCACAATAGAAGGGAGGAACCCATGTAAATAGCACTGAGTGGCAGAATGAATGGCAGAAGGGTAGGATATAAATGTGAACCACCACTATAAAGTCAGACCTTTTTATCCACTGGGGTTCTGTTCCCAGAACCCCAGTGGATTAAAAAAAAACACAGTTCTATATGAAAACCAGGGTGGGAAACGGTGCCACATTACCTTTTTTCCAGCATCTTTGCCGCTTCCCTCCTCCTGAGTTTGTTTAAACTGACTGAAAAGAAAAAAAGAAAATCCTCTACCGGAAACAACCTGTAGATGATGCCAGAGACTCCCAGTTGTATTTTTTTCCTTTTTCCAGCAGTTTAAACATGCTGAGAAGCGGCTGACAGGCCCGACAGGGATTCCTGGTTGTGGGGGTTTTTTTCAGTGGTTTGTACACACGCATGTGGCGGGAAGCAGCTGGCAGGGCCCCAACAACGCTGAGAAAAGAGGTAATGTGGCGCGGTCAGACTCCCTCTTCTACAGTTTTGCCACCCGTGTTGAGTCAAATCCGTGGATGGAAAAAAAACGTGGATAAAAAGATCCAACTGTACGTAAAAGTACTTTCCAAGTCTGAAAAAGATCACCTGTGAAGATGTCTCCCCTAAGTCAATCCAGAAAAGAACACATTATGCACCCAACACCGTGTGTGGACGTACATTTCTAGTACTATTCAGAAAATCTTCCGCAGTCCACTATATCCAAGCTTGAGTCAAGCCAGTTTTCAGAAGGGTAAGATATCCCTGTTCACAATGATGGACATGAATTATTTATTTGGACAGAATTTTAAAACTCAACAACGGATGTAGATGAATATTTTCTGGAATGAGAAACCTTTGCTTGTGGAAGTGATCCACTATCTTCCATCAATTCCCTTCTCAAGTTACACAACTTACATGAGTAAACCACTCATGACAGAGCAGGTGAACGTGGAGGGGAGCAGTTTGTATAACGTGTAAAGTAGTTCTCGGCTACATGGATATTAAAACACCAATGCATTTATCGCACTCCTTTTACATTTTGTGCAGTTCAGATAAATACACGACAAAGGAGTAGCAGTAATATTTTTAGCAGAAAATTTAGGATACCAGTAAGCCTGTCTCTATGAGAAAACTGCTGGACGATGAGAGAACTACAGGACCAGGACAAAATGGATGAGCAAGGCTGATGGATGCTATACCCAAATTGTGGCTGCTTTGGGATCGACTGGCCTGAGGTGTGGTTTATAGCTCAGAGAACATGCTCCCCTTCTTCTATTTGATAGTGATTCGTTCGTAAAGGTAAAGGTATCCCCTGCTCGAAAGCTAGTCCGGTCCGACTCTAGGGTGCGTTGCTCCTCTCTGTTTCTAAGGTCGTAGAGCCAACGCTGTCTGAAGACGCTTCCATGGTCATGTGGCCTAATGGGACACTGTTACCTTCCTGCCACTGTTACCTTCCCGCCACAGTGGTACCTATTTATCTACTTGCAATTTCTTTCTTTCGAACTGCTAGGTTGGCAGGAGCTAGGACAGGAGACAGGAGCTCACTCTGTCACGCGGCACTTGGGTTTCGAACTGCTGTCCTATTGATCTTCCAGTCTGCAGTTCAGCATCTTAACTACTAAGTCCCATACTGATTAGTTCAAAGATTACTACTGCTGCTACTATTTACCTTTATATAAATATCAACAGCACTGCCTAGCAATATCAAGATGCAGCATCTACCAGAGGTTGCCAACTAAAACGTTAATTCCCATCCAGGCACATCTTCCAGGACCGTCTGGAATATAACCAGACAAGTGGAGGCAGACATGATCATAACAGAATGCCAGACTCACCCACATACCCATCCCTAAAAATCTACAGTTTCCCAACGATTCTTGGAGAAAGAATAAAACCAAAATAATTTGGTAACTCTACGTAGTCAAGCAGCACTATACTATGTCTGTGTAGCAGACAGAACATACAAAACAGAGAGAGAAGAGAGGTGGCTGGCTTTTATAAATCAATTACAAAGCCAAAGAAAATGTTCAGAAATATACAGCAGCAAATGCATGCCTGAACAGAAATGCCACATTATAGCATTACTGCAAGAATCTTTAGATTGTTCTGAAAGGGTGGGAAAACACACACACACACACACACACACACACACACACACACACACACACACACACACAAGAAATTCATTGCATAGCGTGATAGCGTAGAGCTTTGTGATAATAAGTTGAAAAGAAACCTGCAAACCCAAGGCTCTAATTTTCATATGGAGACTGTGTAGTATTTTGCAAAGTAAAATTGACTGAGATGGAAACTATTTTGCATGGTAGAGTGGCGATGGCTAACAAATGAGAGTTTTTTGGGCTGAATGTTAGTCCCCTGCCTCATCTGCCACCCCTAATGACAGCAGCCACCTGCTGTTTTATTGTCACAGCTGGAGCCGGTTCACACTCCTTGGTGCTGAGCTCTGCCCATGAGCGCCAAGCTCTCTCTTCGCCTCATTACTTTGATGAACTTTTTATGGTCAGCACCCATGAAGACCTCATCGAGGACTATGCAACCTAGACTGGCTTCAGGGAGTGCTTCTAGCTAACACAAGATGATAACATAGTGACACTGAGGCTGCTACTGCCTGTCACTTGACTCAGGAAGCAACAGTACTATGCTTTTGATTGTTCAAAAGGTAAAATGCCTTCAATAAGTAAAATGCCATGAAATCCTCATATCTAACATCAACTCTTCTCCCCTCCTTGCCCCACCCTGGGATGTAAACATCAAGCTGTACTGGTAAAAGGATGCTTTTAAAAATGGTAAATTCTACCATAAAAAACTAAATGTGTACAGTTTGCAAAAAGGAAAAAAAATCATACCTTCTGACACAGAACTATATTCTGGTTAGAATCTTTAAACTCTTGCATCTTTAAATATATATGTAAGCACATTGTTCAAAACTCATTTTCAATTAGCCACCTGTATCTTGCAATTTTAAAGGTCAGAAATTTATTTTAGTGAAAATTACAGCAGCAAATACAAAATTCAACATCCATTGTATTCCAGTTATTGTATAAATGAGTTTACAAAGCCGGCAAATATGTTTTGTAAGGAACATACTTATTTAGAAGGGGGAGAGTAACTGCCCCCTTTCACCCCAGCACAGTGTCTTTTTCTGGTGGCTGTTTGCTGGTGTTCTTCTGTGTCTTGATTGTGAGCCCTTTTGGGACAGGGAGTCATTTAATCATTTGATTTTGTCTGTAAACCGCTTTGTGAGCTTTTCTGTTGTAAAGCAGTATATAAATACTGATAACAACACCACCACCATACTGTGATTTTTTTACAAGTTCTTGTCCATGTTAATAGTTTAGGACTAAAAGAACAAAAACTTTCATAAATATTAACTGAAATTTTATCCTAGCAAACAATTTGAATCTGGAGGCTACAATATCCCAACACCATTTTGAAAATGTATCATGAACATTTTTGCTTTGGAAGGATTTATAAGCAAGTTGGTGCTTGATCTCTGGAATTTAATCCAAGGTTTCTTTTCAGTGGAATAATCTTTTAGGTGTCAACACAGCTTTACGTTTGCCTGTATTTACATATTATCATTAAGATTAATATATGAGCTATTAATAATAATTTCATTAACATTCTGAAACCATCAAACAACATTTTGATTTTTTGAATGCCTGTAGGCGATTATAAGCCTAAAAACCAGAACATTTTCAGTATTCATTGTGCAGCAATCCAGTTGATCAGTCTTGACAAATTCATGCAATGTTATAAGTCATTAAACTTCATTTGGAAATACTGCTTCAAAATGCAACTGTCTTTTTTGCATACCTAATATAACATTCTATTATATTACAGTAACCACCCCCTTCACTCCCAACTTCCTCCTGATACGCACAATGTGCTGTTCTATTGCATTTCATTTTGAAAAGAACTGAAAGTATAACTCCACAAATGTTGATATTTACAGATTCAATATTTAAAAAGTCAGAGTACGCTTACAGAGATAAAAAGTATCCTTAACTCCAGCAGAGTTATTCCCAAATGTTTGCAGTGGGGGTTCACCACTATATTGCAGCTAAGTTTTGGAAGAATACCAAATCCATTTCTGTTTGAGTGTCATCATCTTTGTTTAAAAAACAACTAAAATCAGAAACTTTTATGGCTCTTCAATTATTCGTTCATGCTAAACAAACAACTCTTTATAACCTGAAAACACTGCTGAAAGTGGGCTTTAAAAAAATGTGCCAAAAAATGAAGTGTATGGTAAGAAAATTATGTCAGACTGCTGTTTCACTCAACTGCAGGGAGGATGACAGGTGTGCCTCACAGCCCCAAGTTCACATATCCCTTGTATGCCAATAACTGTCTTTAAAGCATGACTAAATGTTAGCAAATCAATAAGGTAAAGGTATCCCCTGACAATTAAGTCCAGTCGTGTCCGACTCTAGGGTGTGGTGCTCATCTCCATTTCAAAGCCGAAGAGCCAGCATTGTCCGAAGATGCCTCCATGGTCATGTGGCCGGCATGACTCTCCTTGCCGCAGCATGTAGCATGCAGCTGGAACACGGAGCGCTGTTTACCTTCCCGCAAGCGGTACCTATTTATCTACTCGCATTGACATGCTTTGGAACTGCTAGGTTGGCAGGAGCTGGCCAAGCAACGAGTGCTCACCCCGTCGCGGGAATCGAACTGCATCGACAGCTTATGGTTCAGCGGTTTAACCCGCTGAGCCACCCGCTGGCCTTAGCAAATCAATAGATGAACATAAAAAACACACAAATGTTAGCCGTCAAGCCCAGATTGCTGAATGCAGTAGCGTCGCTAGACGCGCAACACCCTAGGGCTGGGGGGTGCGCGACACACACATACCCCGCCCTAGGGTGTCACACACACACCCCGAACTGGAGGCGGGGGAGCCAGTCTCGGAACATCCTGCTTCGCCGGCGCTCCAGGGCCTTCTGAAAGCCCGCTGGCTCAAAACGTAAAGTTTTACGTTTTTTGCGCATGCGCATTGCTTTTCTGAGGGCAAAGGGCTGCCCATTTACCCTCAGAAAAGCAATGCGCATGCGCGAAAACGTAAAACTTTACATTTTGAGCCAGCGGGCTTTTAGAAGGCCCTGGAGCGCCAGCGAAGCAGGACGTTCCAAGGCCGGCTTCCCGGCCTCCAGTTCGGGGTGTGTGTGTGACACCCTAGGGCGGGGTGTGTGTGTGTCGCGCACCCCCCAGCCCTAGGGTGTCACGCGTCTAGCGACGCTACTGCATTCAACAATCTGGGCTTGGCGGCTGACATCTGTGTGTTTTTTATGTTCATCTATTGATTTGCTAAGGTCAGCGGGTGGCTCAGCGGGTTAAACCGCTGAACCATAAGCTGTCGATGCAGTTTGATTCCCGCGACGGAAAAGCAATGCGCATGCGCGAAAACGTAGCAATGCGCATGCGCGAAAACGTAAAACTTTACGTTTTGAGCCAGCGGGCCTTCAGAAGGCCTTGGAGCCCCGGCGGGGTCGAACGCTCCAAGGCTTGCTCCCTGGCCTCGGAGCTTCCGGACTCCGGAGGCTCCGAGGCTGGGGGAGCCGGCCTCGGAGCGTCCGACGGTGACGTGTGGGTGACGTCACCCCTTTGCGCACGTCACCCCCTGGCGGTACGCCCCCCCTGCCAGGCTCTGTCGACGCCTCTGGCTGAATGTGTGCTTAATAAAGTTGGCCAATAACTGGTGAGTAGGAAGTGGTGAAGAGAGGCTTGATAGGGGCATACCAGCACACCCTGAGATCATATGAAGCTGCCTCATACTGAATCAGACTGCTGGTCCATCTACAAGCGCAATTCTGTAAAAATGTCCAGCGACGGAACGAGCGTTTAGACTCTAGAAGCCGTCGCGAACGTGCCATAAAGCACGTTCGCGACGACTCGGGAGCAAGGGAGGCTGGCGCAAGGCTGACTTCCCTCACTCTGGCGTCGGATCTCTACAAGGACGGCGGCGGAAGGTAAGCGCTCCACCGCCGGCTACATGGAACTTTGGTCCCAGATGCTTAGGACCTTTTACATGCAAAGTATGAGTTCTACCACTAAGCTACAGGTTGTCCCCTTCCAGCTCCTCCCACAACTTGGAAATGTATCATTGGTGTTTTGTGAACATACTTCAGGCTGAAGTAGAAACTCATCGTCACTACTAAAGGTGGCCATTTAAGGGGTAATACCAAAAGGAGGCATCCCTTTGGAAGATATCATTTCAGTGGTGGAAGAAGGGCAAGACTTGCTTTTCTGAACAGGGAAAACCGCAACAGTGAGTTTTGGCCTAAGGAGCATCCGGTTTCTAGACTCCAACAGGCGCTTGAGAGACAATCATGTTTGGGCTCATAGTGAGAGCTGGCTATAGATTTTGTTGTATAAAATATGCTGTTGGTGGTGAGGTAAAGGTAGTTAAGGGTGTTCACATCTGAGGTTTGTATGCTGTGGGTTCTTGACTGGGCCTTTTTCCAATGTTTTTTAATACATCTTATTTTAGTATGTGAAGATGGTGTATTTATTTAGAACAGCTATAGCTTGTCTTTCCATGAAAGTTCAAGGCAGCTTACATAAAAATATAAAGAATAAAACTGCACGTTTAAAAAAAAAATGCCATGGCTGGCTTTGTGTGAATCACTTACTTCTCAGTCCCAGTGTTCCTCTCCCATAAAATATAAGCATTAATTGGTTGCCGTTGACCAAGTCTTTCAACTCTGCTAGTCAGTTTTAGAGCTTTCCATCAGAATCCCCTACCTGTAGTAATTTAGATACAGATCTGTTTTTGCATATGCAGGTTATCCCCAGCATACATCTTACGGGGGTACAGTAGATTTGGCCTCACTCCCTGGCTCCAGTTGATGGACTTCTAGTGAAAAAACAAAGCAGATCCCACAAGCTGCCCGTCCCAGTATCTCCCATCTGTGTCACTGGACTGTTAACATGAAAAAAGGAGATGGGCCACTGCCCTGAGGAATTTACACTGTAAAGGCCCAATCCTATCCAACTTTCCAGCGCTGATGCAGCCACAATACAACTCTGAGGTAAGGGAACAAACATTCCCTTACCTTGAGGAGGCTTCCATGCCTCCCTCCCACCCACCCACCCCCCAGCAAGATGCAGCGCACGCCCCGTTGGCATGGCTGCATCAGTAATGGAAAGCTGGATAGAATTGAGCCCTATATTTCACAGATGCAGTGACAGCAGAGGGGGGTGGAAAAAGAAAAGGAAACAAGCAATGGTTAAAAAAAGGTGCAGGTGCACGTACGTAGGCTTAATTTGTACAACTATATTTGTGCATTGATAGGATTCAGCTGTCCATGTTGAATCATAATGAATTTCTGTTTTTTCTACTTACAAACCTTCTATACCACACAGATAGTGGCCGGTATTATGGATAATACCAAATACTGAAATTCATGACAAGCAACAGAGGTTTCATTTGATATGCTGCAAGTTGCTGTATGTCCCTTGCAAAGCATGGTAGTATAATCCTGAAAAATTGCCTATAATGTACCACTGTACATTTCTCTAAGGTTGGGCTTATTAATACAAATTATGGCAAGAGTTATTCTTATTGACATATCTTAGCTTCAACAATTTCAGCTCTTTCCAAAACTTTGTATCATTTCCTCCCACTACATCCAAAAATATTTATTTCACAAACAAGGCTAAAGGATAAATAAATTGAATATAAGGATTACTTTGTCACCTATCTAGTTTTACACTCCCCCCTCTCCCCACACACCCACACCCCATATAGTATGTGAGTAAACAAAAAGGGTTTCAGTGTATTGTGCAACACACTGAGATTGTCACAGTATCCTCTGTAAGAGAAAAAATATTCCTGGTCAAGTCAGGAGAAGTGTAAAATTTCTTTCACAACATTTCAGAATGCGGGAGTTATTGCCACTGAAGCTACCTGCATGAATACCAATTAGAAAACTTCACAGATCTTAAAAATACTGACAACTCATTAGGAATTTACCACCACCCATGCTAAAAATGCATATTATATTTCAAGGAATGTGTTTAAATAGGCTTGTTAGAATTTACAGCTTTTATTAATTTGCACATAAACTTAAGGCTCAGGAAAATAAGGGACAAACATAACTGTCTTTAGTAAGTTGCAGCAGAGCTAAAATGCTTTGCCAGCTTCCCAATATAATTTTGCCAAAACTTCAAAATCTATACTTAGCAAAATAATTGTAAGAAATTATATGTAGATCCTGTAAATAGAGTTTCAAACAGAGATAAACCAAATTAATATTTAGTGGTGTAATTACAAAAAGTGGCTAGTCTACTTTATACATAAGCTTTCAACATTAGAGAATCCAAGCAATTGATGAAGGTGTCCAGCCCCTCATGCAAATGGCCCTGCTTTGGAAACAACATGTTCATTTAGACAAAGAAGAGCCAGAATTTTAGGTTCCTTTTTTCAAATTCTCAGGCAACAACAGATCCCATTGCTTTCCTCTCAGGATATTGCTCAATGGAATATATCAGGAATGTCAGCAGATTAGTTTGAGTGGTCAAATATTCCCTGTGTTCAGATATTCCTTATATTAACGAAATGCTGCCTTTCACAACTTAAGTTCTAAGTAAGCAATAGATATTGTTTATCATAGCTGCGAACGGTTTTACTGTTTCAATTTTTTCAAATTGTATCTCTTTCAATAAGTGCCCCAAAGACGCCAAGGAAAAATCTGAACACAACAGGAAGTTTCAAAATTCTACCCAATAACCAGTACAAAAGGGTTAACTTGCTCCCCTTATTAAAAGTTCTCAAAAGCTACCTTCGCTCATTACTGCAAGCTCTTCCCATGAATGTCACAAACCACCTGTTCCAGGGTGAGAAAATGTACCCACCTAGCCTATGTTTCCACTTCACTACAAAAAATATTCTCTCTTGGATTTAATGAGCAAGAAACCCACAGTGCTGAATCTGTGAGTGGCATACCTTCTGTATCCCATTTCTGCCATACAGTTGAGAACAAGCCTGGAATTCTGTTTACTTCTACCTTCTCTCCATTATACTCAAGGAATCTGAAGTTCCTCAGAAAAACATGTGAGTTAAGGACATTATTGTCTTACAGCACAATTCTGCACAAACATCCACCGGTGAAGTGAGGGCTCGACCAGTGCCGGGTGTCATAAATGTGCCATAAGGCATGTTTGACGCCCGGCGAGTAAGCGGCACCAGCAGAGAGGCCGGTGCCACTCACTCCATCCAGGGCAGGACGTACGTAAGAGCTGGATGTAACACAAGTAAGTCCTGCGTTGGTTGGGGCAGGGATGTGGGGAGGGCGGGGGGTGACTCTGGATAGGGCCACCAGGCCCGGGAGAGGGGTGGGGATATCGGCGGCGTGCTCTGCCAATATCCTAAGCCCCGTTCTGGGACTGGTCAGTCTTACACGGAGTCCCTGGATTTGCGCCGGCCATTTTGCCGGCGCACATCCAAGGAGGCCCATACGGTCCATTGGTGCTCTCCCCAGGGGAAAGGGACGAACATCCCTTTCTCCCAAGGTGGGCCCCAGCTCTGCCAGCACTGGCCCCATCTAGACTAGGATCCGGTGCAGTGTGCATTTGCACGACAGATCTACACAGGATTGGGATGTTAGATAAGCCCAACATACAGTACTTTCTTCCCCAGGGTAGGGAGAAAAGCACCCTACAGCAAATGCTACCATGAAGGCAGAAGATACACTCATCCTGTGTGTACTTACAACCTTACTAGTTAGAGCTGCATTTCTCAAACTGTGCTCCTAGGAGCCCTGGGGCTCCCTGACACCCCTTCAGGGGCTCCACGAGCATACCATAAGTGGCCACCATCTGTTCAGCACTGCGCCATTCTGCACATGTGCCTATGCTCTGGGACTCCACAAGATTCCATGCATGCGCTGGCGGGGCTCCCCGAGCATCTGTTTAGGAAGGGCTCTGGAGATCAAAAAGTTGGAGAAACACTGGACTACAGAAAGCAACACTGTTTTAAAGCATTTTTTTATTACACAGGTTAGCCTCTTGTTGACTAGCAACTACTGGCAAGATTATGCTTCACATCTGATGTGTCCTAGAACAGCAACTTCCCCTGTTTATTCCAGACACTATCTCCAAAATCTTCTTTAAGGGTGAAGACAGACATAACATTAAAGCAGTAGTTGCAGCAGGATCTTCATTTGCACAGACACACATCGGGTGGGAGTCTGTCTTCATAATGTACCGTATTTAACAGATATGGTATAAAAGACCAATACCACCCTATTCTGCTATAACAAATCGTGTGCATGAGTTTCTATCTGAAAGAACTAGCCACTCAGTTCCAATATATGCTTTGTTTTATGAATTATTATTATCATCATCATCAACAACAACAATATACCACCTTTCAACAAAAAGTTGTTCACAAAGTGGTTTACATTGCAAAATAAATTGATAAATGGTTCCTTGTCCCCAAAGGGCTCACAGTCTACAAAGAGGTGCAGAAAAGATACCAGCATCAGTCACTGGAAAAGATAGATATGTTTATTATAGATATTAAATACTGTAGATATGTAACAGATATCTAAAAATACGGTAGATATTGTTGCTCTCTCTATGGGTGAGCAAACGTAGCCTGGAAGAAATGGGCAAGATGGGAAATTGTTCCAGACAAGACAAAGGAAACTATCTTACCCCTTTATCTGCTTTAGCTTGTGCCACATAGCTCAGCTATTCTTATCTTCATTATGCAGACAAAGTTACATGGTACCTATTCAAAATGTTATGCTTAATCGATATAATATACAACGTGAATGGATTTCTTGGTGCTTTTCCCTCTGATTGCCTCACTTTGGTCACCTTCTCCTTAGAACTTAAACCTTGCATCGTTAAGACAATGGGTGTTTGGCCACTGACTTCTGGAAATCTGAACAGAGTTTCAGAAATGGTAGATAATTTACTTCACGCTTAGTGTCATCAGCCTCAGCTTATATCAAATGTATAAGGCAATTTGACAGCTATCACTGTAAATGCCTGTGGATATCTCTGATGAGCCAAATGCTGGATTAGAAAGATGAATTATGATTACATCTTGCAGCCTCAGTCATGCATGGTCTAGTAACTCATACTGTTCTTTTCAAGGCAGTGCTAGGTCTCTGATGATGGGGGGGGGGGGAGAGAGAGAGAGAGAGAGAGAGATTAAAAAAAAGGAGAAGTTCGTCAAACTTTTTCCCCTAATCAAATGTTGAATGCGTGTTTGAAGAAATAATGTGATAAGTGTTTTCTAGGCTATAATATCAAAAATATTACTTTTGGAAATTATTTTAATTGAAATCAATGCTGCTTATCCTTCCCCCATGGTTGGTATAAATGCATGTTTTGCAATGCCTTCTTGATCAGAGATGTGTATACATATGAGACGGGTGGGAGGAGCTTTTTGCATTTTCTGTATACTGGATTGGTGCAACACAGTCAGGTGGGCATATTTTAAGTCCTATTGACTGCAGTGCCAGGGCCAAAAATGTATTTAATTCTTTCCTATTTAAATCAATAGAATTTAAAACGTTCATCCTTCCTTTGTCTATTGTAACATATATTTATTAAAAACGTATGCCATGGGAAATGCCTTATAACTGAATTGTATAGGTTAACACTGGTTACAATAGTAACTCTGTTCACATGATCACATCTATGGGTACAACAAATGCACAGGCAGAGAGGAGCATGACTATGCCTGATGGCCCCACCCCCAACAACGCCTCAAAAGGTTAGGACAGAGCCAACCTGTACACAAAATTACATGTACTAATTGGGAACCCCACAAAGACACGACAATCACATCATGAAATTCTATGCACATGCACTGGTATCCTAATCCTAAATGTCCGCATTTGCTTGTCTGTTTCTGGCATCATGTAGTACTCATGATGCTCAGATACTTTAGACGTGCTGCATGTGTATGGTAGTATACAAACCACTCTGCAGCCTACAGCCCTCCCAGACTAGATGGGACTCTCTCTTCCACCACCCACTCCAGTAACTAATAGAAAAGGATTGGAGCAGATCCTGTCAGGTGTTTACCCACCACTCCCATAAAGTCCCATTATATATATATATATATATATATATATATATATATATATATATATATATATATATATATATATATATATATATATATATATATATATATATATATATATATATATATATATATTCATTCCTTTTTAACAGAGAAGAGGCCAGAAAAGCAGAGGCCAGAAAAGCAATAAAATGTACACAGGGAAAACACACTCACCTGAAGGGCTATCTTTAAACAAATATATAATCACCTATGGCAGAGACCACCAACAAATTCATATTTCATCTTTACAGATAACAAATACTTATGATTGCCCAATACATATGTACATATGGATGTGTAATTATATATTGATTAGTTTAGCTTTTAGCATAACATATGAATGTATTGAATTTCTCCAGAGTAAGAGATAATTTTAAAAAAATTATACCAATAGGCCATCAGCATTATGAGTGAATTTATTTTCCCCAGCAGTGCTAAAGATATGCAAAATTTTCATTTTTTTCAGAGTTGCCTAGCAAATGATTAACACCACCTCTGCTCATTATCTTGCTTAACAAAACTTCTCTAAAAACAAATAAATCAAAAATGCCTCCAACGTTCCTGAATAAATAAATTACAGACCTGTTCCATGGCAGCGATGATATTTTAAAAAGCTTGTGCAAGCTCATTGTACTATTTTATTACAAATCTGCAATTTATAACAAAATTGTCTGCTTCTTCATTCTCTCCTCTATACGTTTTAGTAGCTGCAACAGTTCTAGAAGCTCTTAAAAAGATGTTAACTCTCTGTCCCAATAAGTTGCAGTCAATGCTAATTAGGAGCTGGTGCACACTGTAAAAGTGGCTCTATGAGCCCATGCTTCTCTCCTCCCTGCTCCCATTTATTTATTTATTTATTTAAAAAAATTATATCCCGCCTTATCCCATGCCGAGGCAAATGCCCAAGGCGGCTATCCCATCCCAAGGTTGTAATGTAATGTATAAGATGAATAGCAACGATCATTGTTTGGATGGTGACCGAGTTAAGAAACATTTTCACAATGAGTAACAAGCAAAAAGAACTATTTTTTTCCTATTAAAGATACTTTGCAATTCCTAAACGAAACTAACTTATTTCACCGATTTCTATTCAGCAACCACAAATCACTGTAACTGATATAGACTTATCTGAACTGCACAGCAAAATGTACAGTACTGTCCTTTTTCAATTGATTTCTTTCATTCAACTTAAATCACCCATAATGAGTTCTAAAGCTCCAATAGTTTACAGTAATCTTGCAACAAGCACAAGAAAAAATAACTTTTTTTTATACAAGTCACATTGGTAAAGCTAGAGTAGCGACAGGTTTGGATGTGAGAAACTCAGCTCATAATATTATGTATTTGTACAATGCTTTCTGAGCATGTAAAGCACTTCGCATGCATTGCCTTCATGCTGTCCTTAACAGCACATCCTTTTGTGTGAACATACTGACCTATAAGAACAATCCTGTAAGATAAGCAAGTATTATTATCCCCATATAGCAGGTTGGGAATTAAGGCTGAGAGAGGGTAGCTTGCCTATGGCCACCTGGTGAGTTCATGCAGAGGCAAAATCCTGATTTGCAGCTGAGTTTCTTAGGTGCTATGTTACTTCAGCCCTCAAGCTTGGCCATGGTTTCTCATGGCCTAACCTACATTACAAATTGCTGAAAGTAGAATACTGCTGTAAGATTTTGGAGCAAAGGGGAGATACAACCATAACTACGTAAATAAAGGAGAACAGTAGTAACATTATGAAAATGCAATTTTGATGTTTACCAAGATGATCCAAACAGTTTTGTGTTAACATACTGACCTATACCACCACACATTTAAATACCTGTATAACATCATTGTTTTTGACTTGTTTGGGCATAATAGTTAAAATAAGCTGCATCCTACACATTTTACAATGCAATCCTGACTATTGAAAGACCAGTGAAGCACGTGCTCCACCAGTCTAGGGTGTTGCAAACATGCCGTAAGGCACGTTTGCGGTACTCAGTGAGTACCGCGCCAGCACTGCTCTACTCAACATGGATCCGGAGCTGCGCCCGCTGAGGAAGGCGAGTTCCCCACCAGGCAACGGAAGGGCATATGGAGGGCAGAACAAGGTATTCCGAGGGGGGGGATTGGTTGGTTGGCCCCGAGGGGGGGATCGACGGAAGCCTCCTCCGCCGAATCCTATCCCACTTCCCAAGCCTGGCCGCCGTTACACAGGGCTCTCAAATGTGCGCCAGCAAAATACCTGGCACACATTCAGGTAGACCCATCGGGGTGGTTGGGGCTGTACTTGGGGTTAGGGGACAAACGTCCCCTTCTCCGAGGAGAGCTCAAACCGTGCTGATGCTGGGTCCTATCTCGGTAGGATGCAACACGGGCTCTAGCTAGACAGGATTGGGCTGATATTTTCACATCCGAAGAAAGTTAGATCTGTTCAAGGGCGTCACTAGGGGGATGCAGGGGGTACAGACCACAGTGGGTGACAACCCAGGGAGGGGTGACACCAAAATGGCTTTCTATTATATTAAATACTATATTTATTACCAGTGGTGTGAAAATGCACCACCTGTAACGAATTGTAATTAGTACAATTATGCCAGCAGGCTCCTACATCCAGGAAACTTGACAGGGCATGCAGAGAATTCCTACAAGGAAAATAACTTTACCTACTACAATAGTCTTTCCCACTGCAGCTACTTCAAATCCTTTCTAGCCTTCCTTTCCAAGGCTTCTTTGCTATCATGACTCCCAAACCCACCTTCTTCTGAAGAAAATTTCTGATCTCTCTCCTGAGCCCTATTTAAACACCCAACATTTGACCTCCAAACTCCATGGGTTATTATTATAACCTCAAATCAACCAACTTGCAACCCCATCCCCACCCCAGTTAACAGATGCTGTAATCTGTTGTTGGATAAGGCAGGAGCTGGGATTGAGAAGGTTACGTTTTTTACCAAGAGGCTTGATTTTTGGGGATTGCAGGAGGACTTCCCTTCTTTCTGTCTGCTGGAGTCTAGCTAGTCTCTGACCGGTTTGGTGGCTGCTTGATGTTATTGTTCCCCTCCCCTGCATTTAATGCCGGGACCTCTTAGGGCTTATGTCACTACTATTGCCATTACATTCAGTGTTATATGGGAATTACAATTTACAAGTAACATCAGTACCCAAAAAATTACTAACGATTCTGTATGGTCTAGTACGGAATAAGGTTCACGGGGGTGATGCCATGAGTTCTCGCCCCAGGTGATGTCAACCCTAGTGATGCCTCTGGATCTGCTATTTCAGACTTAATATTCAATCTTAATGTAGGAAATGGAGTGGAAGAACAACTCCTTTTAAAAATGGAACTCATTCGCTGCAAATGACAGAAGAGAAAATATGCAAATCTTGATCATATTTTCAAGATACGGGAGAGCCCAAGTATCACGCAGGCTGCCCTTTCAGAAGTACTGCTTTTGGTGAGCAGTGTTCCCACCAATTTTTCCCTATTGTGTAGAGCAGTTTAACGACCAAGCAGCACATAACCGCTGTCATCTTAAAATGGGCAATGGCCAGTCTGACTTAACTATAATGATCACACCACCCACATCCTCCAATCCTCCCTCAACCAGCACTCACCTTCTAATGCTGCCTCCCTCAGTCAACACACCCTGGCCCTAAGTTACTGACTTCCTTAAGCCCAATTATCCTGCAGATGAGATAAGGAGCTTCCGCAGGCCTTACCAGGTCCACGGGTCTTATGTTTGATACCCCTAGTCAAAGCAGCTGAATAAAGATGCATCTTTTTAGACTGAGCCCTTTTGGGACACTGAACCATTTAATTATTTTATTTTGTCTGTAAACCGCTTTGTGAACCTTTTGTTGAAAAGCGGTATATAAAATCATCATCATCATCATCATCGGTGCTTCCTTTCCTTCGTTTTCCATTCAGTACAATTCTTGGGAGGGAACCCTGAAATATGAAAACACATAGGTCTTGGGCTAATTGTTTTCTCTGCCCTGCACAAGCGAGTTTTCCAGATTTTGGTGTGTTATTTAAATCAATAAATTCCTTCCCATTCCATTGCTCCGAAATTATCCATCTCCCCCCCCCCCCGCATCAAATTACTTTGTTTCTGGTGTGTGTTAGAATATAAAATATATATAAAATTATAGTTTTCTCTGTGTTAGTTTGTCCCCATGACCCAGACTTATTCTCTCTATTCCTAGTTCAACCCAACCATTCCAGACCATTCCCCATTTCTGTGCCTGTGTTAGCTTTGCTTTGACTTAGCACTTAAAAGTCTAATACTCAGAAGAATTACATGTCACTGTTCAATATTTGTTTCTTTGGCAATTCCTGCAACTATCTTTCTGAAATTCTGCAGGGAACATTTCTGGCAGCCCAATCCTGTGTAACTCTTGCACCGATGTAACAGTAGATCCAACGGTATAAGCACACTTATGCCAGTGTAACTTGCCGTACGCGGACGGATGCAGAACAGACACCTGTAACCCCCTCGGACGCCGCACATGCGCAGTTTGGACACAAGACGGACGCCAGCTCAACCCCGCCGGTGCAGGGGCCATTCCGGGGGCGTTCGGACATCCCCAGAATGCCCCCTGCACCTGGGGAGTTGCACTGGCGTCCGTTCTGTGTTCAAACTGAGCATGTGCGGCGTCCGAGGGGGGTTACGCCAGTGTCTGCCCTGCGTCCGTCGGCATATGGCAAGTTACACTGGCATAAGTGCGCGTACACCGGTGGATCTAGTGTTACACCGGTGCAAGAGTTACACAGGATTGGGTTGTGGGTCAGTTCTGCATTTCCTGTGACTTTGATGCAAATTGGGCAGAAAATAATATAACTTCAAGCCTCTAAACTTCTAACTCCTGAACCCCTCCAACTCTCTTTCTGGACTTTGCAGGGATCTTATCTTGTGACAGATCTACATTACCTGTGAGCTTCATGCAAACTGGCCACAAACATGTGGGAAGAAGAGTAGAAATCTTTTAAAATTATAAAAGTGCAATTGCCCCTTGGCTGGGAACTCCTATATAGCACCTACGTGGATGAAATTTTGCAGACTCAGTCCCCAAAATGAAGGACTTTCATGTCTGCACATTTCATTCAACTTTGAAAAGAATAAAAAAAAAATCCCATTAAAATCAGTGCAAGACTATTCAAAAATGAAAAAAAAAAAAGTATTGAAATGAAGCACCACCTGAAATGCTCATGAAATGAAGAACGTTCTTGAAATGAGCCAATGAACTGGCGGAGACCCCCAAACGCAGCAATGATGCAAAATGTGAAACCATTTTCTTTTCTTTTCTTTTGCACACCCCTAAATAGCGTATCCTGCTTGGAAAATAAGCATGGGCATAATGCTCTGCCATTCCCAGAAAAGTGCTGAGAAACTATTTTGTTATTTTACTCCAACAAGCTTAACACACACTTCCCAATAAAATCAAACCATTATCTCTTTGCCAACTCCCAACAGATTTTTCCTAGCACTGAAAAAAATAAACACACGCAAATTAAGGTGACTGAAATATGCTTTCAGCTAACAGAGTAATATGGTAGCTATTCATCACCTGAAGTCATAAAACACTAGGTCTTGTCCTTAGCATATTCTAATGAAGCCTATCATGCAAATGAGAGTGACCTTTACTGTGCTTTCTGCAAGTTCACATTTATGCAAGGAGTATATATAGTTTGCCAACACAAACTAGCCAAAGACTGCGTAATTACAGTAATCAATTAGTAGTTAGTGTCTCTCTGCTCATTTGCGGCTAATGTCAACTAAGCCATTTCACAAAGAACCACCCCTGACAGCATTTATTTTTTTTTGTGGTGGTGCTGGTGGTCGTTTTGCAACAGGAAAACAAGACGCAAGTCAAACTTTTTTAGATGGAATCCTACTGGCCTCCTGCATACTGCCATTCTTCGAAGTTCAGCAGGAAAATGCTTTAATTTGCAAAAGGATTTCCCTGATAAAGTTACATATCCTTGAAATGGCATTAAAGCTTTCTGCCTGCAAAATTAAACATTAATATTTAAATATTTAAATGAAGGACACTCTCCTATGCAGCGGTTCAGAGCAAGTGTGGAAGACATGGTAAAATCTGAGTACTCTTTTCAACAGATGAGTAAGCAGGCCATAGCCTTTGCTCAGCAACAGTCTATTTTGTAGACAGTTATGGATAGGAAACATTACTGGAGCTGGTAATTAAAGTAAAAACTAATACTATCTCAGAGATGGGGAATTTTGTACAGAAATGCCATTTATCATGGCATACAGTTCCCTACAACTGAAATGAATTATCTTCTTAGCACATATCTATTTTATGATCCTATAGTTACTAATCTGAAATGAGCGCCACTTGCTGATTTTAATTTTAAAATCTATTATTTATAAGGCAAATGTATAATAGGTGTTCATAATATTACTTACATATAAACTGTGACAAGACCAAGGTAAAACTGTATTTTTGGGAAAAGGACTACCATGTCAACTGAGGCCATTTCTTTGTTCACAGGAAGAAAATTGATATTAGAGGGAGATTTGAAGATCAGGTCCTTGTACAATAAAAATGATAATTCCCTACACAGAAATTAAAATGAGAATTATTATTATTAAGAATATTTATATACCGGTACTATTTTTCAACAAAAAGTACCGGTAGTTCACAAAGCAGTTTGCATAGCAAAATAAATCCAGAAGTAGTTCCCTGTCCCCAAAGGGCTCACAGTCAAAAAAAAAAAAAAAGACGCAGAAGAATCACCAGCAACCGCCACTGAGAAAAGACACCATGCAGGGGGGAATTAAAAAAGAAAGCTGTCATGATTCTTTCATGCGTAACCCCTGCTGGTGCAATGCAAACTGTGGTAAGATCTAGTTGATTAAACAGGGTATTGGCCTTGGACTTGTCAAAGCTTTTCCTGAGTTACTCTACCCTCACTTTTTCAGCATATCCACTGCCATACAATTCACTCTTACCCCACTCCCTGCTTCGAAGGATGATATCAAAGGCTGTTCAGGTTGGGCACTGGCCAGGGGCCACTCAGCTAGACTGACCCTAAAACCCTCAGAATTGGTAGCAGTGGTAGTGGCACCACCACTGTCTACAACTCATTGATCAATGTCTGACCTCCCTCACCTGTACAGAATGAAACCTTGCATTTAAAACCTCTAGGAAATGCACTGAACGTTTTTCGTGACACTTTAAACTGACAGAGTACTTAGCAAGCAAGGATGCATTTAACAGCCCAATCCTATTGAGCGCCGATGCAGCAGGGCCGTGCAGCCCACGCTGTATCTAGTGCTGGCTAGGAGCATGCTGAAGGTCTCCTTGGGGTAAGGGGACATTTTTCCCTTATCCCGTAAACCCCCAGCCTGTGCAATGGGGCTACTCAGATCTGTGCCAGCTCAATCGCTGGCACAGAACCAAGGAGCCCCATGTAAGTACGAAAGATCCGGGAAGGATAGGATTAAGCGTGCGCTAGCACTGCCAATCCTGGGCCTGTTGCTTCCCGGGCCTGTTCCGCCCCCTCCCCACCCTCGCCCCCTCCTCACTCTCCCCCAGCCCTCACACCACTCAGAGCCAAACCGACCTGCTCTAGCACGTAGTGCTTCAAATTCAGCACCAGCAGCGCACCTTGCTCACAGAGTGTCACCAACACACTTTTCAGCACATTGGTGACACCCAGTGTTGGCAAAGCAGGTGCTGCGCCGGCATCGCAAATCATTAGGATCGTAACCCTTTTGTCTCCTTGGACTTGCACCAGCTACAGAGCTGGTACAAGTTCAAGGAGAACCATTGCAGAACAGGAGGCTTACAGAGGAGTAAGAGGATTTAAATCTCCTTTTCCCTCCGAAGCTTCCCAATCCGCCCCCCCACCTCCGCTGGAAACAGCATGCTCTTTTTCTGCATGGTTGCACCAGTTTGGGGGGGGGGGTGAGGATAGGATTGGGCTCTAAGTTCCTTCCTCTGGAGGATGCATAAGAGGACAGCTCCTTCCTTGTCTATAAAAAGGGATTGGATATATTCTTGGAGTACAAGACTCTCAACATCTATTAGCATGATAACTAAATCCAAGTCTTTAAATTCAGAAATGGTGTGGTTCGGAGCACCAGAAATTGGTGGGCAGCTACAGCATAGAACCGTTGACTTCATGCCCTGCTCATAAGCTTCCCAGAGACATCTGGCTGGTCACTTTTGGAGACAGAATGCTGGACTAGACAGTTCTTGGATACAAATGAGCAGGACACTTCTTATATTCTGAAGATATGGCCAGCCCAAGGCAAGGATGGAGCAATATCAGAAATAATGCAGTGCTAGACTTGCCAAGGACTGCTAGATGGAGCAAGGTTGTTGTGCTTTCTGGGTTGTAGGTTCATGTGGGATTTAAAGATGCATATCTATAGCATTTCTCAAAGAAGAAGTCCAGCACACCTAAAACACAATATGGTAACCTCTAAGGACAAAAATAATCACGTAATAAAGGGATTTTCAGTCTAAATGAGCACATGTGCAGAGATAATGGCAATACTCTGCACATGTGGAAATGCACACATACATGTGGACGAGGGCAAATTATTTTCAAAAACTTAAGCCACATGTATCACTAATCAAGTATTAATTATTCTATATATAAATAGTGGCAGAGATGTAAAGCAAGTGTTTTGAAACGCTGGATTGTCCATCTGTCTGCATGGACAGACATTCATGAGTAATCAACATAAGATCAGCAAGTAGGAAGCAGAATAGATGGAGCAACATTTTTAACTGGATCAAACAATTTCTTAAATGTTGCAAGGTTTGCATATTTTTCATCATTCATTGCTACATATTGAGAGAGATTAAGAAGAGCTACTTTTTATTTGGGGACTTCTCTTAAGAACCAGTTCATCAACTCTAGATACCCAGTTCAGTGGATCCAACACCACCTCAATCTCTCTGGCAAAAATATCATTCTTAGACCAAATTTCGCTTTTATGATTTGCACATTCAACTGAGTTGAATGGTTTGCTTTTAAAACAACAGAGGCCTGGGAGCAAACACCTTCCATGAAGTTGGCATACAAGTGAGAGAGAGAGAGAGAGAGAGAGAGAGAGAGAGAGAGAGAGAGATTCTGGATGAAGTTTCCCCATACTCAAATGACTTTGGCCACTGAAATATAGCAGCTCACTAGCATCTGATAACAATTTGAACTATTTCACTTAAGACAGAATATGCTATGTTCCTAATACAACTTCAAACAGTCATATGAGAATTAGGCCACATTTATACACTTTCTTGCCCACTTCTCTCAGGCTAAAAGACCCATGGCTATAAAAACTTGCCCATCAAGTGAGGTATCAGGTGGTTATATATTTGTATCCCCACCCTCCCACTTATTAAAAATATCTTTATCAGACGATAGGACACTCAAAAGGTTAAAAAAAACTTTTAAAAACATTGTTTCCATGGTGATATTCAGGGGGAAAAGAGCAATCAAGCAGCAATAAGCGGAGTGACATTGAAGATTTATTGGTTTACTTCTGCATAGTGCTGGAACCAGTCACCTCACGCAGCGTCAAACACGTACAACTTGTCGATACTGACACAGAGCCAAACAGCAGGAGGATAGCTCTTTTCGTTCTTGTCAAGCCATACACTGATGGGGACCTCTGACAGTTACTGAGAGGGGACAACAGGGAACAAGATGAGCAAAGAGGGGAAAAATAACCAGCCTATTTGAAAGGCCTAAGGCTCCTTGCAGATAACGTCAAGGAGGCAACGGACAAGGCCTTATGGGGCAGCCATCTGACTCATATCAAAGAAAAGGCTAACATGAAATGCTTCAGAAAGCAGAAGACTAACTGATCATTGCTGATATACCACAGGATGATGCCTTTATGATAAACATTCACGACAACTTGTGACCAGAGTGCTGTTACAACACTAATTGTCCATGAAAGCTGACCTGCAGCAAAGCAGCAGAGTTCAGTTTCGATAGGCTTGGCTCAAAAGTACAAACATGATTGCACACGACAGAAGACATCCACGCATCAAAAATCTCTGAAAAAGTCTGACATGACTTTACACACGGTTTAAAAAAAAAAAAACTGAGCACAGATTTTAACAGCATCTTGCTTAGAAAAATATGATAACATTTCCTTAAAGATCTTCCCGAGCTAAAGTAACCAGCATATGACCTATGATGAGACTAGGCATTTCCACAATACATAAGGCTTTGCAATGGTATTTTTACACTTTATTTTTGTATTTCTGTATGTCTGTACACATGCATGTATTTTTGTGAGTATGTGCATTCTCACACAGCTTACATTTGTGCAAGCAAAGATACATCCCTGACAGATGCTGCAACTATCCCCTCTGCTAATCAAGGATTATGGAAGTGTGAATAGTAGTCTCACCCCACCATGGACTGGTTTGCTCTCTGCTGAAGTGCTGTTAGTTTCTGAGGAGGGATTAAAGTACTGTATCTTCTTTTCAGATTTTTCTAGTACTTAGAATTTCTTGGATTTGGTATGTGTAATTAAAAATTCACTTTCTAACTGTTATGAACTTTTTTTAGTGACTGATTATTTTGAGACTAAAGGGACAGAGTTGACATGGTCAGACTAATTTTTTTATTCACACATCTTCTGCCCCTTTCACATTGAAAGTTGGGGGTGGGTCTACTTTGTACACTAGAAAGGGAACTGAGTTCACCCATCCTTAGCTTCCTGCACTCTATCATTTCAGGCGCTTTCCTCCCAGCCTGGCGCCGATACTGGAAATGGGATAGAGAAGGCGCTTGAAGCAACATAATACATGGAGTAAAACGGAGGAAGGGAGGTCAACACTCCTCATCTCCACTCCTCTTTTATTGTAAAAATTAGACCCAGCACCACCCACTTTATATGTGAACAGGGCAAACGTGAACAAACAGAGCAAACATGTGCAAGCCCCAGTCACATTTAGTTTGGCCTTGACTGAAGCCTAAGCAACTTTATCACATGCATGTGCGCACACACACTTATGTGAATATATGTTGCATTTAATATAGCTGGCCATACAAGGGCTTCCTGTTTGCATTATTCTGTAAAGACTGAAGTTTGACATTATTAAACAGGAGAACATCCCAACTGGAAATTAATTAGATTTCTGGTCATGTGCAGTCACAGTGATTTAATACTGGGAACATATTTCAAATTTTTAGGAGTGTCTGGTTCAGAAATGGAGGTTTGAGCATTTATTACATACTGTATTATAATTTACAATTATTGTGGCATTTCAGATTTTAATAAGCTAATATATAAAGCACCTTTTTCTATAGTCATTTAAACTGGATTATTTTGAATTATTTTTTTTCAGATTTTATTTTCTGAAACACAGCACAGGGCAAAAAACTAATGCATAATGCTTTAATTCTTAAAATTTGTTAAAAAATAAAAGCATAGAATAATGAAGAAAAAATGTCCAAATTATTATATAGTATTCAGTTAAATTAACTTCTGAACTGATTTCAGCATTTAGACCGATTTAAATTTTAAAGGGTTTTAAAATTAAATTAAAAATTGAATTTAGTTCATTATTCAATGGAATGCAAAATTATATACTATTTAATATTGGAATAATTATACCATGAGGCCACAGAAATTAACTAATTAAAAGGAAAAGAGAAGGTAAGGGAAAACAGATATTCGAGAGAAAATAGGTACTGTTTTTTTATTTTAAAAGTAATATGACAGGAAAATGTAAAGTCACAAAATATGACAATCCCCAATATCAGATTTACATTTTTAAAAAGCAGCATATTTAACTGAAAAGGGAAGACATGATTCAATCCAAGTTTCCATTCAGCAATTACAGAACAGGACTTTCTACATCACCTGGCAGCTAATTGAGCTACATCCCTCTGCACCCTGGAGCTTCATGGAGTGCAGGGTGCAAGCTGCTCCTCCTAAAATATGCTCCAAGTGTCCTTATTTACGAGGGACAGTTCCTATATACTAGAATCTATCCCTGGTCAAACACCGTTCCTATTTTGCTTTTCGGAAGTGAGTTTTTAAAATTGTTAGAGGGCCCCCAATTATACAAGAGTTAGAGCGCAATCCTACCTAACTATACGGCGGGCCGCTCTGCAGCAACCCGGAGGTCTACTCAGGGGAAGGGGACGTTCGTCCTCTTCCCCCGATATAAGACCCGATGAGCCTCTTTGGATTTCCGCCACTTAAATAGCTGGCAGAAGTTGAAGGAGGCCGTGTAAGAGGCACGCCAGCCGGCTGGGGACGGGGATATGGTGGGCTCCATGCCCACCACCTCGCAGGCCGGCACGGCCAATGGCCCCCCTCCCTCGCCGCCCGGACCGCCCATGCGGCCGCTGGGGGATCCCTTACCTTCCTCCGACGGCCATGGAGATCCAGTGGTAGAGTAAGGGCTGCCAGTCTAGCGCTGGCGGCCCTTACTCTAGAGTCGTTGCAAACGTGCCTTACATCACGTTTGTGACGGCTTCTGGCGGTGGAGCACTCGCTCCGCCACTGGAAGTCTACGGAGGATTGCACTGCCCCTCAGGTTTCACTCTCCTTCCTCAGACCTCCAGAAGTTGACTCTCTGGGGGAAGGGGAGAATAAGTGCTCATGTGTGGAAATACACACATATGAACATGAAATGGCAACACAATGCTTTGCTTCCATGTTGCCATAATTATTGAACATTATGTTTTGTGTTTTCTTGTTGCTGTTTTGTTTTTTTAAACATGCCACAAACTTGTCATGGTTACTTTCCTAACACACGCTGCTTTAGAAGTCAGCAAGGCACACTCACTTGCAGTAACCACTAATATCGCACCCAGAAGACAGAAAACAGGATAGCATTGTTTGATACCATTAACTGCACCTGATATTCCAGGTTTGTCATTCTGAGTCGATATCATCCACCTACAAATCTTATTTTATTATTGTGAACCACTTGGAGAACCGCTGTGATTGAAAAGAGGTATACAAATACTGTAAAGTTAAATTAATTAAGATGAATCAAGTCTCACATGCAGAGATTTAACTTCTGGAAACCCAAGGGAGGAGGCTAAAACCTGAAAAACTCCAGTGAATACTTGCAAGTGTTAAAAAGTGATCCTGAAAGGTAAAATAGGGACAAAATAAAGACAACAATTTACCAGGGAAGGGAACCAGAAAACAGAGACTGTCCCTGGCAAACAGGGAGAGCTGTTGCACAAGAGAGATTGAGAATAGATACTGTACATAATTTTTGAACTTGCACTTCATGTAGTCTGCATTAGTTTGAGACACTGAGAATTAAGCATTCTTTTTCACTATACAAAATAGTACGAATGACTGCTTGGGGTGGCCTATATAGTACTGTGGGTGCCCTTTATTACCAAGTATTGTAAGTGTTCCCTGAAACCTCTTTTTTTTTTTCTTCAAGAATACATCCATGTTGGGAAAACTTTTGACACAATACATCATTGCTTCTCTAATCCTAAAGGGCATTTGTAGAATGGGCAGACAGAGGAACCCATTTATAATGGCTTTACGGACTAATAATTTTAGTCAAAGGTCAAAGTTGGCAATGGTCTCTGAAGAATAGTACAGCAGGAAGATCAAAGTAATAGTTAAAAATCATTACATATAATCAATGCCGAGCAAGCACACCATTAAAGGGCAAGGCAAAGAAACAGTCTTTACCGACAAGAAAACAGAAAGTAGCAGCCTACAGGGCCTTGGCTGAGAAACGCCACAGACCAGATAGAAAAGCTATTGAAGTCTAATCAACACAAAAAGCAAGAGCTACTGTAAATTACAGATTTCATATGAAAATGAAATGGCTACAGGGTTACTACAGGTTAATCACAGTCCTAGTAAAAACACCCACTACTCATTTAGTGAAAGTTAGAACTAGTCAACCAACAGTTAAGCGGAAGTATTTTTTGAAGAAGGCGTTTGGCCTTCAGATAGAGTACTGCATTTTCCTCATACCGGTACATAGTGCAGAATTTGATTTATCCCATTCCTACTCATCCCAAAGCTTTCAATCTACATTCATAGACCACCCCTACAACCCTATGTTTGCTTCCAATTAAATATTCAGAAGACCTGAGGAGCGCTGTGAAGTTCATTTTGTTCATTCATGGAGGGAGGAACTAGAACAGAAGAAAATAAAGAAAACAAAGGCAAGCCCTTTAACCTCCACACCAGTCTGCTGTCCTTAGGTGTTAAGTGAAGACTTTCACTTAACATTTTTAGCGGGGGTGACATATGTTGGGGTGTTGTATATTCTTTTTTCTCTGCTGGTTGTTGTTTATGTTGATGTTATGCCAGTTTAATTTACATCTTTGTTTTATTGTTTGCATTATATTTTTTATATTTACATTGTCGTGTTGTGGTGCAACATTACAGAAATCCTTCTCATCAATGACTGCTATTGGGAATACTGCTCATCAATGGTGGGAGTTGCAAAAGTGCCCTAAAGCACTGTGCGACACCCTGAGAGCAGGTAGCGCCGATGGAAAGGCCTGCGCTGTCCTGCTGGAGTTGGATCCAAGAGCTACGCGTACTGAGCTGTAAGTGCTGCTCCGAGCAGCGCAGGGGCGGGGGAAGGGCAGGGAGGGAGTGTAATGGGGCGGGAGAGGGTGGGGGTTCGGGCCCAGGAGGGGGTGGGATCAGCGACGCTGGTGCATGCCAAATCCTATCCCCTTTCCCGGGCCTTTTTTCTTTACACTGGCCTCCCGGACTTGCGCCAGCTAAATACAGAAGATGGTGTGGTTCTGAGGAGACCCGTAGCACTGCCTGGGGCTTTACCTGGGATAAGGAGACAAATGTCCCCTTACCCCAAGACCTCCGGCCCCTCTCCTTCCCCCGCTGGATACAGCGTGGACCGTGCAGCCCCGCTGCAATGGCGTGAGATAGGATTGGGCTGCCTGTGTACTAATTCTGTTTCACATACATAATATAGAAAAAAAATACAAGCTCTTCCCCAGAAGAAGCTCTTCTGGAAGGACTCTCTAAACTGACACCACTTTCATTGTATCTGTAAACCATATATCTCATTTTGTCTTTCAGAGTCTCTTGCCTTGGAATGTCCTCATCCCTCCCTGTTGAACCCGGTTTTGAAATCTTTGTTTATGTTGATACTGAAAAATCCAATAAAAAGAAAGCTTAAAAAAACTACAAGCTTATTCAACTGCAGTTATGGATAATTACTAACATAAAAACCAGATGATGGGAACAGAACCTTTGTTTTTTAAAAAATTACAGCTTCTGTAGACTGATTGAACTGACCGCTGGTGAGAGGCACTCCCCCCAGATATAAGTACACTAAAACAACAGCTTCGTTCCTCCCAACAGAAATCCTTCAACATCTCCAAAGATGGCAAGCAAACGCAGGAATTCCTGTTTATCATTTTGAAACAGTTTGATGTTCTGTGGACACTGGAAAAGATCCAGTCATGTCTTTGTCTCCCCCTCAGCTTTGCATCTTCAGACAGGGCTTCCTTATTAGCTTACATGGAACAACATTATCAGGTTCCCCAACACAGCTGTAGTGATATGACAGATTACTTTCCATCCTCAAAATTATGCAGAGTTGGAAATTGCCCTCAGCTTCCACCCACCAATTTAGATTTAAAACCATAAATAAGCACAGAGATAAGACTGGAATAGGGCACTGCAGATACAGCTTTTCCTACACTGTAAAGCAATGATTTGTTTGTGAATTGCCTTCTCCTTTTCAGGAAATGACAGTAGAGGACCATCACAAATAGACCATCTTTTCAACTCAGTAATACGGTTTCTGTTTTAGTACACCAGAAATTCTGTTTTCTCTTGCTCACTTTGAAACCTTACTTCCACCTTTTTTATATTAACTCTGATGCTGTGCCTGTTTCCATTTCACATTCCCAGACACAAAATTGCTCAAATTAGCTCCTATTTGTAAGTAATAACAATGAAGGAGGAAAGGCACATTTGTCCTATATTTGTTTGAATACATCAGTAATCCCCATGGGAAAGGGTCTTCCTTACCCGTTCAAAAATATTATTTCTACCCAGAAATACAGCCACAGAGCTGGTCACAGAGACTCTTTGGAAGCATTCTTCATATAGTAGGGAAAATCTAATCTTTATTTTTAACAGGAGGAAGTGGAGAAAACCAATATGAAACCCTAACTGGTTATATCATAACTCAGTTATCTCTATAAAGAGAAAATCTTGAGAACTTTTTTTGTTGAAAAGCAGGATATACTCTTAAAATAAATTAAAATTAAGGTTAAAAATATCATGTTGTTCCCAGCATATTTATTCTGAGCTTTAACTCGAGATACCATACAAATATGATCAACAATACATAATATAAAAAGGGTAGCATCCCAGCAAGTATTTCTGCCATCAGTCGTTTCCTCCGTTAAAAGAGAGTTCCACTCATGCAGAATGCTCCTTCTCTGCACAGAGGGCACTCCCAAAAGCAGAAGTGCTAGTCAGGATGCTACAAGGGGAAGGGGGGGGGGGGGGAACGTTTGCTACCTGAATTTTATTTGAGGTATTTCAATCACATAAGAGTAGATTTATTTATCAAGGATTTTTTTTTAAGTTCATGGACCCTTTTATCTAGGACTAATAGTAATTTGACTTATATCCAGAAAAAAAGAAAAAGTATTGAGTCAAAATCATTATGCTATTTGTAAACATATCTGGAAGTGATGAAAAACACTTCCCTTTTCCAACATTTTACAGCACTCTTTATGAAGTTTGTCTTTTCATTTAGCTCCCAGTTGGGCAGCCCAATCCTGCCTACAGCCCGACCCACACCGCACGATTTCTGGCGCGGAGGCGAGCGAGTGTAGGTGCCTGGCCGCTCGCCTCTGCGCACTGAACTCGTCTCCATGAGTGTCTTCCAGGGAATAGACCCTCCTGTTTGTCCCGCCTTCTTAGAAAGCGCAGCGGTGATTGGCTAAGCACAAGTGCGGTCCAATACACGAGAGAAGAGAGGGGGGGGCAGGAAGGAGAGAAAACTAACAAAACAATTTGTGCCGGGAATAGAATTCATCATGCTAACTTTTGTGAGAAGGAAAAATGGATCCAAGAGAAATCGGAAACTCAAGTGAATTCCGATTGATTGACAACCCCTTTCATCCCGCCCTCTCATCTGATTGGTGGCTGCAGTAGCTCCGCAAACCTGCCCCCTCAAAATGTGGGCAAACAACTTTTTGCACGCGCTCTCCCGCGTTCAGCTGCTCTCTTCCGGAATGGTGATCGCACAGCTCCGCGCATGTCTGGGATGCGCCGGAAATCATGCGGTGTGGGTCGGGCTTAAGATGGGCCAGCCTAAATGGCTGGCCGCTGCATCCTATGCAGGATGTGGCCTGCGCCGGTGGAACTGGGGCTCACCTCAGGGATAGGGTTGCTCATAAGTCCTTCATTTACTAAGGCCTATCTTTACATGTGCCATGTTCCTTCAGGAAAATAAGACTGCAATGTAGAATTAAATTCCTCACAATTAATTATATTTTTACATGACTTTTAAACCTATAAAGTTTCTTTCTTGCAAATAAGACTGCATCCACATGTGGGGGGGGGCGGACAGAGGGAGGGCGTGTGTGTGTGTCCTTCTCTCTGTCTAGTACTTCAACATATTTTTTTTGCAGCAGTCATGCCCCCATACCCACCTTAGACTGTCAATACAGTGGTGATTATTTTACAGTATTTTTCTCCAGACTCCAAAACCTCTTTCCAAAAATACAGGAGTTAGAAGAAATGAGTTGCTCAGCATGTAGCATTCAATTTTGGCAAGCATCTGATAGCACAAAGCCTAAGGTTCACTACAGATAATGATTCACTGAAGTGGGGAGCTACATATCCCATACAGGAAGGCAGTGATTCATGTGGGAGAATGATGCAGATGACCTGTGCTCCACCATGTTAGATTATTTACCACATGGTTTACATTAATCAAATTCACCTTTAACACATTTAAAAAGGTATAACACCATACAGCAACCTGCTTTTCAGGTCCTACCTTGACCTAATCAAAGCTCAAATTCTGAGTTTTTTTAAAAAAATGTCTCACCTGCCTGGAAGCCTGTTCCTTTAATCCTAGATATATGGGAAGTGTATGATAGAAATGTGCTCTCTGCCCATTCTCAGCTATGTATTCCTTTCATCACTACATATGTGATATGCCACCAAGAACAAATTTCATGGCTACGTCCTGGTGATACCTGTCACAAATTAAGTACAGTACTGACCCTTACAGGAGCCTACATCCTCTCTTGACAAGTCTCTGAAACTACTTTAACCCTAGAGTGAAAGTTGATTACGGTAGGTTGAAAGTGCTGGCAAAAATATGAAGCAGACAGGCAGTCCGGAGGCACAAAGGAATAGGGGGTGGCCTCCAGCAGCAACAAGGTGCCCAGACTCAGGGCTATGTCGCAGATTCAAGACCAGGGTTATGTCATGGATTCGGGCTGACTCTCTGCAAGCACCCAGTGACATCAGGACCAGTATTATGACCTGGCTGAAATGTCCTGCCGTGACCTCCTCCAAACTGTGACCCTGGTGATGTAGGAGTAGGGAATCAGGGCCTGAAGCATAGGGCTCCTGGCTTGAGTTCTGGGTCATGTGACACAGAGGACCAGGATCCAGGTGATATGACAAGGAACATGAGATATAATGATATTATCATTAGCAAAATCATTTTTAGCAGGGCCAGGTCTTTTTCAGAAAAACACCAATACTGAAACAGATGATATAGGGTTTTTCTTCCTATATTGTTTTGGTTGAATGCTATATAATCAACCAATTCACGCCCTTCAGTGCCAAAACATGCAGCTTAACCTTACGAAAAGACACTTCAAAACACGGCTTGATAGCTTAGGAGATTGCATGCCTTCTTCCAGGTGCTGCAAATTATCCAATAAACATAAACTGATTTCCATAAGAAATGCTAGCCTCGTCATACAACCTTTGTGTATATTTTTAAAAGTCCTTGATTTTGAAATAGTTGAAAGTATTGTGTCAGAACAAAGTGAAAGAGGTATCATTAGCCTTCAAATCTGACAAATAAGAAAGACATAAACAAGTGTCAAGATAATTAAAATGGCATTGTTCACTTTTTAGAAGGAAAAAAATGGATTGTACAAGAAATATTAAGCTAACAAAGCAAGAGCAAATATGAGAAAGAAAAAATGACAGTTATCTGCAAAATTCATAAATGTGTCTTTTGTATAACTATAATGATCATATTTTATGCTGTCATTTTACATTTAATTGCTCACCCTGGTACTTTTCTTCATAGAAGCCATCAGTACCCCACAGAGCCAGATGCTGAATTGCAAAAAAACATACTGTGACCACAGACTTATAGGAAAGTAACTTTGCTGAGCTGTGGTGTATGACAAGTTAATTTTTGCAATTACACTTTCCCAAGAATAAATGAAACCGCAGGCCATTACTATTCTGTATCATTAAAAAGAAGAGGGGGAAAAAGTCTCGATCATAATGCCCTCAAAATCAGTTTTCCATTATTTTGACATATGAAAGCAACTTTTCAAGCTGTTTTTCTGCAATATGACCTAGTAAAATAAGCACCACCTCGGCTGAAATGCATAAACATTGTGAGTTGTGAAAAGACAGGAAAAACTACAGTCTACAGTTAATATGCAATGCCACACTATCACATGCCTGGGAAAAGATATGTTCAATGCTGCGTGAGAAGTATTTCACTCACAGCTATTTGCTCTGCTACGTTATATCTAATATAAAGTATTAAAGAGATAAGGTTGTTCAGCTGTCATGCAGACTGGAACTATTCCCTGCTCATTCATCTAGCCACAAGATGTAAAATGTACCAAAAATCTAAACACCTGCAGTGTCCATCACTGTCAAATCCAGTGGGCAATCAAACAGCAGGAGGGCACCTATCATTATAGAACATGGTCTGTACATTTTCTATAGCTCTGCATACATCGTAAGAAAAAAAAACATGGGGAAAAAAGTCACTGAGCAAGATAACTATTTGATTTTTTCTTTAAATTTGTCTAGCCATTTAATACTTGTAAGAGCATTTCATTTACTCCACCATTGCTTTCTTCTTCCGCTTCCAAGACACTAACATGACTTTCAAAAACATACCCAAAATCTTTAGAGAAAGGGAGTAGGCAGTAGTGCACACAGGGGCACCAAAAGCAGGCATTGTCCGAGGGCACATTGTCCGAGGGCACACATCCTGGTGCCACCACTGTGCGCTTGGGCAATCTCAGTAGCATTCTGGTTTGCGCAAACAATTTGAATTAGTATTATCGTATTAAGATATTGTATTGTATGTTTCTACTGTGTGTGCAAACAAGTCCATATACTATGTATTATTATGTTGCTCAGGGGCACCCCAAATATATTTTTTATTTACACTTTATTAATGAAGAAGAACATTAGACTGACCTCTGTCGCCCAGGGAAGCCAGTGAGCCACTTTGGGCTTGATTATTTGGTCTGATCCTGTTCTTTTCAAAACCAAGGGGATGGGGACAAAAAATACTTTTAGTATTACTATGATGACTACATTTATATGTTATGTGAACAGTGCATATACACTAGACATTTTACTGAACAGAGCGGTAGCGGTTTCTGTCCTGATATCTTACAATCTACTATGGGCAGCCACAACAGATTAAAGTGGCTCAAGAAGAACTAAGACGGCATGGCTGTAAGAAGCATACAGCAATTTAAACAGAACCTATAAGATCAGGTGCAACAATTAAGCGAACATCTAAAAAACTGATTTTTCCACCTCACTCAAGTAAATGAATCACACAGAAACAGAGTTGCCAACTCTGACTGAAGCAATTCCTGGAGGGTTTTGCGTAATGGTGTAATGTTGGAAATTCCTGAAGGCCCTGTTAAAATCTCCAAGATTGCTTTCACTGGTCACCTGGAGATTGAGGATGATTCCTGGTTATTCCAGGTCAATCCTGAAGGTTGGCAAACCTAGGCAGAAATCTTACAAATACAATACTCTTTAATTCCGGATTAAAAAAAAAAAATTAAACTTGGTCACTGCTGACAACTGTTTACCTGAATTTGCAGAAAAATATTTTACAGCTGCTGCTCACATAGCAGTGCATATAATAGGGCATTCCAAAAAGTAAACCAAGTCTAGCATACTTAACTAACACTATTTACATATTTAAGCACCTATTGCAAATACTGAAATAGCATCCACTACAAATAGTTCAAACTATTTGCCACATGTATACTTTTGATTAATTTACCATCCATCTCCCAGACAGTGAGAGAGTGAAAAAGTACATTGCCATTCACTGTTTGATTCATCATGATGTGACACAGAGATCTACAAAAAAAATTAAATAATTTCTCTAAAATATTTTGCTGCACAATTGCTATTACGAATATATACAAGGAAAAACACCCATGATGCTCGTTATAAGACAGGAGTATTACAAAAACCAATTATATCTTTTCATTCTCTTTTGCTTAATTAAAGCAAAAAGCATCACTATCTTTCTCAGCAGTAATCATGTGAAAGCTGTATAGCACAGATACAGTAATTAACTTAACCTTATCACTTAACTGTATTGGGTCATTCAAGTGAGGCACAGTATCAAAGCTCAGAATCAATGCTGTAATGCTAACATCTGAAGTAGTTCAGAGATTGAATAATGCCATCTGTGAATGGACAGTCTTTGTTCCTGCTTAGCTGTGCTGAATAATGTTCCTGCTCATAACTTTAATATGGCAGCTTAACCATTTAATCATTGTACATTAATACATTATCAATATTGGGAACATGTAAGTACGAAATTACTCGTCAAAGGAATCAGATATTAGCGATTTTTGTGCATAGATGCAATACACTGGGGGTTTTGTCTTAATTATACACTTGCACCACAGAACATATATATTTTACAAATTTAAACAAGTTTTTATGGGGTTTGGGAGTGAGTTTCATGAGAAACAGAACATTATTTTTATCATAAACACTTTACAGAAATCCAGCAAATTCATGTTCTGCCTGTCTTTGCTCTGAAACACTAGTTGTTTGCAAATTCAACACACACACACACACACACACACACACACACACACACACACACTCACTCCTCTATTTCTGAATCTGGAAAGATTTGTGACATAAGTTGGCATGCAAATCATAAAAATATGTACTTTAAATTATTACAGTGGTCCTTTTCTCTAAGTAGCTGAGCTAAAGATTGTAGCCTCAGTGTAATTAAACATTCTGTTCCATTTCTATTGTTAATTGCTCTAGTTAATATGATGCTAAATATTTCAGAGGGCACAGCAGTCTTGATTTCAAATTATTTGCATTTATAGCCTAGGAGTTGTTTCCACGTTGTCATAAAATGCTTTTAGCTCATTTAATACTTTGGTGATATAATTAAAAAAAAATCTGTTGCCAGAGACAGTATTCTGAGGTCCTTCACTTTCACCAAGTCAGACACTAAATCATAAGGGACGATAATCAGCAAATTCTCTCCGACAGGCCCTAAGCCTGCTGAGGTAATGCAGCTGACAAACTTTGATGCGCCATGCCCGTGCACATTATGTTCATGTAGTGTGTACATCTGGGCACCCTTTATGGCGATGCAGCAAACAGCCAATCATTTATTCCACTCTAATTAGCACACATGTAAATCCTCACCAATCAAGCTACTCACAGGCTTACTGTTGTGGCAGCCATACAGCAAAGCTGGCAGGACATGTGAAGAAAGTACAAGATGCAACTATTGGGTTTGATTTGAACCTGCCATCACACCACGGCAGGTCCCCCCAGTCTTGACTGTAACCAGCTCTCCCCTTCAAAACCCATCACAGAACTACAGAAGAAAAAGGTCATCAGGCAGACTGCTGATTGGCCAAGATGCTTTGATTCTTTACAAGCTTTGGGAGTACACCTGAAGCGACAGTCGTCTCTTATAGCTAACAGCACAGTAGCTGTCGCAAGCACGAGTCAAGTGTAGCTATCAAACACACTGCACAGCGTGGAATGCATGTCGCTTAAAAGAAGCACCATCCACCTCAATATTTTAAACTAGGAAATTCTCTGACAGACCTCAACACCATTGTTTTCTTTTCTTACAAAACTAATATTTCCCTCACAAATGCTCTTAGTGTTACATCATCAACTGATTCCTGCAAGCAACATTGTCAGTGAAAATAAGAGTTTTCTTTATATAACATGAGGCAATAGCACACTACTGAATTTCACAAGGCCCAAGACCCAACAGTATAATCAAGTTAACAAAAAGATACATATTCAGAATGCTTATTGCTACTTTCTTACAATTAATTGGTGGGGATCACTTCCTGCATGAAATTCTATCAGCCATGTTTGGAAAACTATTTTCTAAAAATAAAGAGCAAAAGAATCCTTACTATTGCTGTCATATAAACCGAATCATAAACCTATAAGCATATCATCGTTGTCTTTAAGAACCACATCATATAACACCACACTTTAAATCTGGACAAAGTTACCTCTGTTCACAGATGAAACGAAGAATATTTTCTCTGTGTTAAAAACTTTCCACTTGTGTTCTCATTAATCTTCATTCACATATAAGTAAACATGTTTATAAACTGATTTGTTATATCACACAAATTAATGAAGCAATTAGCTCCAAGTAGTTTGGCAGCGGTTCATTTTTCAAAGGATTTTTGGATAAACTACCCACAAATTCAATTATTTTGATAAAATTAGATGGAAAATGAAAGCTCAAGAGAGTCAGAAAGGAGGGTGGTCTGTCCATGCATGGGGAAGAGGGAAAAAGAGAGCAAGAAATCCAAATAGAAATCCAATTAAGCATAAATTTGGATTTTCAGTAGAATTTTGAGAGAGAGAAAAAAAGATGCTTAATTATTTTGATTAGAATGACAGGATTTAAGCATACAACTATACCTGAATTAACCCAAGTCACAAAAAGTCAGTCCAAGCAACAATATTTTACAAGGATTAAAAAGAAACTCAGGCGAGCATCTAAGGAAAGACCCACAGAAAACACTTTTCTGTGTATTTTTAGGGCCGCTACAGACCGCATGAATTTCGGCGCGTCCCGGACGCCCGAGGAGCTTTGTTGAGCTGTGCTGAGGTGTCTGGTTACCATAGCGGAAGCGAGCGGAGCAGATGCGATCTCCCGATTTCCGGCATGATCGAAAATGTCTCTGGCCCATGTTTGAGGGGGCGGCTTCGCGGAGGAAAGGTCGCTGGGGCACCAGACAGTTCACAGCGAGGCTGCAAGGTTTTCGGCCAATCGGAGCGCACTGTGCTTAGCCAATCACAGCTGCGCTTTCTTAAGAAGGCGGGACAAAAGGAGGGACTATTTGCGGGAAGACACTCCTACAGACAAGCTCAGAGCGCGGAGGAGAGCGGCCAGCCTCGCTCGCTCGCTCGCCTCGGTGTGCGGTCTGTCACGGCCTTTAGTATCTTATCTTGCTGAACACACAGTTTAGTTATGAGGGTGCTCTCTCTTAAATGAAAAAAATCCCGTGAAACACAATGAACAAGTCAGTGTCTTAGGTATACTATGTTTAAGCCGTTAGCCGTATTATAGGTCAAGGCCACCACTTTAAATTGTACCTAAAAAGAATGGGAGCTCAACAGAGCTCAACACTAAAGCATAGAAGTGCTCATGTAAAATCACCCCAGATGAAGCTTTTGGGGATCAATAGTCTTGGCAAAGATGGTGTAGGACAGCTCAGGCCACTATCAATACCTTGACTCTAAGAGTAGATTCCAGAATAACCTCAAGACTGTGAACCTCCATGACAAGGGAGCCTGCATCCCATTAATGATGCTCATATTTAGAATGCAAGGCTTGTGATTATTATTATTTCATCAGGTCTAGAACAGGCGTTCCCAACCTGTGGTACACGTACCCCTTGAGGTATACGGACCGCAGGTTGGGGGTACACGAGAGGCTGTCCGTTATCAGCTAGTCGGTGAAGAAGAAAAGAAGCTTCCAATGAGCCACAAATTCGGCGGCAGAACAAATAAGCTTTCTTTGCTAAAAGTAAGTGCTGGGGTGGTGGTGGTGGTTGCAGGAGGTGGAGAGAGAGAGAGAGAGAGAGAGAGAGAGAGAGAGAGAGAGAGAAGGGAATGCCCAGGGTATAGGACTGTGTGGGAGCTGTACTGTCTGCTGGTAAGAAAGCCTGCTCCTTAATTCTCAGAATGTGGCTACAGGCTGCAGTTGGTCAGTAAAGGCACTTTGTACATGCTCAAGCTTCGTTATTTCACCACCGAATAGGATTAGATTACTTTTTAAATAATTTTTAAACTTTGGGGACTGATTAATTAGCTAATTAATTAATCCGATTAATTAGCTAAATATTTTTTCCATTCAGGGGGTACTTGACCGTGACAGGAGGTTTGTGGGTGACAAAGGTTGGGAATCCCTGGTCTAGAATCATTTTCAGTTCGCAACCACATCCAGTCCCCCCACCATGGCCATACTGGTCTTATATTTAGCAGGGGGAGACTAACTGTCCCTCTTTACCCCCACACATATTTTTTTTCTTGCAGCTGTTTGCTGGTGTTTCATCTGTGGGGTGTTTTTTTTTTTTCAATTATGAGCCCTTTGGGGACAGTGGACCATTTATTCATTTGATTATCACTGTAAACCAATTTGTCAACTTTTTTTGTTAAAAAGTGGCATGTATGGTAAATATTCTTAATAATAAATAATACTACACTGATGGCCAAACTACACATTATGGACAAATGCTTCATTGAGCAACACATTTCAACTCAGAACCCTCTCTTATTTAACAAAAAGTAGCTGCAGGGGGAGGGCAGGGCCAGACTGTAATCATGAAGCATGCGAAAGGAGTTTAAACCTTTCTTCCTGTGTTATTTTCCTACCAAAAATCCCCTCTCGAAACTGATGCATGATTCCCCCCTCCCCAGCATCTATTTACAGCAAATCTGCCTTTCCAAGAAAATTTTTAACTAGGATGCTGATCTGGTCTCCCCCCTCCCCCCCAGCTGCTTTTTGTTGAACAAGATAAGCTTCTAGGCTTGCCTCTTACAGCCCAATCTTATCCTCCCCTGGCGTAGACTATTCAGCATGGGTCACGCAGACCACGCTGAATCCTATCCGGGGAAGGAACTGGCTGGAGGTTTATTCAGGGTAAGCAGGCATTTGGCCGTTTACCCTGGGTAAACCCCCAGCCGGCACAATTGGGCTACTCGGTTCACCAGCTCTTTAGCTGCTCGGAGCTGCTTTACCTGCTCCAGCGCACGCAGGGCCTGGATTCAGCTCTGGTAGGACACGCAGGCCTTCCTGCCAGTGCTACCTCCTCGCCGGGTGTCAAAGCGTGCCTTATGTCACATTTGCGACACCCAGTGCCGAAGCCCAGCACCAGCGCTCATGAGAGGATTGCGTTGTTAATGGTGCGCTGTCATAGCATGCAGTTTGGTCCTAAGTAAGCCTGAAGGCTGATGAACCTGGATCTAAAGAAACAGAGATAGAACTGAATGTTGGCACTGTAGTGTTGGTTTTACCTAAAACTTAATTTATGCAAGGACCAAAAATGAAAACAGTGTAGAAAGTGAGGTCTTGAAAGAGCCCATAACCATCCTGTAAGCCTCCTCTCAGGAACTAGAGGAACCCTTGCAGAATGGTCCAATATACTTTCATCAGGTTCCAGTGACAACAGAAGTCCATGATCAACAAATAAAAATAAAAAAGGTTATTCAGACAAATAAAAAAGATATTGTAGTATATATTATTTATTATGTCCCTGAGACACCTTCAGGGCCTCCATGAGGACACCCTAAGTGGCCGCCATCTTCTTGGTGCTGCACCACTTTGCACATACACCAGTGTTCTGCAGCTCCTGAAGACTCTGTGCATGCGCCAGCGGGGCTCCCCAAGACTCCATTTGGGAGTGTAAAGGGCTCCAAAGACCAAATGGTTTGAGAACCGCTGCTCTAAAGGGTTTCATTGAATTCATTGCATTCATTCAATCTTTAGACAGATTCCGTCAACTAAGGCCACATGTGCAGTTTCAAGGGCTTCAGAAAGCTGACAATGTCTAGATCATGGTGGTCCAACACGCTGCATGCGGGCCCCGGGGGCTTCTCCTGCGGCCCCCAGAGGCTTCTTCCTCCCCCCTCCCTCCCCCCAGCAAAGGTACTCAGCGCTGACCTCTGCCGAGGCTGCCAGCCCAATCCGCTCTCTTCCTTCCCCTCTCCGTGCGTGCCCGTCCCTTTTTAGTGCATTGTAGTGGTGGTTGCTGCTGCTGAGTATCTGCTCCTGCAGATCCAGGTTGGTGCCAGGTTTAAAAATGTTTTCTCCTGAACAAATGTTTGCAAGAAAGGGGGCGGGGAGAGAAAAGAACAGGGTTTGCTTTTCTGTGACCAAAGGGGCTTTGTTTGCTGCAGGGAGGGGAGTGGAGGATCAAAGCGTGCAGGGCGGCTCTTCAAAAAGCCTGCGAAGCTAAGCAGAGGCTGACAGCAAACACCCCTCGCAGAGCTCACCTTGCAAAGTGATCTCCCTCCTTTCTAGCCTTGTGTGTGTGTGTGCGTGCACGCACGCCAGGGGCGTCGACAGGGAGAAGCGCGTGGGGCGGGGCGCCTGGGGGCGACGCGCGCACAAGGGTGACGCGCGTCCCCCCGGTACTTACAGTTAGTTGCTGGTGCTGGGCCCGCCTGCCCGGCTCCAAAATGAGCTGAAAACGGAGCGGGGAGGGGGGTGTTCCGCGCCTGCGCGTGACGTCACGCGCGGGGGCGGAGCTGCGTCCTTAAAGGTGACGCGCGTGCCCCGCTCTGGGGTGACGCGCGTCCCTGTGACGCGACTGGCGCACGCCCTTTCTAAGCATTCATAAGCACTGGTCTCTGGGAGGGTTTCTGGGCGGGAGAAATGGGGAAAAGAGATGGGCCACCCCAAAGGATCGGCATTTCTGCTCGGGCTGTGGTAGGAGCAGGAGCTGCCTGTGATCTCTGCAGAGATCACAGGCCCACAATGCTTTTTTCCCCTTCAATTAGTACTCTAATCTTAAAAAAAAATCCAGTGTGGGTCTTACAGCTCTGCATATGCAGTGGTCATTATTAATTAATTAATTATTCATTATTCATTTGCGGCCCCCGGGTTCCGTGTCAAAGTCCACATGCGGACCTTGAGGTACGAAAGGTTGGACCACCCTGGTCTAGATATATCTGGAGCTGTAGGATGACTATCATTCCCACAACATATCCTGCCCAGCTGCAAAACAAACAAACAAAAATCAGATAAGGGGAGGGGTCAAGGGCTGAATAACCACAAATAACCACTAATTTGATGCTATGTGATGTTCTGTTCTCCTTTAAAAGATGCTGCAAGCTCCTCCCCAGGCTGGGTTCAATTCACAAAGTTCCCTAAATACACTGAAGCATACCCCTTCGTTTGGTGCGATTGAAATTGATCCAGATGAAAAGCAGTGGCTCTGTAACCTGAAACCTACAACTCTGATTCTGCATTCAAATTAGCATCCAAGTTGGACTGAATTTATGCATATTTAGATCTTGGGTCTGTCAGTTCTTGTTACTGCAAATGACAATGTTTTAGACATTTCCAGGAGACTAACATTACAGACATCAAAATAATACCAGTTTTCATTTAGAAACAGTAGGTTTTTCTAAACATGAAAACCAACTTAAAAGTTTCTTTAACCATTTTGAAGTGTAACAATGTGAAGTTTCTGTATTTGCTTAGCCTGGTTCATAATTTCTGAGATTTCAGATAGGCAGGTATAAGTCACATATACCACTTGTCTGCCAGTAGCATACACATAATATACATAGTAGGTATCAAACAGGTAACAGTCAAATATTAATAGGGGGGGGGGAGTGGATTGAAAGATAGTAAGGAACAAAGCTTCATGCTGTGACTGGTTGATATAAACCATGCAGATGTGACAAAAATAGACAGATAAATACAAATTAAAGCCATAGATAGATAAATAGATAGATAAATTCAAATACAGAAATCAGTCATCTGTCACAGAATCTCATCACTACCCAGATCAAGGAAGCTATTTCAGTGGTAGTGGATCGCAACCCACCATTGAGAACAAAAGCTGTCCCCTGCCCCCTTAAGGAGCGGAGACAGCATGGTGGCGGCAATCCCAGGGATCGCTGCTACCGCCGCCCAAAAAGTGCCCACAACTGCCTTTTTTGGCCTTACCGGGGCTTGGGGGAGGCCTGCACGACCCTCTGCAGGCATGCACGACCCTCTGCAGGCCTCCCTGATCTTCGGATCACCAAAAAACCTGGCAATTTTTTGGCACTTCCAGTTTTCACGAAAACCGAAAGTGCTCAAAAATCAGCAATTTTCGGCGCCCTGAAGATCGGGGAGGCCTGCAGAGGGTCGTGCAGGCCTCCCCGAACCTCCCAAGCCCCGGTAAGGCCAAAAACAGCGGTTTCAGGGGGCATTTTTCCCAGCGACGGTGATCCCTAAGGATCGCCGCTGCCGCTGGCCCCGCCCCCGCAGATACTCAAGAGTTTGAGAACTTTGAGAACCACTGAGCTATTTAGATACAGTATCACCCCCGCATCCATGAGGGATAGGTTCCTGGCCCTCCCACAGATACTGGGAATCAGTGGATGGGGGGGAACGCTATCCCCGCACCTATTATCTTCATTAGGAGTCTAGCGCTGGCAACAAGCATACTAGAGAGGCTCCTGAACTGCTTCCTGTTTAACGTTCAGGAGCCTCTCTAGCATGCAGGCTGCTTGCCTGCTCTGTGCTATCAGCCAGCACACTGGCTTATAGCATTTTGTTTAAGGAAGAGACGCCCTTGCTTGGTGCCAGCACTAGACTCCTAACCAAGGTAATGGGTGCAGGGGGGGGGCCTGCGAACCACGGATAAGTGAATCTGCAGATAGTGGATCCTCAGATACGGGGCTGGCCCCCTGTACTCACTAATGAAACATGCCAGAAAACATGGCACCTGTGGTATGCTTTCAATAAGGTGTCAAAGCAGACAAATGGGTACCCCGATTCTGCCTAAGATGTGGTAGCTGAACTAAAGGGCCGGCTGCTGCATTCTAGTCGGGATGCAGGTCAAGGCCGGTTGCGGACTGGGTTCACCTTGGGGGGGAAGGGGACATTTGTCCCCTTCCCCTGGTGTAAGTGCTGGAGGCCCCAATGGGCCTCTTCAGATGCACACCAGCTCATTAGCTGGTGCGTGTCCACGAAGCTCTGTAAGGCCGGGCCAGCCTGGGAAGGGGCACTGGATATCAGCGTAACCCAGCGCCGATATCCCTGCCCCCTCCCAGGCTGGGCCAGTCAATGGCCCCCTCCCTCACCACCCTGGTCCGTCCTCCCCATGCCCCTGCGCCGACCCATGCAGCACTCCCATGGGTCGGCCGGCACGGGTCCAGGTAGGTGGCGGAGTGAGCAGCGCCAGCTTCGCACCGGCGCCGTTTACTCCAGAGGAACCGCAAATGTGCCTTGCAGCACGTTCGCAACTTCTTAGGCCGGCAGAGCTCGTGCTCCACCAGTCTATATATAGGCAGGATTGTGCCGTTAGTTTGGTAAGTGACCAAGACAATTTACAGATAAACAAAACCCAAATCTTCTTCTCTACCTAATTCAATATATTGTAACACACCCCACACAACACTTGAACTATCACTGCAGCTTTTCTGAACCTTAGTATCTTTATTTTTCTTTACAAGGAGAAGAGGACATATTTTATTAACTTTTTACAATTATTTACATTTCTTATTATTCAGTTACACCTGCTAAAACTAAAGTACACAAATACAGATGTTACTGTTATTTCCTCAAGTAAAATGTGATTTATTAAATAACAGTGGTCACTATCCAAGATATTTGGAATTTGAGAGTTATGTATCAAAATAGTAGAAAATCCTTTTCTAGCTGGGAAAGGTGACTAAGCCATGCAGAGTAACTTCTGAAAAAGGCTAAGTAAAATATTATGAAAGATTTATCCACATGCTGAGGCCTAGATGTTAGTCAACGACCTAAAACCAAGATATTGATGACATCATCACCAAACCAAACCATTTTATTGCCACATTAGAAAAGACAGAAAATAGAATTTTTATTATCAATGCCCTCATAGAAGCTGACCGTCATTTCAGCCTGTTCCAGTGTCAGCAGTCTGAAAGGCCAATACAACCCTGGGTCAACACAATTGCCCTGCAGCCTTTAAAAGTCTGACCTCCTTGTCGCATTTAAGTCAGAGGAGATTATTCTAGCAGTATATACAGGACTACTGAGGCCAAACATTTGAAATACAGTGCTAGGCACCTTATTACGAAAAAGGACATTAAAAGAATTTGAGAACGAACATCAGAGAACAGCCACAGTGATAGAAGACTCTAGAAACTTAGGAAGTCCAAAAGGTTAAAGAAACTATGGCAGAGGTGAAGTCCTTGGAAAAAGAGGAAATTAAAAAGAGACCTTACTACAATATACAGAATTATAAGGGGAATTGAAAGGACAGCTTGCAAAATGGTAGCAGAGTTAGTGACACAAACAATAGGAACAAGGTCTCACTGAGTTAAGAAAGGGCAAAAGCGGAAGGGTAAGAAATGACAGAGGGAGCAATAAATATAAGAAACTTTGAAGAACAAAAATCAAAACAATCTAAATATAAATTGAGATTATACATTAAGAGGATAGGCCTATCAATAATTATTAGCTGCATCAAATCCCCATATTCAAAAGAAGCATTTCTCCGAGCACCAGATATTTGGGCGAACAACATAAGATGGCTCTCACCTTCAACACATTCTCACCTCTCCCACCTTCAAGGGGGTATTTCCTCTTTCCAGGACAAGGAGATGCCTATCCCAACGTATAGTGATACCTAGGCTTACCAGATCTCCAACCAGGACAGAGTGCTAGACCTTTAGGAGAAGGAATGTGGGCAGATGTAGTTTGTTAAACCTTAGAGCACAATCCTAGGAATGTCTACTAAGAAGCAAGCCCCACTGAACACAATGGAGCTTGCTTCTGAGTAGACAAGCCTAGGATTGTGCTACAAGCTACACCTGCCCACATTCCTTCTCCTAAAGGTCTAGCACTCTGTCCCGGTTGGAGATCTGGTAAGCCTAGTGATACTGCATGCGATTGGATTTATCGTAATTGTTCAAATTTATTCAAATTGTTCAAATTTTACGTAATTTATCGTAATTGTCAGTTCAAACAGCTGAACAAGCTATGATTTGGGGTCCAGACAAGCAAATAGGCATTGGACTGGTGCTGATGATGACCCATCAGTCACAACATGTCAACCCTGCCAACTGGAACCTCCATACTCCCTGCTCTTCAGCTCAAGCGCCAGGGAATACTGGTTTGCTTAAACAGCTCCAAGTTCAGACAACACACAAAGTTGATGTTTAACTATGGTTTAAAAACAGTGATCTCAACCAGAACTGAATCTGAGTTTCAGATCATGGTTTGAAATCACAGTTAAAACAACAAATCCAGGTTTTGATGAAGTGCAGAGCTGTTGTTTAAGCAAACCAAGATTTTAACATCATAGCTCCATATGCGAGCTGAAGTGGTAAGGGAATGGGGGAGGAGGGAGCATGTAGACCTGGGAGAGTTAGGGATATGTTCACAACTGATGTTTTGTTTGATCACCTCAACAGGCCCGATGCCTCAGACACATGTCCTTTAGCTGATGTCTAATCATTGTGAACATATTTCAGAGTTGAGTTGTGAGTGGTGAAATACCACTTCCATTAACAACAAGAAAATACTGTATAAGCCCTCTCTATCCTTTAGAACTAGGGTTGACAAACTAGACTGATGGTAAAAGAGTTTTTCATCGGAACACACAGCACAACAAGGTGTAGCCTTGCAGTAGCCTTTCCCTCATTGTTTTTGGTACAGAGGAGCAGCACAGGTGAAGCATCTACTGGAATATGTACAAATTAGGTACAATAATATAGCATAGCTGATTTGCATAATTGGTGCAACTGATTTGCATAACAATGCAAACCATGCTGCCCAGCATATGACAGTTCCTACCATGCACTTTAGCTTAACACATACTCATTTCTTGTGAAGATTTTTTTGAAAGACCACCCCCACTCTTTTCAGTCAACTGCTCATCTGATTTTATTGCATTCTATGGGTTTCCCTTATCTACACTGCCTGTAGGCACTATTCTTAACACACTGTTATTTTTTACACCCCCACATGGTGTTAATGAGTTGCCAGCTGCCTGTTGTGACATAACAAGAAACCATGAACCCAATGTCTTCCTTATCCTTTGCTGCTTAGGTTTTCTATTGTGGCATAGAAGTGTCAGATGGTATGATCAGAAGTAAATAGTCATGACAGACAAGAGGAAAGGAACTGACAGTTGAAGGTGCTGATACCCATTATGCCTCCACAACTACCACCTCCTGGGGAGACTGTTGAAGGCTTTGAAATGTTACACTGTACTCTTGGCTAACACGGATCTTTCACAAATAATATATTTACTCTAGCAGAACCTAGTATACCACTGAATCAGCTGGCTTAGTGCCACTCAGGCACGTGAACATTTATACACATTGAGAATTCAATGTATCCAAGATCTCTTTTGCTCTCCCCCCACTTTGTCCTCCAATTCTGATCACTTGCCATTGACTAAGTAGTGAAGGGCAGACCCATTACTACTTTCTAAACCTTGCTGAATGTGTATGACATATGTAAGGTAAAGGTAAAGGTGACCCCTGACAATTAAGTCCAGTCGTGTCCGACTCTAGGGTGTGGTGCTCATCCCCATTTCAAAGCTGAAAAGCCAGCGTTGTCCGAAGACGCCTCCGTGGTCATGTGGCTGGCATGACTCTCCTTGCCGCAGCGTGTAGCATGCAGCTGGAACACAGAGCGCTGTTTACCTTCCCGCAAGCGGTACCTATTTATCTACTCGCATTAACATGCTTTGGAACTGCTAGGTTGGCAGGAGCTGGCCAAGCAACGAGCGCTCACCCCGTCGCGAATTCGAACTGCCAACCTTTTGATCGACAGCTCATGGTTCAGCAGTTTAACCCACTGCACCACCCACTGGCCTATGACATATGCACAACACCTCAAAAGACTAAGCAATTTATTTTAACATAAGTATTTGCAAAATTCTGTCCACTTCACCAGAATGGAGTGAAATCTGCCTGAAGTATAGTATGTAACAGTTCCCAATCAAGGTCTCAGAAATTTATGGCGCAATCTTAACCGCGACCGGCACTGCAGCTACAGCCTTTTCCCCCATAGAATCGTGTGAGTTTCTTAAGTAAGAGTGACTCAATTGCTTGTTGAGCACCTCTGCCGTGTTCTGCCTTGTTTTCACACCCAGTTGAGAGTGTGGTAGCTAGTTTAGAAGGTCAATTGGCCTATTAGTCTACTTTAGGGGTTCGCAACCCCTTCCTGGCCGAGTACCACCTCTGGTACCACTTTCCAGGTACGTACCACCAGAGGTGACTGGCGATGACATAATCGCCAGTTACTTCTAGGTTTTCAGAGGCTTGAAAACAAAGATAGGAGGCTCTGGGTGGGTGGAAGGGCCCTTGTCAGCATTCCTGAGAGGTTCAGCCAAAGGCAGGAGTCTCTCAGGAGCGAAAACGTGCTGCCGAAAGCACCGCATTGGAGAGGGGTTCCAGTAGTCCAGCAGTCCGAGTACTACCAGCAGTCAGCTGAAGTACCACTGGTGGTATTAGTACCACTGGTTGAGAACCCCTGGTCTACTTCCTTGGCAGAGCTCAATCATGGGGTTTGGGAGGACCACTGGAGGTGTAAAATTTTTGCTTTGTTTTGTAAAAGTTGCTTTTTTCTCCAAATTCAGGAGTCCAAGGAAGTGGTCAGGGTCACATGACACCCAATACGCTGTTCCAGCAGGATTTGGAAAGCATTCATCTGAATTTTGAAGGAGTGTGAAAAACTGTATTTGAATTGAAGGAGTAAACAAGTCTCTGTTCAAAACTGAAGTGCTGAACTCCAAGGATCAAGGGGGGGGGGGGGGGAGAGAGAGAGATTACATGGCTTTTGAATCAAAAGTATGGCCTTCCTGGCCTGTGGATCTGTGGCCTCTTGCTATCACTCCTATAAACAGTCACGTTACTAGTCTGGGCCTTGCTCTCCAAGCAGGTACCTCGCGCAAATACAGGGACCTCTCATTTTACAAGTGATTGATTCAGAAGTTTTTGGAAGAATGCGCTTGTTTAATTAATACCAAAATCTAATTACGCTTGAACATTTTTGGAACAACAAGGTCAGACGCAGTTGAACAAATATTTGTAGTGTACGCATTTTTTTAGATACGTGCTGCTTTTCAAAAACAACCCTCGTGAAAAACAAGAGGTGCCTGTATGTGTTCAGATGTGTTTAGATGTACACGCCTTGAATTCAAGAAAATAAACAGAAATAAAATACTGACCATGTAACAACAAAGTCTGAAAATGAAAGTAAGTGATTTCTATATTTCTTGAGTTTGCCTATATTGTTGAATAATAATAGTTTCAGCATTTCGGCACTGTTCCACACTTTCTAATTCACTTTGCTACCAGCTAGCAACATTTTTCTCTCAAACTTGATCTATATTCCTGCACAGAAATAAATGTGATCTACAATTTCTACCAACCAAATTCTTCAGTTAAGAGAACTGGGGTTCTAAACAGTGTATGATCATATCATTTTAAGGCCAGTTATTCTGAAAAACATTTCATTAAGAACTGTGCCGTATGAAGTTCCAGTTATGGGTTCATATATGCATAAGTGGTGGTCATAAAACACATGCATTATCATCTTATATAACTCCATTCATGGTCAAACAGTTCTACTGCGCATGCATCAATGAAAATAGCACACAGGTTTTCTATCATTCTGTGTCTTTCTGTGTATGCCCCACCTAGACACAATACTGTACATATTTAGCATTATTCGAATGTCAGCACTTCACATTCAAGTTTTTTTCTGAGAGATTTGACATCTCAGTTAAGGCTTAAAAATGATAGGGTCAGTGACCTGCCAAGACTGTGGCTGGTGGCAAGATTCACTGCCCATTCGGAGCCCCCATTACCTGCTTGATCAAAAAAGTACTAAAAAGCTTCTCTGTTTTCTCTTTTTGAATCTAGGCAAAAAGTACTGAATCACAGCTGGCATTTTTCCAGAGAAAGCTATGTATCTCCAACACTGTTCGTAAAGGTGGACATCTAGGCAAACCAGTCCACAAACAAGGCTGCAAGCCATCTTCAGCTGCTAAAAAATGTCACAAAAACCTTCCTATTGAGCCATAAGACGAATGGGTGGCGAACAGGATGCAGAGCCAGCATAGAATCTTCTAATGCCTCTTAGGCTAATCAGATTTGAAAGTCCACCTCCAGGAACTCAATACCTGGTACAGTATATTTGCAGAGGAGCTTCAAGATGAATGTACAATTTAATATGCCCCTTTGATGATCCCTAGAAAACTCATGCATATATAAATTCATTGCCCAGAATCTCTGTATCTGCAATTAGTAGGCTTCTATATCAGCAAGTATAGAAATCTCTGTTCAAGGGAATTAGAGCAGTAAGTTAAATTACAACTTTTGTCAATGAACCCATTCTTAGTCTATTGATTTGTGCCGGGTGACATGATGACCTGATCTGAACCATACACACAAATGTGATGTTTCATTAATTGAAAACCAATTGGATCTTATCCCCCACCTTTCTTTTTTGAAAAGGATTCATTTTTATTACCCATGTTTTAAATCTTTGATGTGCTTAGTAAACAGCACAAATCTTAACACGCTGATTTATATCTTAATTCAGATATACTGAGTACCTTCAGGATGAAGGATCTCAGAACAGCATGCAAGGGAGATTAAAATCCAAACAAAAAGCCTCCCAAACCAGAGAACATTAGCACTTCTCTTGCATATATTGTAGTGCACTAATTGTTGGTTTTCATAATGTAGCTCATTAGTTTTGCATAATTTAAGTTTTAACTCATCGTTTAATTTTTAATTAAGGAGTCTTTCAAGATGAGCTTTCTGCTCAGATTTTAGTCAGTTGCTAAATATGTTTTGTGTAAAAAAAAAAAAAAGAGGCCTAGGCAAGGCAATGGCACTACTGTAGCCAATATATTTCTCTGCAATATCCACTATGAAGACAATCATTTTAGTATACATTTGGAAAATAATAACTCCAATTTTAACATTTCATGGAGCATTTTTAATAATTAAAATGTGAGGAAAACATTAAAGAGCATGATTTGTTAGTAAGAAAGTAAACCAGCTTCCTCATGGGCTATTATTCTGTCAGATTCTGGTCACAATATCATGAAGAGACCTTACATATGAGTAAGTAGCTTTAGGCTTGGGGCCAAAAGATTTCATTGTATTATCTGGTTAACATACACACATTTACTAGCTAAATCTCTGTGAACTTGTGCTGACCTTATATCAGAGCAGGTTCTCGGCCTAAATTATCAGGTCTACTTCCATTACAAAATGCACAAAAGATTATGTAATTCTTTAAAAAGTGAATGGAGCAAAACAGGAGAGGCGATAAGATAATGTAACCTGCAAATGATACAAAGCTAACTTTTAAGATTATGTATAATAAATCTAGGGTTGTAATCCTAAACATGCATATTTGAGAGTCTATGGTCAATTATAATCTATGTGGCACTTACTGCCAAGCGAACGTGTTTAGCATTGGGTGCAATTTTCGATTCTCCTAAAAGTGTAACATTCAGAAGCAAATTTACAAAAGGATTTAAAGAATTATAATTAGCAATGAAAGCTAGAAACAAGTTATACAGGTGAAATTCATGATTCCTCGGAGTTTCTGGGAGACATTAATGCAGTGGAAGGCAAGATGCAAGATGTATTAACAATTGAACAATCAAAAGCGAACCTAACCATTCACAAGTTGCATCACTGATACACCATTTTTTTATTTCTATGATCTATGTTTCAGAAAAGCACTTTTGAAAGACCTTGGCTTGCATCTAAAATTGCCCTTCCACTGACCAGAGGAAAGCGTTGTCTACTCAGGGAACAGCCGTTTCTAGTCTAGTGCAAGACTGTTGCATGAAAAAATGGACAATCTCATCCCAAATTCAGAGAAGCTCTTCCCTTTTTGCAAGAGCTTTTTTTTCATGCTACAGGTGTATCTTCCTTATACGCTATGATTCTCATACTGTAATACGACCTCTGATACATTGTGGTATAGCACTATGAGAAGTTTTTCACCAGTACATACCCAAGAGTTCACAGAGCAACACTAATACATTTTTCCATTCACTTTATGGTTCTTTAGATCCATGCCCTTGTATTTTGTCCATTCGAAGTTGATTTTGTGACTTGTCAAAAAAAGGTTCAAGTCACATACACACACACACCTACTAATATAGCAGGGACATGCGGTGGGGCACAGCAGGTGAGGCAGCCCCACCCCCTCATTGTTCCTGGTAAAGCACCATAGCCTAACAGGGAGATTGCATGTGCATGCTACCCACTTGAACTCGAGTCCCACTCACAAGAATTCAACCAGGAGTGTTTGCTTTTATGAGAGCCCATATTTGAATGCTGCAACATTTCTATTAATTACTGCAGTGCACTCTTAATGATGTTGTGGTTGAAGACTCTTCAGAAACAATTGCAGATGCAGGATGCAGCAATTTGCCTCTATACAAAAGAGTTCAAGTGAGAATATAGTTTACTGATTTTGAAGCAACCACATTTCTGCCAAGTAGATTTCAACAGACTGCTTAGAATCTGGACCCTGGTACAGTGTACCTCAGTCAATGCCTTTTCCAGCATAAATTTACCCATCCTGTGCAATCAAAAGAATAGGCGTTGTTTAAGATTTCCTTTGTTTGAGATGTTTCCTTTTGGGGGAATTTAGGTTGACCAGGATGAGTTACAGGGTCTTTTCTGTAGTGGCTCTACACTCTGAAATCTACTTACCGGTGAAGTTATTTTACTTGGTATTCTGCTGGTATTTAGTAGATGTTGTATGATATTCCAGCAAAAACGTGCATTTGAAGGGATCTACTGCTTTAGATCAGGGGTGGCCAACCTTCCATCATTAGGGCCTCTGTCTTCTTAAGAGCTGTGTAGAAGACAGAATCTTGGCAGCTGCAAGGTGAAGTGCCCTCACCTATACAACTATTAAAGGGCCAGAAGCATTTATGTTGAAAGGTTGGCCACCCCTGCTTTAGATGACGGTTTGAATTTAAGTATTTTGTCATATGGTTATATTCTTACTGTTTTTGTTATTGTAAACAGCTAAGATCTCAAAGAAATTGAATGAAATATGTATTTTATATAAACAAAATATAATAAAAAGTTGCAGTCATGATCCATGCTCTGTTTCCAGAGATAAACAAAATGATCAGTATAAAATGAGCTAATTCAGATGCTATAAAAGCGATTCACATGCTTTCATCTTCTCTACGTAGAGAAGTATAGTATGCAAGTCACATCCTTGAGAAATGAAGTCACAGCTTTCAGGAATTGATACCCACTGTCCTAAGAGTACAGCTATGTTCGTGGTTCAAAATCAGTGCACATCACACGGAGTCTTTTTTTTTTTACCCTGTTTCCCTGAAAATAAGACCTCCCCCGAAAGTAAGACCTACCGTCATTTTTTTTTTCGTGATTTCTGCTGGCACTCATAAATATAAGACCTCCCCTGAAAATAAGACCTAGTTAGGGTCATCAGCCAGACGGACACGACCCCCTCAGCACCCTCCAAGACCCCCCGGCACTTACTTTGACCGATTTAAGCTTCGATCTTTCCCGAGGGTACAAGGCTCTGCAAGGCCTACTTGAGTCCTCCACCTCTTTGCAGCCCTCTCTAGCATGTCGTCTCTATGGTGGAGGACTCAAGTACAGGCCGTTTAAGTGCCGGGGGGTCGCGCCACAGGTTGCGAAAATAAGACCCCCCTGAAAATACCGTATTTTTCGTTCCGTAGGACGCATCAAACCAGAGGACGCATGCGTAGTATGGAGCTAAAAATAAGGAAAAATATTTTTACTTACCGGAAAAGTTTTTTTTCACGAAAAACCGGAAATGGCCGAAAATAGCCATTTATCGCCGAACTGAAGATCAGGGAGGCCTGCAGAGGGTCGCGCAGGCCTCCCCGAAGCCCCCACAAGCCCCGGTAAGTAATTTTTGTACATTTTTTAGCATTCGGTCCATAAGACGCACAAACATTTCCCCCTATCTTTTGGGGGGAGTGTGTTTTATGGAGCGAAAAATACGGTAGGATCTACTGCATTTTTTGAGCCAAATTAATATAAGACTGTCTTATTTTTGGGAAAACACGGTAAGTATGTGAGCTAGTTCTATCTTACTACCATATGTTTTATCACCTCGAAGAGACTGAAGCCATCTTGGAAAACATGAACAGGAACAGCAGACAAAAATTACACGTAGAAACAGTATTACACGCAGATAAGCATGTAATACTGAAAAAAATGTAAAAGCATCTCTCATTTTAAAAGTAAAATATTACCTGTATGCATACTGTAAAACTTGACTAATTGGGTCAATAAGTCTGTGTGAGTAACCTGCTTTGTTGTCATATTGATGTAAACAAGCAATTATTTTTAATAATCATAGTTTACGACTTACCAGCTTATGAGAGATCGGGATCACACTCACATGGCATGATAAAAGCCCATGACACAATTTATCACCTAACATACAATTTTTTAACATCAAGCAAGAGGGGATGGAGGAGAGAAGCATCACATTTAACATCCATTTTGCCCAGGACTCATATACACAAAGGTGGTATGGAAAGACAACACTTCCTGTTTTTTTCTCTTCGTTTGTCAATACCAGAATTTATTTATTAGTTAGAGAATTACCTGAGGAATAAATAAGCATTGTTCTGGACCAGTAACCTGGCAGTAGTGCAAATGATTAATATGTAGTTAGCTTAGATGAACAAGGTGATATATTTATAGTAAGAGCAATGCTGTTCCATTACTCAATATTGAATATTCATTTCAAAGCCAAATTTGTCAGAGGTTTAACTAATAGCATTGTCAAGACCCCCTGTTCATTTCCAGAAGAACAGTTTCAGGAGGTCTCAATAGAATATGTCACGATACAAACCGTACTGAAGAAATCAGCATGTCTCAATCAACGTATTATGAGTGCATTGGTGCATTATAGATTAACCCAAACAGCTCTTCCTATCATGAGTTTAATTTGGGCTTTTTCAAAAGAATTAGCAAGTTTCTTGCAGTTGATTAGCAGTGTTAAGCAATTTTGCTGATTTTGAAATATCCCATCCATATTCTGAATTCAAGGGTACAGAGTGAGAGACTGTCCAGTCAGATGGCAGGTTTTGCCTTGTTTTAAACTAGCTTGTCTGTCAGGTATTTCAAATCCTTAAGTGCATGAGCGAATGAGGAAAGATGAACTGGAAGCCAGCCAGTTTATAGGTAAGGTAAAGGTGACCCCGGACAATTAAGTCCAGTCGTGTCCGACTCTAGGGTGTGGTGCTCATCCCCATTTCAAAGCTGAAGAGCCAGCATTGTCCGAAGATGCCTCCGTGGTCATGTGGCCGGCATGACTCTCCTTGCCGCAGCACGTAGCTTGCGGCTGGAACACGGAGCGCTGTTTACCTTCCCGCAAGCGGTACCTATTTATCTACTCACATTAACATGCTTTGGAACTGCTAGGTTGGCAGGAGCTGGCCAAGCAACAAGAGCTCACCCCGTCGCGGATTCGAACTGCCAACCTTTCAATCAACAGCTCATGGTTCAGCAGTTTAACCCACTGCGCCACCCACTGGCCTAGTTTATAGGTACAGATATTTAAAAGACACCACTGCTTTCTCTGTCTCTTTAAAGCTTTATCACCTTACACAGAAGGCCTTGAAGGGCCAGGGAGACTTTTGAATATATGCCTGCTGGGGCATATATATAATATATGGGGGGGCATATATATAATATATAATATATGGTTGGGGGGGGGGATAGAAGGTGCTTTTTAAAATCATATAAGGCACGCAAATGATTTTTAAAAAAATGTGTTGACTCTTTAGCCCTTAAATGCTTCTGTGCATGCACATCAGTACTGCAGACCCAAAGAAGCATTGCATAGGAGGGTCTGCCCATATCAACATGGCCTTGGGCCAATACCTTCGCACTCTCAGTATATACTAGTGCAGCGGTCCCCATCCTTTCCGGTGTCAGGCAGTTCCAAATTGCTTCCCACGGACCGGGGGGGGTCGCCGACGCCACGCCCCCAGGTGACCCAGGCGTGATGTCAGCTACACGCCCAGCACAGCTCCAATCACACACACCCCACCGGTTTCGGTACCATTTTGGAGCTGTTCAGGCTCCAGGGAGAGCCGAAAAGAAGACGGCCGAAGCAGAGCGAAGGCAAGTACGCCCCAACCCCAACGCTTCCGCCTCCCGCTGCTCCCCAGTACCGGGCCACGGACCGGTGGTTGGGGACTCCTGCACTAGTGGACAGCCCCTTTGTCAAAACAAACCGTGCAGCTGTACTGTCAGAAAATAAGGCACGCGACACAAGGCCATCAGCATCCACACAATGCAAAATGCTAAGGGTCCTTCAGGTGTGTAGGAGCTACGAATGCCATGATGCACCCAACACATTCAGCAATAGGCTGAATGGGAAAGGGAAATGAGAAGGTCTGTTCAGTAGCATCAGACTGGCTGCATGTTAAATCTTGCTTAATCAGAACAGTATAGTTAATGGAACTGAAGGAATTTTGCTGAATGTGGTATGAAGATACAAGCCTCCTCTTATCATTTCTCAAGGGCAAGCACTCTCATAAAGAACAATACCCTCTGCTGTACCATTGAGACTCCGTTTAAAAAGAAAAGAGGAAAAGCATAATAATCCATAAGGTTCTTTTCCTTATTAAAAGCTATCAAAAGTAAAGATTTTAAATGAAAAACACCTCTTTATTATAGAATTTATAAAACTGCAGATCAGTTATATTATCCTTATAAATTATTATTTTTTAAATTCCAGGCTCTTAAAATTCAGAAGAATAATGTATATTTAAAATATTCTATAATTATTGCAAAAGTATTAATTAACAGTTCATGGAAGTATAAGTAGTGAGATGAGCGAATAAGCCATCTACTGACCATAAATATGAGTTCTAAAAAAATCATTTTATGGCATTTTTGTAACTATATGATGTTAGATAGGTCATAACATTAGTACTTTCCTCTGAAAATCTAATAATTACTAACCTTATTCATTTCTGAGCTGATTATTGACTTTGTAATAAATCGGGGTAAGTTCAGTCTCACAGTCAATTGCAAATATTAACCGTGAATTTCATTTTTCAGTCATGCTGACCATTAACACTAATTTGCAGACATTTCCTTAGACTCAATTTAAGTCTGAATTACCACATCCTGAAAAGAAGTTAGATAAGCCAGTGCAAATTTTCCCATGAAATGCCAGAGGAACACGTTCCATGATGTTGAAAAGTCTGCCACTCAGGCCAATATATAAAGTTTAATAATCCGGGTTCACAGGGAATTTAGCATTTCTCAATCTAGTTGAAACACATAGATGGGCAGCCAAATCCTTCCCTCCCCCCATTGCCCTGGGCCATGTGAGCCACACTGAATCCTATCCCCGTTATCCTCCAGCTAGCTGGAGGTCTTCAGTTCTCTGCCAGCTCTTTAGCTGGTGCAGTACCAAGCAGTCCCATGTCATGGAAAAGGGCCTGGGACGGGGACAGGATATGGCGCTCTGCAGCATCGCCGATCCCACTCCTCCCGGGTCCTATCCACACCCCCACCCCATTACACTCCCTCCCTGCCCTCCCTCGCCTTCCCCCCAGCCCCTGCACTGCTTTAAAGTTCTCGAAATGGATCACAAAAGAAAAGCACAAGAAATGAAAGTTCCCATTAATGCCCCAGTAGTTTCAAAGGCTGTAACACGGCCCACCCAGATCTCCACAGTATGGATAAGAGTTCTGAATTTGGGATATGGCAACCCCAGGAATCACAGCTCCCCCATAAAATGCTTTCCAAGTGACGAGCAAGTCACTCAGATTAAACTCTCTCTGGTTATTGTGAAGATAAACTGTGATAAAGATATTTAGTAATATTGAATAGTTTTCTTTGTTGGTATAAATAAAGAAAAACTTTGTGTACTTGCAGTCAAACTTATCAATGAAAACACTGAGCAATAACATTCCAGCATGCACACTTTCCTGCACAACTCACCTTCATACATGAGCAGGATGAAGGCACCTAAAAGCAAGTAGGATTATGGAATGTTCAAAAATCTGTGCAAACTAGTCATAGGTAATGTGATGCATTGCACAGTTTTCACTCCAGTGTCAAACAAAAAGTATTATCTATATTTTTGATTCCTGCTAAAACCAGAAATATAGATATATATGTAACATACAAGAAGTGCATGCAAAAAAAAGATACAGAACATGAGTGTCATAACTGCATGATTTATACATTAAACTGACAAATGGCAGTAGCTTTCTTTGCTATATCTACAAGCATAAAACCATTACTTGAAAAAAGAGCCATCTACCATAATAAGAACCAATAAAAAGGAAAGAGTCAGATAAAGAGCTTGGGCTTGACGAATGATCTGATATAATCGTATCATGCTTGTTTATCACAAATACAAAAACACATCATCAAATAAAGCAGGGACTGACTAAATAACCTGCCTGGGTGACAGTTCCTTCTTCAGCTAGTTACTGGTAGATGGGCCCAGCTAAATCTATGTATGCCACAAATTATGGTGAAATGCCAGGTGGTGTATATAAGAAATTATACAAGATTAAGATAAAAAGTATTTATATAAATAACACATTTCTGTGCATTTGATAGGAAGAACTAGTCTACCCTACTGAGAAATTTAATATTTGCCCTGGAATCTAAACTGACCCAGCAGCCACTGCAGCTTCCACTTATAAGTCAGTCTGTCCACGGTACCAAAGATAAGGAGAGAAAATGTAAGCCAGAAAAGATCATACCCCAGTGAATGGGAAGGAGAAGGGCAGCAGTAGATAAAGGGTAGAACTTTAGGAAGAATACTATAGAATTATGGAAGGTGTCAAAGTCTACAACAGGAGAAAAGAATTGAAAAAGAAAAAGCAGTACAACTGTATATCAGGAGGAACAAATTGAATAACTGCGGATATATGGAAGCCCTTGTAGTTAAAGGGATTGCAGGGAAGTAGGAGACAAACAACATATTGTGATGCAAGGGGGGGGAGAGAGAAGGAAAGACATCACATTAAGGACATAGTGGATGCCTCTCTACAAAGGGGGGGGCAGTCCCAGTCATCATGATGAAGGTTGTTATGAGGCTACTCTGGAAAACATTAGTAACTGTAGACCAGTCACAAATACCTGGACAAGGTGCTTAAGTGGAGGTTGTCATCAATCTGGAGTTGCCAAAGCATGGATAACTGTGGTCAGACTTAGGCTCTCTCTGTCTAGGAGTGATGCAACAACCTACGCTGGTGAAAACTAAGCTGTCACAAAGTTATGTTGGATGTTCAGTGACAAAAATGAATCCAGCAGCATCCCCAGACTATAAACCTGATACTCTGGGGGACGTACAAAAATATCCGAATAAGCTGAACACCATCTCTCTGGTCAGACAAACCATCCACCAACAGTTGCTCTAAATTTTATTGGCCCTCATCCAATCCATTGTTACTCTGACACTGGTTCAGCACTTCCACTGGCTCACCTGACTCCAGTGAAAGACAAAAGTAGCGCTGGATGACCTCACTCTCTGGCTTTGTGTGGAATGGAAGATAAGATTATTATTTATATCCCACTTCTCAACAAGAACATCAAAAAGTTCAGGAAGCAGTTTACATAGATAAATAAAAAAGATAAATAAAAGATGGAAACCTGTAGACCTCATAACATAAATGCCATGGGGCTGATCAGTAGTCCCCCACACCACATTCTGGAATCAACAGTTAGGAAAAGAATAACTAGTGTCCTCAATCCCTAAACCAGGCTAGTGATGTAGGAGGATACTGTGGTCAATGGTATTAAAAGTTGCTGAGAATCCATGAGTACAGTTTGAGCATCCGCAGATTTGACTCAATGCGGATGGTCGTGGAACCCTGTGGAACCCCAGCGGATACTGAAATCCGTGGATAGCAAAGTCCACTATCACGGATATGGGGGCCAAAGTAAAATGCATTAAAAAAGAAAAAAAGTTAAGGCCTGAAAATGAAGCAGTTTGCTAGCAAACAGGTAAGGGAATATCTTTTTAACCTTTTTTAAAAAACAGCTTTTTACATTGGCCCCCATATTCGTGAAAGTGAACTTCGCTATGCACGGATTTCAGTATCTGCAGGGGTTTCGGGATACTGAGGGCCCACTGTATTAGCAAGGTCACACTCGGGGCTGGCTCAAACACTTCTGGTGCCTGAGGCAGTGTGCCACTGCCCCATTACCTGGTAATGTTCCAACCTCTGCTGTTCCTGCTCCCTGGACTGCAAAAAGAAGAGGGGTTCAAAGCAGAAGAGGGATGCTCTGAAGCTCTAGCCTACCACTCTCCTATTACAAGGCATGGTATATGGGGCTGTCTTTGAAGACTGCCCATAAGCTATAGATAACAACCTAGCAGTTATGTTATGGACTAACTGGAACTGGCCAATGGGGAGCACATGTCACTGGTTATTTAACAGTTTCACTAATTGCTAGCCCATTTCCAAGAACAACTGGAAGTGCTGGATTAGAACCTGGGTTCCTGAGGGAGCACCTTCTCCCATACGAATCCCTCCCCCATGAATTAAGACCATCCTCAGAATGTCAGGTGCAATAACCTTCTAAGATAAAGCAGGAGGCAACTAGAGAAGCCATCTTTTTGGGTGTGGTAGCTCACCTGTGGAATGTTCTTCTGAGGGAGGCACACTTGATAACTGCTCTTATGTCATCTTAGGACTGGGCAAAAATCTTTTTAATTTTACCAGGTCTTTTAACTGATGATTGAATTAACTTTTAACCTGCTTCTGTGGTTTTAATGTTTTGGGGGTTTTGTAAAAGGCTATTTTTATTGTTCTATCGTTTTAGCGCTTCTTGGCACGCTGAATGGTTTAAAGAATTAAATTGTTGTTCTTATAATGTGTTAGTCACCCTAGAAGCACTAGTGCTGAAAATGCAGGGTATAATTTTTTTTTAATAAATAAAAAAATAAATGGGGGGACTTTGGGGAAAGTGGCAGCATAGGGGCAATGGGAGTTCACAAAAGCTTTTCAAAGATTACGTCAATTAATTTCAGTGGCACATTCAAAGTCGTGCTTTATGAACACAGAAACATTCTTGGAACACTACTGAACTTGCCACTTCAACTGTATTAGAACCCAGTCCTGCCAACTAGCTTTCATATATATATATATATATCTCAGTCTAACAGAAACTGGACCCAAAATGAATGCTCTGCTACTCATTCCTCAAGTACAGAAGCATGTTGATATAGTTAATAAAAGGCTGCTGTGTTTATTGAAAATGTAAAATGTTATTGACCAAGGTTCCAGAATCACAATGGTGATTAATGCTAATAAAAAATACCCTTGGAAATGGTTCAGAAAGTGCAGCTGGTGCAGAATTCTTCAGCCTTCTTTTTTCTTTTTTTACAGGAACTGGACAAAGGGAACAGAAGATGTCTATTTTAGCTCAACAGCACTGGCAGTATTTTGTTTCAAAGCCCAACTAAAAGGTGCTGGTGCTTACCTTTAAACTCATAGTGGCCTGAGTCTGAGTGCATCTAAAGGAATTTATTCTCATCTATTCCTCCTGTTGCTTGATAACTTTTATTTTAATCCATGCAGGTAGCACATATGTGCACATCTGTACATGATACAGGGTGCCTGACAAAAGAGCATGCCCCAAGCCAGTACTAGTTCCAGTTTGGGGGGAGGCCCAAGAGCAGCCTCAAGCCCTTGTCAAACAAATCCTCTTAACCAATCCATCAAGGACTCCAAGCCCAAGGGACATCGCTCCTTCCAGTTAATTCCCACTTAGGACATTGCTTAAGAGGAGGTATTCAATGGGAGAGACCCGCTGCCCCACCACAAGGTCTAGCCACCTCCCTCACACCTTCTCCTGCTAGCAATAAAGGACTCAATCTCAAAAGCTCTTTTCTGATGGTTAATCATCTAATTCTGATGGTCTAATTAATAGAAAACATTGAATCCTTTGTTGTTGTTTTTTACTGCCTGTCTTCCATCACTATTATTATTGCTGCTTTTTCATTGTTTTACTGTTGATTTTATTCACCTGAAAGCATCTGTTGCTTTATCTCTGCGTTTTGTAAATTTTCATACCTTGTTTTTAGTGTTTTTGATTTATCTTTTACTGTATATTTATGATGTTGCTGTTAGTGATTACACTTAGGTTTTTACAGGGACTTGAGAATTTTAATATAAAATGAATTGTGTGTGGTTTTAACATTGTACAGTGCCTCGGGTGGTTTTAGGCAGAAGTACATATGCCTGTTTTGGTTTGGGTTATCCCACTGACTAAACAGCACAAGCACCTGCAAAAAGCCTAAAAAGGTAAAGGTATCCCTTGACAATTAAGTCCAGTCATGTCCAACTCTAGGGGCGGTGCTCATCCCTGTTACAAAGCTGAAGAGCGTCCAAAGATTCTTCCATGGTCATGTGGTCAGCATAACTCTGCTTGCCAAAGCACATAGTGTGCAGCTGGACACGGAACACTGTTACCTTCCCACAGGTGATATCTATTTATCTACTCACATTAACATGCTTTCGAAATGCTAGGCTGGCAGGAGCTGGGCCAAGTGGCGAGAGCTCACCCCATCGCGAGGATTCGAACTGCCAACCTTTCGATCAACAGCTTATGGTTCAGTGGTTTAACGCACTGCGCCACCCCGCGGCTACTAAAGCCTACTGAGGCCTTATTGGAAAATGTCATTACATAGGTGTTGCCTATATGTGGTATAGGGCCATAGCTCAGTGGCAAAACCTACAGTGTGCATGCAGAAGGGCTCAGGGTCAACACCTGGAGTCTCCAGACAGGGCTAGGAAAGACCTCTGTCTGAAAACCTGGAGATCCACTGCCAGTTAGTGGAGCTAGATGGTCCACACTCTGACTTAGTATAAGACAATTGCATATGTCCATATGTAATCACATTAATTTACAACATTAATATGAACAACTTGTAAATGTGCACCAAAATGTGCTTTGGGTCCTGTAATCAAAATCTTCATGGTGTACTTAAGAGCAAGGGTGTTCATGTTTGGGTGGCTGTGTGCAGGTGTAGGCTGGAGTCTAGAATCTTTCATTTAAGATACAAACTGCTTCCTCAAAGTCAATCTCTAGAAGCCATTCTACAATGGCATCCTGAACTGAAGGAGCACAGTCACCTTCCTTCTTGTGCACTTATCTCATCTTACTGAATGCATCTAATGTAGTTACTTTAGGTTAAAAAGTTACTAAAAGGTAAAAAGCCACACAGTAGTGTAGTATTAACATTTATTTTACACGCAAACACGTATATACCAACACTAAGCAAGGAAGCATCCTGCACATCAGCATGCTATGTGCCTGCTACAAAAAATCTTCACTAGTCAAGCAAACAATCAGCAGTCTCAGGAGTGTCAGTGATGATTACCGGGGGTAAAGAAGTCTCTTGATTCAGATCCTTTGTTCAGCAATGCAAGGTCACCAAGTATCATTTTAACACTACATCCTGGTACTTTTGCATATAGAATTCCGTGTGTGTGTGTGTGTGTGTGTGTGTGTGTGTGTGTGTGTGTGTGTGTGTGTGTGTGTGTGTGTGTGTGTCCCTCGATACACACCCCTTAACTAATTTTTATCTGGTGCTGCTGTTTTGACTGGGTTGTTTCCTAAGTCATACTACAAACTTAAGAAGTTGTGTTCACACTGGGAGGGGGTTGCTGAACCCCCAGCCTCTGAAGAAACCTGTACCACCCAAATATCTGCTCCTGAGGGTTCAGACCTCCTCCAGAGTAGAAGCCTGTCTCCGGGAACAGAGTTTCTTACAAGTAAGAACAATGTCAAGCTACAACCCATTGTCCTTTTAGGCTGCGGTGTTGCTATTACTTGTTTTACTGTGATTTTTATGCATTGTAATTTTTGAATATTCTGGATTCCTCCTTGGACATTTTTTCTATTAGAAAGGCAGCTTATAAATGATGTAAGTAAATAAAGTCAACAAGCAAAAGAACTACAATTTAATTGCTTCTTTCAAGGTATAGGCTTAAAGAAATACATAAACAAGTCGTGACAAAACAAATGTAAAAAGGTTGTAGCATTAATCATTGTAGTTCAGTATTTTTCCCTACCAAAAATATCAAAGAAAAAAAACAAGTGTCAAAGCATAAATTGAATCAATTTCAAATTGAACAGAAAATTATTTCCTATTTTGGAGTGATCTTAAACCTCTGGAAAAGAATTCCCCAATTTCAAAAATTCTGAAGTCTAATTACAAGTAATTATAGCTTTTCATTTTCAACATGATGAAATAATTTGATTCTTTTAACAAGAGTTCTGGTTTAGCTCAAAACAGACAAGTTCTTCTGCTATGAGTTAGTACACAAAGACAATAAAGATCCCTCTCACAAGAAAATCAGGGATACATGTTGGCCATAAATCATAAATGCAGGTTTCCAGCAAAAATAGTTTGTGTGTTCTACAAATGCCATTCATTTTCATAGCACATGAGTGAGATAAAGTAAACAGACTGCTGACAGTTTGGCTTTCAAATAAAAACTGTGTAAGACTGAAAGGAGAATAAAGAAAATTGTGCAGCATAACAATTACCTTAACTAACAATCTGTTTTTTGTAATAAATTTGAGAGAGAAAGAGAGCAGATGGAATGCAACCAGTTCGTATGAAAGAAATCCAAATACAACCTTACAAAGCTAAATTACTATTAAATATTATTTTTAAGGGGTCTTGTTTCTAAATTTTGTTGCTACTTATTCCCTCCTACGTGAGAAGGTAAGTTGCAGTCAAATGTATTATGCCTTCAAGACGGCTTTTCAAACTCAGCCTACCAAAACTTGAAACCCAGTCAACTCCAAAACAAACCCAGCTCAGACCAGTTAAAGGCCTCTTGGTTCCATAAGCACAATCCTACATCAGGTGCAGCTATGAGCAGCTGATTAAGACAACGCCAAAAGAACCACATTCCATGGACCAGCACTGGATATCATTGTGCCCACATCAGCTGATAGAAATGCTTGAGTGCTATATAGACAATCTACCTTTCAGCATTCTTACACAGAGCAGACGTGAATATGCCCTTCTCAGTATGGATATGAATTATCCGCATTCACATCTGCTGACCAGAGTCACTAACAACAAGCAACTCAAAGCCTTGTTGCCAATTACTACCTCTGAATCAGAGACTTCCATCTACAGCCAGAATTAGACATTAAGAAAGAGTGCTTCACTACCACCATCACCACAGCTCTGGTCAATAAAACCCAAAGCACAACAATGTCACACTATATTGCAAGATATTATTGGGGAAAGGAAGCAGGAATACAGGGTGCTGTTTTTGGTGGCAGCCACACAGACAGGATCCTAAGGGGGGGGCGCCGACGCCACGCCCCACGTGACTGCGGGCATGACGTCACACGGCCCCAACCACGCCCCCCCACGCTGTTTTCCTACCTATTTTGGAGCCGTTCGGACCGGGGGAGGGCCCAACCTCGTTCGGCGAAAACAGTGGAGACAGCGACGGAACGACTAAAGGCAAGTCCTATTCCCAACCCCCGCGACACTTCTGCAGCCACACAACCTCCATAATGTTTGTTTCTAGCATCCAACAAGGAACCTGATGAGGGTTCCAAAGACATTTCATCTAGGTTATAGTGGCTCTACCAAATTTCAGTCAAGGTATAATAAAATTTAGAAATAGTTTCAATCATAAGAAAAAAAATCTTCAAAACGTTGAGACAGATATTCCATCCCTTTTGGATATTCTATTTATTTTTAAAAAAATGTATACCCCACCTTTCCACTCCATGGAAGTGCTCAAGGCAGCCAACAATAAAGTGAAATACCCAATTTTTAAAACCAAAAGCACCACAAAATAAATAATCCAATATGCAACACCCCTGCTAGGAGCAAGTGCACTTTACTCAATAACTGTAATAACTAGTTTACTGCTAGGTAACACTTATTTTCTTACAGAGCTCAAGTACACAGGAAGGGAGCAAATCATGTAGTGAACTACTGTTACAGTCCATAGAAATTGGCCAGACTGACAGCGCAATCCTGTCTAATATTAGACCGGCGAAGGAATTGTTCCACCAGTCTAAGGTGTCGGAAACATGTCGGAAAGCATGTATGTGGCACCCACTAGGAAGCGGCACCGGCAGAGAGGCTTGCACCACTCCACCAACACCGCAGAACAGTGGAGTGCCACAGCGGAAAGATGGGTCCCTTGCTGGGCAGTGGAGGGGCGTGGAGAGGATGGAATGGGCATTCCGGGGGTGGGATTGGTCAGCCAGGCCCGGGACGGAGGAGGGATAGATGGAGGCACACTCTGCTGAATCCTATCCCCCTTCCCAAGCCTGGCCGGCATTACACGGCCAGCTTGAATGTGCACCAGCAAAATAGCTGGCACACATTCGAGTAGACCAGAGGCTCCCAACCTGTGGTCCGTGTACTGCTGGTGATACGCGGACCACAGGCTGGTGGTACGCAGGCTGCCAACGGCCAAGATGGTGGCCACCATCTCAGCAGCGCCACACCGGAGCCCCAAAAGTGGCAGCTGGCAGAGCTCGAGCGGGTGGACATCTAGCACAGGGAATGGCCCTCCCGCCCTTCCTTGCATCTTAGCTTCCATTTCTACGCTCCGGTACAGCCGCAAACCCGGAAGTAAGCGCTGATGACGTCACTAGCACTTACCTCTGGTTGTATGCGGCGGGCCAGAGGCTCGCAAAGATTTACTTACCGTATTTTACACTCCATAGGACGCATCAGTCCATAGGACGCATGCATCCTATGGAGCATAAAATAGAGAAAAAAAAGTTTGTACTTACCTGGGCTTGGGGGTGCTTTGGGGAGGCCTGTGGGGGCTTCGGGGAGGCCTGCACGAGCCTCTGCAGACCTCCCCGATGTTTACTTCGGCCCCAAACAGCGATTTTCGGCCATTTCCGGAATGGCCGAAAATCGCTGTATGGGGCGGAAGTAAACATTGGGGAGTCCTGAGCCTCTGCAGGCCTCCCACCGGCCCCAAACAGCGATTTTCGGCGATTTCCGGAAATGGCCAAAAATCGCTGTTTGGGGCCGAAGTAAACATCGGGGAGGCCTGCAGAGGCTTGCGCAGGCTGGCGCGAGCCTCTGCAGGCTTCCCCGATGTTCAGTTCGGGAGAAAACAGCGATTTTTGGCCATTTCCGGAAATGGCCGAAAATTGCTGTTTTCTCCCGAACTGCACATCAGAGAGGCCTGTGAGGGCTTTGGGGAGGCCTGCGCGAGCCTCTGCAGGCCTCCCCGAAGAGCCCCCAAGCCCAGGCTTCGCACCATAGGACGCATGCTTTTTTCCCCCTATTTTTTGGGGGGGGGAAGTGCGTCTTATAGTGCGAAAAATACAGTAGCTGCAAAAGGTTGGGAACCTCTGGAGTAGACCAACTGGGGCGGCTGAGGCTCTACTCGGGGTAAGGGGCGAACGTCCCTTTACCCCGAAGAAGCATCGGGATAAGCCAGCACAAGCCCAATCCTGCATAGGATGCAGCAGGTGCCTTATTTGCACTGCTGCGTCCTGCTAGACAGGATTGGGTTGTTAGTCAAATGTGAAAAGCCATTTATTTCAAGCTCTCCGTGAACATTAAAGACATTTGTACAAGCAATGTAGCTGCAACAGAGATGCTACCAGCTTCAGTAGAACCTCCTACCTCTGTTTTAATCCCTACAAATTCCAATTTTATAAAGCAGCCAAAATGTACCTCTTGAGTAAATTTGCTACTGGGAATTGCAAATGTAGATCAGATTACCAAATCAGGCCCTACCTTGATTGAGAAAGAGAATTCATGATTAGATTTGTGGTAATAACATCAGAAATTTATTTGCCTAAGGGTTAAAATAGTTCTACGAATCTGTTTATGAATAATGCCTGCAGCCTCTGGCTCCAGGCAATGATCAACAATTAGAAGCACACCTTTTAACCCAAAGGCAATTCTACTGTATCTGTCTTTGAAGAACCTAGTAGGCAATTGTTTTGTCAGTAGTGTATTTCTTACCAGTGATTATTAGTCAAGCAGATAGTGAGACATCCAAACAATGGAATTCCAAGAGTGTTCTCCATACAATGAAGCCTGAAAGGTTAGTTCTTCATAGGGCTTACAAGGGCTTAAGTGTGCTCACTATGATTTCAAATTAAAGTCACTTACATGGGTAAACAACAAGGAGTTTTGTAGTACTTTTAAAGACTAACCAATTTATTTCAGCATACACTTTCATGAACTACAAGTCCTTTTCGTCAGAAACACTTACTTTCGGATCATCATCGTTAGATCACTTACATGGGTCCAGGTTTCTGAAAGAGCTGTATGTGCATAACAAAAAGCTGGAACCAAAATTGTGAAATACAATTTTAGTTTCTCACAAGGAAACAAAATTTGAATTAGTAGGAAAGAACATAGTGAGAACATGAGAAAGGTTAGATCAGGCCAAAGACCCATCTAGTCAAGTATCCTTTCCCACAATGCCCCACAAGCTGCTTCTAGGAAGCCCACAAGTGAGAAAGGTTGACTTCTTTCCTATCATTGCTCCCTTACAACCGGTATTAGGAGGCATACTCCTGTGGAACCTGGAGGTACTGCATAGCTAGCCTTACCATAGTCCTGGTTCTGGCCGGGACAATCACGGTTTGGGAGCCCAATCCCGGGCTCCCGGCCGGTCTCCGTCATTGTCCCGGCCAGCTGGGACTTGCCCCCGTCTTGCCCCCAGCTGCGCGAGGCTGCAAGCACTTTGAAAATGTCCGAGTTCACTCGGACATTTTCAAAGTGCTTCCAGCCTCGTTGCGTACTTGCTTCGCGCGACGAGGCTGGAGAGCTTCCAGCCTCATCGCGTAGTCGCGCGAGAAGCTGGAAGCTCTCCGAAACGGCCCGAGTTCACTCGGGTCATTTCGGAGAGCTTCCAGCTTCGCGCGACAAGGCTGGAGAGCTTCTAGCCTCATCGCGTAGTTGCGCGAGAAGCTGGAAGCTCTCCGAAACGGCCCGAGTGAACACGGGTCATTTCGGAGAGCTTACAGCTTCGCTGGGGCAAAGTCCTCACCCCCAGCCACGCCCCTGGCCACGCCCCCAATCCCGGCCGTGTCCCGGCCATTATTGCTTCCCCCACCCTGCGTCGGGGGGGGGGGATCTGGTAAGGCTATGCATAGCCATCATGACCACCCATTGGTAGACCTGTCCTCAATTTCAAGCTAGTGGTCATCACCACATCCTGTGGTAATGAATTCTGCAGACTAGTTATGCAGTGTGTAGGGTTGTCTGTCCTATGTCTCCTGCCATTCTGTTTCACTGATTGACCCCTAAGGCTGGCCCAAGACCTCCTGACACCTGAGGCAGCATGCCAAATGCTGTCCTTCTTACCCGATGATGTGCCAGCCTCTGCTCCTTCCACTCCAATGTTCAAGCTCAAAACTCTCCTCCCCTCCATATCCCCTCTTCCTTTGCCAATACAGGGAATGGAAAGAGGAGGCGGAGCAATGGAGTCAAGTAAGCAGACAGATATGGGCATCCCCTACCAAACTGCTGTCTGAGGCGACTGCTTTACTTGGCCTCATGGATGGGCCAGCCCTGAAAACCCAGATTGGGAATCGCCCCTGATGATTTCTTGATTGTGAAAAAAGAAATAAAATATTCTCTATCCACATCATACATAATTTTATGTTTCATTCATGTCCCCCCTTAACCATCCAAGCTTAAAGCTTGCATTGCAAACATTGCAGCCTTTCCTCAAAAGAAAGGTGCCCCAGTCCTCTAATAATTTTGGTTGCTCTCTTTTGCACCTTTTCCAGTTCTTCAATATCCTTCTTGAGGTGTGGTAACCAGAATTCTACACAGTATTCCAAATGTGTCCGCATCATGTACAGGAGCATTATAATACAGGGTGAGTCATAATGGTCTCCGGGATATTAGTGTACCACTACATCATAATGGAAAGGGATAGGGTAACTTTCAGCCCAATCCTGCCTAACTATCTGACGGGTGGCCCTGGCCACCCGCCGGATCCTATCCCCATTCCCCGAGGTATACTCAGGTTACTCGGGGGAAGGGGACATTCATCCCCTTCCCTCAGTGTAATGCAGGGAGGTCCCAATGGGCTTCCTCGGATTTCCGCCAGCTGTTTAGCTGGTGCAAGTCCAAGGAGGCCGTGTAATGGCAGATCCAGCCTGGGAAGGAGACGGGGATATGGCGGACGCCATTCCCCCCCGGCTGGATCGGCCAACCCCTGGCCTCCCTCGCCACCCAGTTCACCCCCGCCGGAGCTGCTTACCTTCTCCAGCGGCCACGGGGACGATATGGCGGTGGAGTGAGGGCGGCCGGCCTCTGCACCAGCCGCCCTTACTCTAAAGTCATTGCAAACGTACTTGCAATGGCTTTGGGCAGTGGAGCGAGCAGCCTGATAGTTCGACAGGATCATGCTGTTAGTTAATGATAATGGAAAGAGAAATATTCAAAGTTTTTTACAGACTTTACAAATTCTGGATGTGTCCGCCCTTCGTGACACGGTAAATGTCTATCCTGTGTAATCCAATTTGACCCACACTCGCATCTGCATTGCCTGGTCCACCTGAGCGATAGCCATGGTAATGCGTAATCTTGATTGATGGGAACTCCCCCTACCAGCCAAGGACGTGCCACTGCGTGCATACAAAACCTGGAGACTTTCTCTTTCTATCATCATGCAATGCATTTCCGTATCACCGTTATGGTGTTATTACTCGCCAAAATCCCGGAGACCATTATGACTCACCCTGTATTATAAGTATTATTTTCAATCCCTTTCCTAATGATACCTAGTATGGAATATACCTTTTTCACAGCTGCCACACACTGGGTTGACATTTTCATTTTACCACAACCTCAAGATATCTTTCCTGGTTCACTGCCGACAGATCCCATCAGTATTTTAAATTTCCTTTGAACTCCTATGTATGAAAACCTAAATTTGTCAAAAGACCTACACCAATTTAAATGGAATTTGTGCAGTGTTTACTACTAAGTTATGTGATTATACATACACATTGGCTGTGGCCCTGAGTCTGGTATGGGACTATCATTGCCAGCAAATACATTTTATGAGCACACAGGGACCTTTCCTGAATTTTAGTCTATATATGATAACCCTAAGCCAGCGGTTCTCAAATCTACCTGAGCTGCAACCCATCTTGTCCTCTTCGGATAGGTCACAACCCACCTCGGGACGGTGCTCCCACATTGCATCAAGCCCGGGACGGTCTCTGGAGGCGTTCACAGGCCTCAGAAAGGCCTCTGGACGCGACTGGAAGTCACATTCGCGAAACCAAAAGTGACCTAGAGGTAACTTCTGGAGCCACTCTAAGGCCCACGGGGGTCACAAGCTGGAAATGGCCTCCGGTTAGCTCTACTTTGGAGCCAAACAGAGGCAAGGGCAGGCGGGTGGGCCCAACTTGATGACCCAGCTCACCATTGGGCAAATACCCACCAAGTTTCACGATCGCAACTTTGAGAAGTGCTGCCCTATGCTATACATGCTAATGCAAACAACAGAGTTTTCCATGCCAGCTGTGCCTTTAGGTGGGCAGTTACGTTAGGGAGCAGGCAAAGAAAACAAAACAGCATCAAAGTAAATGACACACAAGCTAACATTCCATTCAGAAATCCCAATGCACCATGCACTTATCTCCCAGAATTTCACTATTGCTATAAGGAAATAAAAAATGCCGATTAGAACACCTCTTGATAAAAAGTGTTATAAAGCACTAGCAAAATATTACAGTTCAAAATACTTTCAATACCATAATACAACATTATTATTTCACAAACTGCTGTATTGTAAAAGGTACCCTACATCCCAGAAGGTTTAGACTTCAGCCAAGCATCCTCACTGGAGTTTGTTAATCTTTACATGACAAGAATCAAGGGGGCAAAGTGACTACAATAGAGATTTAAGAAGGTTCTACCCTTTTGAAAAATATGTCAATGTTAGCTGCATCAGATTTTAATCACTTATGTATCATTCAGACTTTCTTCATTCCACAGAGAGTAAATATGGCAGTGCTGTAAAAATGAGGTTAACCATCAAGGAGCGCATTGGTACAGCCTACTCAGACAAAACGCACATTTATCCGAGCATTAGAATATAAATAAGTAGTAATGCTCTCATAAATGATGTAGTGCTTCAGAAGAGCAAGGGAAAACTTAAGCAGTTCTGTGTAACACAAGCTTTAAGATCATAAGAGAGAGGGTTGTCTGCGAATGTGTACCACAGGGAAGTGCAACTCAAAATTCATTCTGACAGCCTCAATTTAAACATGCCCACCTTTACAGTTGGGACCACATGCTACAATAACTGTCATAATTCATTGCAGAGCTTAGTCCATTCAAAATAACTAAGGAGACTCTTCATCTCCAACATACAAAGTGGCTTCTCCAAAGACAAGAAAATATACAGAAAGAAAGAAGCTATTCACACCTGCAATCCCCCAGTTCTGTATCACCCCTCCTCACCTCCACCTTCATGTTCATGCTCTTTCACAGCTGAATGCCTGTAGTAGAGGATCAAACTAACTGGCTAGTTATAAACTGGCCACTCTTTGGCCATCTTCCTAATTAAACAACATTACTACATCACCCTGATTCATATTAACTCTAAGAATTGTCATCACCTCTTCTTTACTGTTGATTACCTACTACAGTAGGCCTATCCCAGCATATCCATGCTTCCACCCAAATACTTTCACCCTATCTTCAATGATAAAAATTGTCATTATTAAGTACTCCCCTACAGCTCTTCTTCCTAATGTTAACCCTTTAACCCAACTGCTAAGTTGACTACACTGTTGTCCTCATCTAACCCGGCCTCTGGACCCTTGATTCTATCCCCTCCTGGCTCCTGTGGCTGACTTCCAGTGCCCCTCCTATTCTCGCTTTGGTGCCGTCATATTTATTTTATTTTGTTACGAAAGCTTTCATGGCCAGCAATTAGTTTACAATGTTTCAGACATTCAGGCATCTGTTCCCATATGTCTAAAACACTGTAAACTTATTTTATTTTATTTATTTACAATATTTCTATCCCGCCTTTCTCCCCGAAGGGACCCAAGGCGGCTTACAATAGAGAAAAATACAATACCAAAAAAATACATACATAAATAGTTTCAAAACAATAAAAAAACAGTTAACAAAAACTAATAAAAACAACATCTAAAAATGGATTTATAAATTATTACAATTAAAACAGATCATAAAAACAGCAGCGTCCCAACTGTACCACCAGAATGTTTAAAAAAGCAAGGACTCAGAAGGCTTCTTTGAACAAGAAGGTTTTTAGCAACAGGTGGAGTGGGGGCATCCAGAGTAGGACTTTGCCTTAAGGCATCCAGCACCAGCATGGGAGGAGGCTGTAGCAGAAGGGGGGATCCATACCAACCAAGGGGGCTGTCTCATGAGAGTGCACACTCAAGGCACCTTCAGATTCCACCTAGGAAAAAAGCTGACACTGCTGTACATGCAGGAGAAGCTTAGCACAGGAATCTCTCTCTCGGCTGACTTTTCATTGCTGACACCAGCCATTACTGGCAACATGAGGCCTAAGTAAACCTCTGAGAGACCAATCCAGCTATATCTGCCTTCTGGGAAAAGTTCTTGTGGGCTAGGACCCTATGGGAGAAGAGGAACAGCATACTTTTTTTTCTGTTTTTATAAAACAAAAACAAACGACCTAAACATTGATATATAGATAGATACTAAGATGTTTCTTCAAGTAAGCAAGCCGAAATTGGCTTAGGGCACAATCCTATCCAGCCACTAAGCTGGCATAGGACCTCTATGCTAGCCCATGACTGTCACAAAAGCTGCCGCAAAGCAGTTGCACCGGCCCCTGCAGGCCGTATCCGGATGGCGTGCAACCCAGGTAAGCTGCGGCTGGGCTGTACGGCATATGGGTGGAGAGAGGATGTTCGGGGGGGGTTCAGGGTGCGGGTGGGCGGATTGGGCCTGGGAGGGGGCAGGATCGGCAGCAGGAGTGCACACTATATCCTACCCTCCTTCCAGGCCCATTTCTCTCGACACAGGCATCCCAGACTTATGCCAGCTCAATAGCTGGCGTGGATCCAAGGAGACCCATTTGGGAAGCTGGGGCTTTACCCAGGGTAAGGGAGCAAAAGTTCCCTTACCTTGAGGAGACCTCCAACCCCACCTACTCTGCTCAGGATCCAGCATCACCAACGCTGGCATAGCTGGATCGCTGAGCAGAGCATAGGGTAGGATTGGGCTGCTTGTTGGGTATAGATCTTTCTTCACTATTTGTGTCCTGACAATGAGCTACGCAGGCAGTTCCCAGCAGTCAGTCCAGACTCCATAGTTTCACACTCTTGCTTGCTACTTTGAGTCTCTGTCAGTATTTATTGTAAATGGCTGCTATTCTAAGTACCCAGTATTCAAGTACTGTACAACTGCACCAAGCATAGATTTCGCCTTTAATCTGTAAATCACATCTTAGGGTGAAGTAATTTAAGAGGCTCTTGCCTTGGAAAACTCCTTGTAGAAAAGAATCCTGAATTGCCTGCCATTTTATCAATCCTCAAAAACAGCGGCCTCCTTTTGCATGAGGGGCAAGGGGAAAAAAACACCGCTGTAGGAAAAAAATTACAGGCAGCTCGTGATATGGTTCAGGGAATTCTTCTTCCTGAAAATACAAACCACAGACCAGCCCATCTTCTGCCCAAAGCAAAAAAGTTTTTCTGTCCCCCAAAACACACTTTGCCACTTCTATAGTGCCCCCAAAAGTGTTTTTTTTTTCTGAAGTCATCGCTGCTAAAGAGAGAGATGGACCACAACAAAGCTTGCTCATACCGTCAAGATTTATGCAGAGCTGATTCATGTGTTACTCTCATAATGACTTAATGTGCAAACAGAGAGGGCTGGGAATCACTAACACTTCTTCCCTCTTTCTAGTGGAAGTAAGACGTGTCAGAAAGCATTGCCAAGTGCTGCTGCTGAAATCCAGGCCAGCCACAGCCAATGGGGCAGTTTCAGACAAAGAGCGACATGGGAAAGACAGTCATTTGATCTTGTGGGAAAGGAGGTGTTTTGCGGCAGCTGGAAGCGTTGGTGTCCGGCCTTCGGCAGCCAAGCATGAGAGGAACAAAAGCATGATTCCTAGCAGGATAGAGACTGAAGCTGGATGGAACACCAGGCAGCTGCAGGAGGATCAATTCAGAGCCACAGTCAATAGTGGGCCAAGACCGTCTGAGCACATAACTCTATCCAAAAGGGGGCTGGATAGGAGTCAGGGACGTAAGTCAGGGGGTACAGGAGCTGACAGTCTGGAAGAAGAGCAAGTAGGCAGGGAGAAGCAGGCAAGGACAGCTGGAGGACACCTAGGAAACCCCACAAGCAAGACCAGAGTTTGGCTCCTGCCCAAAGACAACAGCGAGACAAAGGTCTAACTTCAAGCATTTACAGCTGGGGCACGTCAATAGCAACTGATAGGCTACCTTGGGTACGCATGGAATCATGCTGCAATCTGAAAGAACAATACTGTCCCCTTCTGGGAAGCTCCCAGCTTGAGTCTCACCCGACAGGGCGTCATCTGCAGTCAGCTTCACCTGACTAATCAATGTGGGCAGTACCAGTGGGAAGAAAATAGAAGATTCTCACCCCTGGAGCTGTACTCCCACCTTCACCCATGTGGGGTCAACAAGTACCTGCAATCTCATTCTGAACATTCCTTAAGAATCCTCAGCACCCCACCCCCCCCCCAAATTCCAATGGCTAGAGAGATTTCCTGTTCTTTCCAGGGACTGGTGACGCTCTTTAACATCTCCCCAATCGCTGATTTGTCGCTTCAATGATTAAACAAATCAGAGAGATTAAAATTAGTTCCAGACAGGTTTGTTATCCCAAGGTACCTGATCAAGGAAATAGGTCTCTTAGGCAGCAGGAGTTCTCTAGAGCTCTAACACATCTTTCCAATACAATTAATTATACTACACTGCAAATCTAGATACAGTGCCATAGATCTGGTCAAGCAGGTTACTTATTTAGGGCAGGTGCTCTTAATGGTGCGCTTTCCCTAAATAGATCTTAATGGTGCTAACTTGCAATTCTTCATTCCAAAAGAGATTTATACTGGAAATGACCGCCTGGGCCGTAGTCCGTGGAACCAAATCTGGAGCTGTTTAGAGTTGTGCAATTTAGGATAAGGATTTGCCTTGGAAAAGGTGTTCAGTAATTACCCCTCATTTACAGCCATAGAAAGCTCCTGCCCTGTAAGTAGAGAGTATCTCTCTTCTCAAAACAATAAAAGGACTTTGATGTTACCGAAATACAGTTGCATTTCACCTGGCAGTTTGAGGCAGCGCACTCGCACATGACAACACATTGATTTTACTTCTACCTCCATGCAGACATCTATGTAAGGAAATCCATTAGGCAGACAGTTCTCATCTCTATTGACTGACAGACTGACAATCGAATACTTTTCACCTTCCAAACTGACTGACAGCTAGACACTTAAACAAGCCTTCAAGTTGCAATAATAGTATGAAACACTTTCAATTACCTGAATCAAACAAATCCATGATCCCACTAGTTGAATGTATTTTTCTGTCTGCTGCTATGGCTGGCTGGCTTTTTACATTGTTCTTTGGGTAATTCAGACCCTTAACAAAAATGCTGCAAGCAACAAGGCGGTGTTTTCAAACAATGATTGAACTTGAGAGTATTTTTTCCTGTACATTACTATGCAAAAAAAAAAATCCCACACACAAGTATTGGTTTTTGTTGGAAATCGGCAGAGCTATTTTTGAAGCATTATTCACTGCTGTAAGGGTGGTTTTGGTATCCAATACATAAATAACCCTTTAATCTGGAACATAAACATCAATGGATCTTATTTGGAGAAAATACTGCATGGATGGCAGCCTTCCACAGAAACAGTAATTGTTTAATATTTATCTGTTTAATGTCCTACTGTGGAAAGAATGGACAGTTCACTCATTCCATGCAGGCCACTATTAATGTCATTTTATAGAAAAAGATAGTGAGAAGCACAAGGCCATCCAGTGGGATCACAGTGAAAAGCGAGAGCTTGAACCCAGACCATATTTATCCTACACTGGTGCTCCCATTCAAAAGAGTAAGTTAAATAGCTCTGGTATTGCAAATTAATGTATTTGCCATTAATTGGTAGCTATTTCTCTCATTCAAATTCTAGCTATTTTTATAATCCAAGTGCATTCTAATGAGTTAACCCCTCACCAATTAAGATTTGAATCTACTAAGGGCATAAATATGAATCACGATGTTAGATGCAGGGGAAGGTCTGAACAGAATTGCATCTTTGCATTCTGCAATTTGTAGAATGAATAACTAAGGTTGATAGTATCATCTAATGTTGTGTAGACATCAATATGTGTTGCTGCAAGACATTCAGCTTGATCAGACTGAAATATCTAAATGAACATGCTTATGAGTTGAACATATACACTGCATAACAGGCAAACAAGTAGGATCAGGGTGCGCTCTAATGTACTGTAATTGGGTTGACAGAAATAAAAGGAAAAGTCAAAGCCCATCAAGAACTGTTCAGTAAAAAACACACAAAAAGCAAAAGATTGTCTTTACAATTGAACAGTTGCATCAAAAATGGTCAAAGCATTTTAAAAGACATAATTTCCTGTTCTGAGGAAACAAGACCTGAAAATAAACCATGTTTCCAAAGATCTTCCTTATAAAATCTGGCTTTTAAGTCTAGTTATGTCTAAAGTGCTACAGCAATAGCGCTCTCTCTCTCTCTCTCTCTCTCTCTCACACACACACACACACACACACACACTATTCCACCTCTTCTGCATGCTTATTTTGGACCAAGGCAGGTTAAACAATAATTATCTTAGCCAACTCTAGTGCTATTTGATCTTAATTTGAAAAACATGGGACAGAAAAATGGCATTTTTGAAGTTTTTTTTCTACATGAGAAAGA